>CM064418.1:3290522-3650522 GCA_032690845.1 Eleusine coracana subsp. coracana
GGTCCTCAGACGGATAAAGATAAACTATTTGCAAAGCGTCAAGAAAGTACAAGGAAGGATGTGGAGTGTGCTTTTAGTGTTTTACAGTCTCGGTTTAATATTGTTCGGCGTCCAGCACGCTTGTAGAAAAGGCGTGACGTCGTGAACATAATGCAAGCATGCGTTATTCTTCATAACATGATAGTTGAAGATGAGAAGGAACTAGTAAGAGTACATTTGGACGTAAACGAGAATCCACAAGCCTCAATTGCACTACCACCCGAAGTGAGCAACAATCCAAATCCATGTTTTGCGCAAGTTCTACAGAGGAATGCGGCTATTCGTGCTCGCTCAACACATATTGGGCTCAAGAATGATCTAATTGAGCATATTTGGAGCTGCTATGGCAAGAAATAGAATTGTCTTTTAATTCTGTTTTATTTTTTTATATGTAATTAATAAGCTATATATGTGGTGCCATATATAATGATATAAAGTACATGTTCACAACTGATCACCTAGAAGATATAGCCATTAATTAACAGACATTTATTAAAAGATAGAATGAAGAGTCTCTCTATTGTATGACTACAATTATTAGATGTATCTTTGTATGAATATATGTGCCCAAGAAACAACAAGGGTCTCTCCTTTGTACATGTCCTAACTTTCCGCATGGAACTATCGCGAAGATAAGGGAGGAAGCTCCTCAAGGACCAGTTATCACGTGACACTTTGCAACGCACGCACAGAAAGAAATGGAAAGAAAATCCGGATGGTGTGGGCAGGCCTGCGTGGGCTCAATCCCGAGGAGATTAGATGCACGGCACTAAAATAATCCAGGAGACAGCTCAGCTGGTGACGCCAATATGATGATGATTAGCCTACAAACCTAAGTTACCTAACATTGCCCCCCTACGGCCGACCATGCCCGATCATTTCTTTTAAGATAATGAAAAAAAAGCCCGATCATGCAAAGGCCAGAATCGATTGCACTGCCTTTCATTTTAAATTGCAAGAAAAGGAAGAGTATTATCGCAGCGCGTCTCTACTCAAGTGGCTGCCCAGATTCCAAGCGTGAATGGTGGAGGTAATCTGCGTTGCTTCGATTGGGGATTATTCTTTAGCTAATCTACATGGAGGAGTAAGGAGATGTGGTTATTCGAGATGCCTCGTTTAAACTCAGCCGCCGCACGAACGTTAGTGGTTGACTTGTATTCATGATTTTTTTTTTCACAATGGATGCCTTAAAAAGAATTGGGACTATTTCAGCTACCTTTAGATGAAGTTCTTGGAGTCCAAATTTGAACGAAATTGCCAAACTTTTATAGGATGAACTTCTGTGCCTATAAGGCGCAAAACCATGCTTAGCAATTAGCACAAAAGGCTGCCGTTGAACATTTTAAAGCTATGGGACTCTGGGACAACTAGAACAGAACCCAGCTTACTTAATAAAGCCCATTTACTATAGAAGAAAAAGAAATGACTTTATGTGCACCGGAGGTATACTTACAGTTCAAAATATATAACCCACATAGATGAAGCAAACATTGGGCAACAATTTGTAACTGCCCTCAAGTCATCCCCACATATACGGGCATGAGCAGGAAGACTTCTTTCAAAACAATCATAAACAGATCAGCGGGAGTTTGCCTTGGTAGGCACCGACCCTTACACTAATTTTCTGGCAATCAGATTGCAACAAGATAATGTCCTCATAACATCTACATGTATCAGACGCAAAACAGATACACAATCTGACTTCATATTGCTAGAATATGGAAATAATCAATCGCTGATACATCAACATGCAGGCTCATAACCTCCCGGCTTCCGGCTTTGTCTGCAGGACGACTCAGACAGGAGTGCGACCAGATGTAGGCATGCAAGGGTGATGACATCGGCTGCACTAATCACCCAGACTTGAATAGCAAGACGGCTTTTGAATCTATGTAGAAATACACAAAGTAGTTTGTTTCATGCGTCACATATGAACCTGCAATGGACAAAAAAAAAAAAGGCTCAACGAAATTTGTCTTGAAATGGTATACGATTGGTGGTAGATAATAAATAGAACAGGCTGACAAGTGAAGTAATTCCATTCCAATCCTTTTCATCTATCTTTTACATCACCAAACGAATGGATATGCTACAAAAAATCCATCAGTCGTCACAATCATGTACTCCACAACCAAACGTTGTTTCGGAGAGTCACCATTGAGTTCATCTGGAGAAACTGGAGCAACTGCAATCTTTGGACTTGGACAACAAATCTAAACCAACTTATCAGAGAAACATTAGAAAGACTCAGGCTTATTTTGTGGTTCACTGCTAGACTGACTATCCATTGGTGACAAAGTATGTGGATATATGAAACAGGGTGGCAGATAAAAATGAACCAAAGGCATAAGAGAAAATATTGCCTGCCATGTCTTATGGATGTTAACTCTCTTCTAACCTACTACCCCCAGTCAGTTTCGTATTTCTTGGCATTTTGGACATGATGTCACAGATCAAGGAGCAATTAATTATACTACATGCTTCCTATTCTGCCCATATTAAATAGCTTCGCGTGGAGGTCCTAATCAATAAATTGTTCCAGCCTGAGTGGTATCAGCGGGACGCCTGAAGCTACATGGGTCGAGTTCAACACCTGGTGGCCCCATTATTTTGCACCCGTGGTGAATATTGCAATGAGCATAGCAACGCCTCACGAAATGCTACCCGTATCCGCTGGTTAAGTGTGGCCTTGAGATAAAGCAGGTATGAGTATTGAAAGTAATGCAAGCAAGGACATTTTAGTCCAAAAGAGGCATGCAAACTCAAAAACGTCAACAAATAGCACACCCTGGCTAACAGGCTAAAATGTCAAGAATATAGAAAACAGAGGTTGTAATTGAATTTTTCTTGAACTTTCTAGGTCCTACAAGATTATGATAGAAGCAACTAAAGACTGTTACTCCCAACAGTCCAATGCCTCAGGAATGAGACATCTAGAAACTAAGACATTGTCTTAGATTTAGTTAGAATAAGTTGATTGTGAGTGTATGACAGGCTCTGCAAACACAATTTCACTTGAAATCATCACAAACTCCACTTCCACAGCTGATACTATGCAACTATGGCTATGGGCAACAAAAAGAGCAAAGATACCAGATATAACACTGAACAAAATAGATCAATGGACGCCAGTGTGAGATGAAAAGGTCTAGTTTTCATGACACAAGTAGCCTTTTTAGGGAGGAGTGCTGTAAATATCAATCTATAAGCTGAAGTGCTCCCCAAGTTTGGTGCCAAAATAAAGGAATACTATCAAATATATCAAATACAAAGGAATGGTGACAACAGCAGTTTGGTTCTGTGCTCTGACTGAAATTCCCACTGGCATTA
Organism: Eleusine coracana subsp. coracana; assembly: GCA_032690845.1. Classification (NCBI taxonomy): domain Eukaryota; kingdom Viridiplantae; phylum Streptophyta; class Magnoliopsida; order Poales; family Poaceae; genus Eleusine; species Eleusine coracana. The sequence goes on from CM064418.1 coordinate 3,293,892, forward strand.
GATGAACTATATAAGAAGTGAAGTGTTGAAAGTTTTAAATAACTTGTGCAGGACAAAAACAAACAAACATCACACCCTAGATGTGAGAATTTCAGAAGGTCAATATATTACAACAACACCAGGAAAAAAAAAATAATGTAAATGTCTGACTTGCAATGAAGAATGTAACAGAAGGAAGTAAAAAAGAAATAAATTATTTGATTTGCGTGATACAAAAATGAATGATTAGGCATGCTTGAGAATTTCCAATCATCAACAAAACAAGTTGCCACATCACACGTGAAGCAAGATGGTAGCTGAAGTATTGAAAAAACTTAAGCTAGAATGGGATGGGAATCAGCACGTAATGAACAGTCCAGTGCTACTCATATAACATAGCAAGCAGAGCTGCTCTGGTCTATTGAGCAAAAATTCCCAGAAATATTTATCCAGTGATCTAAGATCCATTTTGCAGAGAACAGAATAAAAAACTGAAGAGAAAAAGTTGACCTATGAGGACTTGAGACCAGCATAATTTAAACCAAGAAGCATAATAAACACACGGAGAGAACACAATTCAAAAGCGTTTGTTCAGTCTGGTATAGGAAATAGCTTTCCCTCTTATATTCCAATCCACAGCTCAACAGCTGGTTTGGCTATGCAGTGCTAATTGGAGGAGTGGTTTTTTAGTGAACAAGTGAAGTGCAAAGCTATGTGGATCATTGAGATAGTAAGGCTTAAGTGTTGAGGTCACATGGCATGCCCATCAGTAAAGATTTGGGAGTCTACATTTCATGCAATTTCTTCATAAACATCTTATTAATGACCTTAAGGAGCTACTGAATTAAAGCATGCATTACAATTCAGTATAACTGAGCTCCCTGTCGCTTATCCAGATAGCCATCCAATGCTCTCTCTCGACCCTTCCTTTGTGCTACAGTAAAAAAGGAGCAAGGCGAGTGAGAATCTCTTTCCAGCGTCAATTTTGCTGGCTTCCGTTTGCCTTCGGCGGCTGCTTCGACGCCGGAGATGGGTGGGGAGCCAGGAATCGACGCTCGGTGTACACACCTTTCCCTTTCTTCCTAGTATGTGATAGGTTAGGGTTAGGTTTTAGCTTTCCTCGTGCAGCTCAGATGTATGGCACCAGGGACCTTTTGTGCTGCCGGTGTGCACTCTCATGGTAGCTATGGCTGCCTACGGTGCCTCATTGGCGACTTCCTGTATCTTCAAGCTCTTCTGCCATCTCTTGTGCTGGCTGGTGTTGTAGCTTGAGGTGGATTTCTGGTGCTTTGTTTCTCGTGGACAACGACGACTCCAAGTTGCAGTTTGGTCTGGCCTCCTTCGACATCTTCAGCGGCTTTCCTGTTCCCGCAAGAGGCAAAGCTCAACTTTCCTGGTGACGGCGTTAAGGCAGCGGCAGCGGCGTCTTCTATGGAATATGGTCTTCTGAGCTCTACTCCGTCTTGACGGTGTGCTCCTCTGTCACTGCCGATGAGCTTGTGGAGTCAGGTCCGGTGTGTCCGGCTCTACCAGGAGGAAGTCGAGAAGCTCCTAGAAGTTTTTCAGTTGCATTTTGTATTTGTAGGGGTTTCTTTGTAAAATTCTGTCAGCTACCCTCTCACGCGAGGAGCCACAATGGGAGGGCGACGTCCCCATCGCACAATAGATTCGGAGGAGTCTTGTGATCTCTCAAAGGACGCGTTTCTCAAGGTTGAGTGTAGTTGTAGGTCTGGTAGTGTTTATAGGGATGTGTCTGTGTTTAAAAACGCATGTGTCCTTATGTACATGAACAGATTCTACAGTTGTGCTTTTAAGTTTGAGAGGGTTCAAAAAAAAATCAGTATAATAAACAATTTCATCTATTTGAAAGAACGATCAGAAGGTGTGATTTAGTTGATACCAGGCACATAGTTCTTAAGGCATACCAAGGCGGCAAGGTGTGTTTGGGTCACCAGAAGGGCCTAGTTATGCACTGACGCCTAGGCAGCTCAGATTGCCTCCTTAACAACTACAGTCAGGCATAAACCTAATCTGGTGACAAGTTGGCTGAGTCAAGTTCGGTAGAAAGCTCACATAGGCTCCAAAAAAAACAAAGCTAGGCCAAAAGGAAGGTGGTGAATTTCGCATAACAACAATCAGACATTCCAGGGCTTGCCCTGTCCACACTCCTGGCACCATACTGTTACTTCAATTGACATTAAATAACGATATTTTCCTTCTTCACTCTTCAAAGCAAACGTGCCCCTTTCACCATTTATTTTAGAAAAGTAAGCTTCCTCCTAATTCTATTAATAAGCATAACCACTGCCTTACAAGGCCCTATCTGTCTACCATGTGCCAAAGACGATTATCAGACAGAAAGCAAACCGGATTAGACACCAACCAGGCAACCACAATCAGCACAATCATAATCCCACATGCTCCGGTACTAAGGCGTGTTTCCAGGAAGGGGGACGAGAGAGCATTACCGAAGTTGCGGCCGACGATGCAGTGCCAGGTCGGGCCGTGGTTCTTGTCGAACTCCTTCTTGATGTACTCGGCGATGTCCTTCTCCATGGTGAACTTCTCGAACGCCTACCCACAAGCAGAAATCCCCGAACGAGCCCGTCAATAAGGTGAGGTGCGCGGAGACAACGAAAATAAACCAAATCGAGTGCGTTAGAGTCGCGGCTCTTACGACGCGGGCGATGTCGAAGGCCTCCTGCCGCATCTCCTCCTTCATGTCGGCGCTCTTGAGCTGGATCTTGTGCCCCATCGGCGGCGGGGACCCGGAGCCCGCGGCGCCCGCCGCCTTGCGGTCCTCGGAGGAGGCCCGGAGCGCCGCCGCCGGCTGCGCGGCGCCCCCCGCGGACACGCGCCTGGCCTCGTCGGACATTCTGGAGCACGCTACTCCTCTGTCCTGTCGTCCCCTTCCTCTCCTCTTCGCTTTTTGAAACGCGGTGGTGGCCAAGGGCGTTGTTGTTGCAGAGAGAATCTGTCAGAGAGTGGAAGAGAAGAGAAGGGGAAACGGGAGGAGCTTATAGGTGGGCCATGGGCCACGGCGCTAGAAGCCTGATGTATTTGAATGGCCCGTGAGGTTGGCCCAATACTGAATTCAAGACTAGTTTATCCAAGTTTTGCACGAAATTCTCTAAACTAGAAAAATATATTCGACTCCATGATGAAGGTTTAGCCAGACTCTTGATCTTGTAAATCATCTGGAGGATTCTTCTAAAACCCGTGCATATATTCGCTTGGACCATTCTCAGTGACGTGGACGCAAAACTTGTTAGACGCAGAGGATGATCAATGTGGAATTGGCCGCACGTCTCTGTCCTCAGTATGTTCTGTACACATTGACGTTGCCCAGCAACAAGATTCAAAGTTCGCTAATAGCAACCTGTGGTGGTGTCCTAAATAAGCAGAAGCCTCTCTTGGTGTTTACGTGTTCCTTGACGCGAAAGCGACACCGCATGGCTCGAAGCGAAACGTTGCTGCCTTGTCATCGGTAGCACTAGGTCACCTAAATTACCGTTTTCCCTTTGCGCACGGTCCACATGGAGAGTGCCCGCCACGACCATCTGAAACCAGCACAACCACACAGTGACACGTACGGCAGACTTGCTCTGGCTGCTTTGGCCTTTTTTGCTGTGCAAAAATATTTGAACGCAACGTTCACGGCTGTACACATGTGAGCCGGGCACGAGCTATCACTGATCGAGCTACCACTTACCTCATCTCATCCGGAAGTACCAGTTAGCAGGAACACGGCGACGGTGCCGTCAGGCTACAGCGCTTGCTTCTGCGAGATCGTGTCATATGGAATTGTCGAGGAAGCTGAGAGAGGTGCGGTAGATCGCCAAAAGTGTGAGGAGACGGTGCTGGAGCTGTTGATTCCGAATCTTGGAGGAGGCCAATCTGTCGCTCTGGCCCATCCTAAGTTCCTGGTCCTGGAGACTGCCTACCCACGGAATGCGAGGCACGGCTGTAGAGCCCAGAACAACGAACAATCTTGACACACGGGCCGCGGGAAACGTAATTGGGCCGCCGCGTGGCCCAGACAGCGATCCCACATGGCGCTCATGAATAACCAATCGCAGACGTACGTCCTATATCCAACGGTTCGCGATACCTCAAGCCCGGACGGTAAACGAAATACCGACCCAGGGTGGTCGGGAAATCAAATACCGACCACCCCCGACCCCGCAGCTGCCGCGCTGCTCCTTGCCGGCGCGCTCCGCGACAACGCCTTCGCGCACAAGTGCTACGCGCATGTCGCCGTTCGTTCTTGCATCTGCAACCGCCACCGCCCATGTCAGGCGCTGCTCTGGCCAGCTCTCGTATCCCTGCACCCTCGGCGCCGGCGTCCCCTCGACTCGCTGCATTCCGGCGGCCAGCCGGCTGGCACTCCATTCTAGGAGGCATCGACGCCACGCACTGATGTGCACGAAATTCCTTGAATATTCTGCCTTCTCCTCCCCCTGGAGCGAGATCGGCCAGCCTAGCTTGTGTTCGTCTCACAGCGACTCCTTGCGCGTTCTGCTGCGCCGGCGACAGCGGTGACCACGTCTGCGGCCTGCCTACCGGCATGGTGGCCCCGCGTCACCTGCAGGCATCCTAAAAACGTTGCCGTCAGATTGCACAACCTTGCAAGCTTATGTGTACGATCTAATAGGCACATTCAGAAGAGTTGAACGAATCTCATCGTGAAACATCAGTTCAACAAACACAGGAAGGAAGAATTGTCATCGTGGTGGCTGCTGTCCGCGGCCCAAGTGCACGGGAGGGATGCACGAACAGCACTACACGAGTCGGGCTCCGACCAGCAATCGGACGACACCGAGTCCGACACCACGTTTACAGCAAGTCCGATTCCGACAGGACAAGAACTGACACGCCGAGTCGGAGCCACGGGCGTGCGCCCTGGCGATATAAAAGGGGACGATAGGCTACCAAGCAGCCACAACCAAGCCAAGCTCATGGGTTCACGTTCGCTCTTCGCCTGGGCATGCCTGCTCTTCGTGCTGCTGCTCCTAGCGTTCGGTGGCGCTCCGGCGGAGGCGCGCCCGGCGCCAGGACAAAGACGCGTACTCATCTCCACCAACAACGCGCCACCACCACCGGCGCCGATAGCGCAGCCACGTTCAAGAAGGCAGGGTTCTGGGCGCACCGCAAAATCTTAGCAGAAACCACGAATAAACCACCAAAGGCAGCAGCACCGCCACCGGAGAGCGGCGGCGACCTCCTCAACATTGAGAGCTTCGGTGCTGTCGGCGACGGGCGCAGCGACGACACCAAAGCCTTTCTGAACGCGTGGGCCAAGGCGTGCTCCTCTCCGCAACCCGCCGTCCTCGTCGTGCCGGCCGGCAAAAAGTACTTAATCAAGGAGACTCCGTTGTCAGGCCCGTGCAAGTCTGAAATCACGTTCCAGATCGACGGCACACTGGTGGCGCCTGAAGACAAGTCGAACTGGAACAAGCAGGGCTACCCACATTGGATCAGCTTCACTAATGTTGATCGGTTAACGGTAACCGGGAAAGGCACGCTTGATGGGACCGGCAAATCGTCATGGAAGAACTCTTGCCGTGTAAACAAGAAGAACCCGTGCACGATTGCACCGGCCGCGCTTACCTTCACTTCATGCAACCACATCAAGGTGCAGGGCATTAAACTGCTCAACAGTCCACAAGTCCATTTGGACATACAGTATTCCAAGGACGTGACGCTCACCGACATCACCATCACGTCACCTAGCAGTGCACCCGAGGCGGACGGCATCCACCTGTGGAACAGCGAGGACATTCGAATCATCAAGCCCGTGATCAAGTCCGGAGATGACTGCATATCCATTGCGACCGGGGTTAAAAATTTGTATGCCTATAAAGTTGAGTGCGGCCCGGGACATGGTATTAGCATCGGGAGCCTGGGCAAGGGAAACTCCAAGGCCGAAGTGTCTAACATTACTATCGACTCGGCCCACGTGACCGGAACGTTGTACGGTGCTCGGATCAAGACATGGCAAGGAGGTAGCGGGTATGCCAAGGACATCAAGTTCCTGAATATGGTCATGGACAAAGTGAAGCATCCGATCTACATAGACCAATACTATTGCAACCAAATGGACCCCACTAACCCAAACCCATGTGAGGAGCAAAAATCAGCGGTGGAGATTAGCAATGTACTGTTCAAGAACATCAAGGGCACCGGCACCACGAAAGATGTGATCAGCATACACTGCAGCAAGAGCTTCCCTTGCCGTGAGGTTGTCCTGCAAGAGATTGACCTCAAGATGAAGGGCAAGAAGAACGCCGCCATGAGCAGCTGTGACCGCATATGGCGAGTGCTGTTCCTCCACTGCCGGCGTCTGGACGCGGAGAAGCAGAACTAAGCATTGCATCGTGTGGAGAGACATGCATGAGCTTCTTGTTCTTTCGCTCGCCGGAATGTATAGACAGGTTTGTTTACCACTTACCAGAGTGGAGACGTTATGTTGTGTCCTCTTTACTTTTGTCCTGATGACTGTGTCAGGCCTTTGTAATGAAATGTACTATGTGAAATCAAATGGTTAAAAAGTGATAATCTGAACTCTGTTTGCCACTTGTGTTTGAGGAAACTAATCACGCAGCACTCTCTTGTACCAGGAACAGGAACACGGTTTGCAGTAGTTCCATTTACGAACCTTGCAGGTGTAAGTTGCTTATCACAGTTCAGTGGCAGGAAATGCGTTCTTTCTCCTGTTAAGTGATAAACAGTTGAATTGCACGAGATGATCCACTCATCCACATGGAAATAGTGTACATCATTTATTTTTACAGAGACGCGGAATTCAAATCGCACGTCGCGACGTAGCTCACATACGGTGGAATGCGAGACTCCCACACCAGCATCTCGAACCGCGTCTCCCCGGCGGGAGGAAAGGCGCCTCCGACCAGCAGCTCCGGCATCGTCACCTGAGGCAGCTCGTTCCGCGCGACGCCGATCACCTTCCGCCTGTTGTAGAACAAAAAACGGAGCTGTGCAGCACCTTGAGTAGCCGTAGCCGGCCGGCAGAGGTAGCAGAGCCCGGCGTCTGCCTTGCCTTCACCGAGCTGCATCGGCAGCGGCAGCACCGTGGCCTCGGCGTACACGTTCCGCACGCGGCGCCAGGATCCCGCGCTCTGGTCGCCGCGCAGACGTTGGCGGCCGCGAACAGCGCGGCGTCGCTGATGTCGGCGCACACGGCCATGGCGATCCGCAGCAGGTCCGGGCGCTCGTCCGGGTACGCGCCGCCGAATGCGAGGTTCTTGAAGAAGTACCAGAGCTCCTCACGGCGGCACGCTGCCCAGCAGGCTCGCGTGCGCCTCCGTCCTGCTGATGACTATGATCTTGCTCCCTCCATGCGCGTGGCGGCGGCGAACTGCTGAACGGAACCTTTTCCACGACTCTTGCGGAAGGAGACCAGCCGGTTGATGACTTTGCGGCGCCACCACGGTCCTGGTGGTACTTGCCGATGAGGAAGGAGACCAGCCGGTTGATGACTTCGCTGGCCACCGCGGACACAAGAGAGTCCATTTGCTTGTCGCGCCAGTAGTGTGATCCCGCGCGTGCCTTCAACGCAGCAACGACGAACATATAGGAAGAACCGAAGAAGGTAGCACAACGCAGGAGCCAGCAGAGTCCAAAACAGTGCACGCGACGATTAGGTTCGCGGCCCATCAGTCATGCGTGATTTGGTCGTCTCCAATACTACTCCCCAAGACCCGCTGTCGTCAACTCTACCTTTCACTAGACTTTTTGCGAACAAGCTGCTGCAGAACTTTACTTGTTGACTAGTAGACCGCCGTCCATCATTCGCGACCTGAAAATCGTTGTCGACTACGCGTGCTTTCACGATGCGGTCGAGGCTAAAGTGCATATATATATATATATATATATATATATATATATATATATATGCGGCGCTTTTCTTTCTTTGTTGAATTTGGCAGCCGGGTATATGAAATAATGTCCTGTTGTTCACATATGGGCACACATGAGCACCGAAGAATTTGTTACTTACTAGCTAGTACTCCCTCCGTTCCTGTTTCGTTATCGTCAATTAGTTAAAAGTTGAACTAATTGGCGACAACAGAAACAGAAGAAAGGAGTACTCTGAACAAGAACAACAACCGCGTCTGCATACTAAGTAACGACGAATGCAATCCAATGCAAGGACACACACGGATCGGACAAGTGACCATCACAGACGAACCAGCGTGGGAGCCTGTCGAGCCGCCAGTACTTGGTCGCGACGGCGAGCACGGCCATGACGGCGGCCCAGATGCCGAGGTCCATGGCGAGCGAGGTGCGCGGCTGCGACGTGACGAAGGTGAGCACGAGGCTGGAGTAGGCCACCACGAAGAGCCACAGCACGAGGCGCGACCGCGGGGGCACGCCCGTGAGCAGGCCCACCGTCAGCAGCATCGAGCTCCCGAACCCGGCCCAGCTCGCGCACATGAACAGCCAGTACCGCCGCCGGTGCTTGTCCCGCATGATCGGGTCCCCCGCCACGTGGCCCGCCCCGTCGTCCTGCCAGCACCCGCCCGGGATGGTGGTCCCCAGCTGGTACGACAGCGCCGTGATCAGCGTCGCCACCACCAGCAGCGTGTCCGTCTTGTTCGCAGCGAAGGCGGGCATGTGCTTGCCGTCGTTCTGGGTGGTGTTGGTGTTCTCTTCGTCCTCCGGATGGGGGAGCCCTTTCTCCTCCGCTGCCGGGAGGCCCTCCTCCAGCTTGTCCACGGCGGTGCCGTTCCCGTTCATCTTCTCACTCCCTGCTCTGCTCACAGAAGTCTGAGACTTGACAAGAATCTAATGCCCAAGTCTCTTCTGATGTTCAACTTGTGCTCTCGGATCGCTTGATTTATAGAGGGGGTAGATGGTTAATTGCTTCCTCAGTTGTTGCACCCAACGGGTGTTTCCAAGAAGAGCGTGGGAAGTTTGCGAGTTGCGAAATGCTCATCAGCTTGTCCAAGACTTGAAACAAGTCAGTCTTCGTCAAGTCGTTCTTGCTCAGTATTATTTTTGGCTTATCTGTTCTTGCTTGCTGCTGTGTGTACATGCATTTCAGTAAGATGATTGGGTTGCGCAGTAACAATTCAGACAAGTGGAACCTAAAAAAAAAAAAATGGAAACGGAACATGTGAGATAGGTTCGTGTGGAGTCATCTAGGCCTGCAAATGGGTTGGGGCGAAATGGGTAATTTGGGTCGGGTTCTAAATACTAGCGGGTTGGGTTGGGTTGGGCTTTCCGTGATGGCGGGTTGGAATGGGTCTCTGTTTTTGGGTTTTCCATGGGTTGAACCCGTGGATCCTCACCCATTCCACACCCCATTTTGGCAGCGGTCGGTGCGACCAGCGGCGGCGTAGCGGCCGGCGGCAGGAAAAGCAAAGTTGGCCACGAGCCCGCGACTGCCGGAAGGGAAGGCAGAGGCGACTTCGGCGGAGGTCGAAGGCAAAGGCAGCTGCAGCAGATCTCGAGGGCGGAGGCGACCGGCCGGAGCTCGAGGGCAGAGGCGACCGGATCTCTCCTGGCGATGTCCTGGCAGAGGCGATGACAGAGCGCTGTCGGTGACGTGGGATGAGTCTGGTGCGCCAATCCTTCCCTTCCCTCCCCTAACGAGCATATCTTTTTTTTTTTTTGAAATAACAGCAGGCGCACTGCCATTCATTAAGAAGGAAATAGTTATAAATTACAGAAAAAGCAGCAACGTCAGCTTAGGCTGACCATTACAAAAGAAGCAACAGAACAGACTAGGCAGTCATGCTTCAAGGTCCGAGTCCATCCGATACAACGCTAGATTAAGCAGAGACACTTCATGGCGTAGAACTTCGAAGACCTGAGACACTGACCTTTCTATATGATCGAAGCATCTTCTATTTCTCTCCTTCCAAACTTCATGGCGTTTTTCTGTTTTTGTTGCTCCTGCAATCAAGACCCATACCCAAGAAATGGGACCTTTACAATTTTCCATTGCACTGTAACATGGCAGCTGATAGTGCTGAGCGACTCGATCCCATAAGGCCTCGATGAAGTTGCATTTGGTGAGAAGGTGTTCTGTAGTCTCATGTTGGTAGTAGCATAAGGAACAATCAGCATTGCATGGCCAGTTCTTCTTTGACATGTTGTCGGCTGTTAAAGCTCGGTCATGGATGACGAGCCAAGCGAAGAAACAACATTTTGGTTCAGCTCTTGCCTTCCAGATTTGAGAAGTGGGCAGCATAGTCATGGATCCATGGAATTGACAGTCATATACTGATGCAGCAGAGTAATGTCCATTTGAACTCCATCTCTAAAAGATGTCATCATTTTCCTCTGTCAGGTTGACTGATGATAATACACTATACAGCATTGTATATTCTTGTAGAAGTTGTGGGGTGTTGATGGTGCCAAGATTTCTGATCCAATCCCGATTATGCAATTCAGTGGCAACACTTCTTCTCTTATACCGCGCAATCATGTAAAGGTTTGGAGCTATCTCCCGAGATGCAGTCCCCTGTAACCACCGTGCATTCCAGAACGGAGTGTTCTTGCCGTTGCCGACCTGCATGTAAGTTGAAGCAAATGATTGAAAAGTAAGTGTGCTCAGAATTGCAGCCTGACTGAATTTGGTATCCTCCCATATCTCAGAATCAACAACTTGAGACTGAGAAGAACATACATCCTTCCAAAGTGGTCTGAATGCAAAATTGCACAACTAGCAGTGAACCTATTGCCTCATTCTAAACTAACATGTTTTCTTTCCGAAACGCTTATATTGGAGTTATATCAGGACTGGCTTGTCACAAACTGCATTCTCAAGCTTTTCGCGCAAGCATCAGGGTTGGTCACCAATCTACTCAAAACTGAAATATACCCAATACAATGCCAACACACTGATCTGCAGTTCCTTACTCATGCAAACCACACACTATCGGAATTTCCATGCTCATACCTTGGACTACCTTTGCATACCAGAAAACCCACACGGAATACCATGCAACTACTTGTTCAAAAGATTGCTGACCGGCTGCCGGGATGGAAAAGAAGCTTCATGTCCTATCCAGGGAGAGAGCTCCTAGTTAAAACAGTCCTATCTGCAATGCCTACCTATTTCCTCACTATTTTTAAGCCTCCCAAAGGGACTATATGCCGCATTGACAGATTTAGAAGAAGTTTCTTATGGAATGGCAAAGAACCGGAGCGAGTGAGAGGAGATCACTGTCTAGTCAACTGGCAAACCTACCTATTACCCAAAAAATGGGGAGGACTCGGTATAAAAGACCTGGAAAAATTTAGTCGTGCTCTTCGGATGAGATGGTTGTGGCATAGTTGGGATCACACAACAAAACCATGGAAACACCCTGAATGTGTCACACTCCCTTGACAGTTTCTGAATTAATCCCATGTCCTGATCTTGTCTGAATAATCGGTGCAGTGGTTCCATGGCAAGGAAAAAGAGCATTGGCGACAATGGGTCTCCCTGCCTAACGCCCCTGCAGTGACAAATTCTTTTCCCTGGTTCTCCGTTCAGCAAGAAGGAGGAGGAAGAAGTACACCACAAGGCAGAGATCTAGTTTCTCCAACGTTGCCCGAATCCAAGGTGTGACATTATACTTAAGAGGTACGGCCAATTAACAGTATCGAAAGCCTTGGAAATGTCCAGCTTCACGAATAAGGCTGGGATTTTTTTCTTATGAAGGTTTTGAATGGCCTGTTGGACATAGACGAAGTTATCATGAATACAACGCTTTTTTATGAATGCTGTTTGATTGACTGAAATAATATTATCCAATTCAGGTCCCAAGCGATTGGCGAGCAGTTTAGAAACCAATTTAGAGAAGTTGTGTGTTAGACTAATAGACCGGTAGTCTGTGATCCTCGTTGGGCAATCCTTTTTGGGCAAAAGAACTACATAGGCTTGGTTGAGAAGATGCAAACCTTGCTGGTTCATTGTGTAGAAATGATTGACTGCATTTAAAATGTCATCCTTAACTGTGTGCCACGAACTCGAGAAAAATAAGCCTATGAAGCCATCAGGCCCAGGTGCTTTCTCCCGTGGTATTTGCATGACCACTTGCCTGATTTCCTCTTCAGAGAATGGCGCATCAAGGTGCTCTAGTTGTCTTGGCTGCCAGTTTAGACTTTGGAAATTGAGTTGACAACTCCTTGACACGTATGACCCCAGATGTTGTAGATAATGATCATAGATAGCTCCATGCTTATCTTGTTGTGAAGTGGCCATATCAACGTCAGTTTGTAAGGTATGTATGAAATTCTTCTTCTTTCTAACATTTGCCATGATCTGAAAAAACTTGGTATTGGCGTCACCCTTTCGCAACCAAGTGAGTCGAGACTTTTGTCGGGCTTTGTATTTTTCAATAGCTGCCAAACCAAGAATTCTGTTTTTGAGGAGTTTTTTTTTATCGAATATGCAGGAGAACTGAAGGAGATCGAGCTTTTGAGGAGTTTGAGAAGTGAAATTTCTCTGTGTTCTAGTTGTCTGTTTTCTTGTGCAACCCCTAGTTGAGAGATGACCTCCTTACAGATTGTCATTGCCAACTGACCTCGGGGAACCAAAGTTTTCGCCCATCTCCGTAGTGTCTTACCTGTCCTGCTTAATTTGATGTGCAGAACTGCTAGTGGCTTTTGACTTTCTGGTACCATTCCTAACGAGCATATCTTGGGCTTGGGCATGCAGTTTGGATGCCAACAAGTCCAGTCCGGCTGCCAATCCTTCTCTTCCCCGGCTGCGGCCTCTAGTGCTTTCACGCGATTCAGCTTGCTTCCTATTTCTAATCCAGCTGCCACCTCCTCAGATTTATTTTCTGTCACTTGCCGCATGAAGCCGATGATGCCTTTAAATTGATTAGATATGTTAATTGCTCCCTTTTCCAAATAAAAATTCAGAACAAGAACTCATCACCATCACCAATAGAGCTAATTCTGATGTAGGAGAAAACAGGGCACAAGTTTCGGCAAATCACCTATTCTAATCTCCTTGAGGCTTGGTCATCATATACTTGTCTTAGCTAGATTCACAGATTATTTCTACCATACATACTGAGTGTGTGAACCGAGTGTTGTCCAAAGAGACATGTAAAAGAGTTTGATCACAGCACTGATAATTGTTGAAAACAGAATATACTGAGTGTGTGAACCGAGTGTTGTCCAAAGAGACATGTAAAAGAGTTTGATCACAGCACTGATAATTGTTTCCTGCCACTGGCAATGCATTAATTGTTTCTGCATCGGCAATATTTTTTTTATATATAAATTTTTAAACATTTGTTATGGACTAGTAGAATTACAAAGGCTGAGAGGCTGAAACCGAAATATAGCAGTCTCTGGCAGGCGGCAGCTGCTGGACTCGTGCAGATGTAGCAACGCAGCGCAAAGTGTTGCAGTGCGCATGCAGACGCAGCAGCGCAGCGCGGAGTCGCAGTGCGGGTTCAACCCAAAGAACGGGTTGGTCTGGGTTAATTAGGAAGATGGGTGGGGTTGGGTTGGGTTAATAACAAGATGTCGTGGGTTGGGTAAGGGTTGGGACTAATTGACTGATGCCATTTGGGTTGGGATGGGTGCGGGGCGGGTCTCAGACCATTTGCAGGCCTGGAGTGCCTCGGAAAGTGAAGTGTACGCGTTTTGACCGGTTGTATCATTCAGTTCATTTTGGTCGATTAGGATAGGTATTATGCTTCATCCATCACAAAGTAAAGCTTGAGCTCAGATAATGGTCCAAATGGTTGTTCGCACGAAGTAAGAACAAACCGCTTTTATATCGCTGAGTTGAAAGGGTCCAGGGAGCAAGGATTGAAATCCCGACAGTAGCGGAAACTTTTTCCCGACAAAACCAGATCGGGATCCCAAACTTCCTGATCAGGATCTCAAATTGCTATAGTAACTAGAGTCAGGATTCACTCGAATCCCAGTCTCCTAAGAAAACCGGCTTGGACTAGGATTCTTAGAATCCATGAAAACCGGCCGGGATTTCAATCCTGGCCAGGGAGGAATGATATTACTAACTTTTTTTTGTTGAGAAAAATGAAACGACTAACTCACCTGTAAGGATTTAATCTCCTTCAAACATCAAACAAGTTAGTCTTTGATGAAGCTGACTTGTGATTGCTGCGTGGTGAAAGAAAAAGGCCATGTTTTTCTTTTTTTCTGAAACTGAAAAGGTCATGTTTTTTTTTTTTGAGGAAAACTGAAAAGGCCATGTTGAGCTGCGGCGCAGAACACAAGTCCACATCCACAAACGCCAGAACGACCGCTTAACCATTGGTTCTTGTTCAAAGCCCACTTGAAGTGAGGATTTCGACCCTTTAAGCAAACATGGGCCAGTTATGAATCAAAGCCCATGGGCTAAAACACCTGGCCTACAAAGCCAGCAAACACAGTTCTGAATCCGATTTCCCCTTTCCTCTCTCGCACTTCCCTTCCCAGGTCGCGAAACGAAACTACGCTCCCCTTCGTCCCCTTCGCCTCGCCATTCCATTTCTCAGTTCGCATCCTCCTCCTCCTCCCCCGGCGAGGCGGCTCCTCCTCCCTCTCCGGCGAGGCGGCATCTGCTGCGGCGCCCGAGGCTACCCATCCGTGTCTCGGTGGGTGCGCTCCTCTCGTTCCCTTCTCGTCCCGCTTTTCACCTTTTTCGGTTTTCCCCATCTTAGCGCCTCTTCACCCGCAGCTGCCGCTTGCCGTCGGAGGTTCGCAATCGCGCAACAGAAGCTTCCGTTGAGAACTAGTTCCAAAGGGTGAGCTTCCTTCTCTCCCTTGGCTCCGTTCACCCGAGCCGACGGACGGCCGTCCTGAATCGCCGCCTACCCCGAGAAGCCACTTCCTTCCGGGAACTTGGGGCGCTCCGTGTCCCCAATTTCCCCACATCATCGGTGCGGAGATCAGGGGCACTCACTCCTGGTAAGCACCCTGCTGATTCACTCCACCTCCAACCCCCCAATCCCGAATTGGCCTATTTGAATCGATTCCCAGGTTGTGTATGGCATATGTTATTTGAATTCTCTGTTGTCAGAGTTGTTGATCGGGGCCAGGGCGTGGAATTGCTGTGCTCTTATGCGTTTAACTTCGACCTGGTGATGCAGCACGGCTGCTGAGTTCTACTTATCATGCTTGCGTTGCAACTGTGCCTTCAGCTGTAATTTTGGCAGGAGACATTGCGCGTTTTAGCTTTGGGTTGTTAAACGGGGTACCTGTTTTGATTGTTTCAACCAGCATTCCTGGTTGCCACCTTATACTGAGCTGTTCCGGATATACCATTCGAACCCATTGCCTTGTAAATTGTAATCAAGGTGGTTAGGAACTGAAATTGCCTTGTTCCTGAGATCAGAACTTTTATTCTGGTAGACAGGTACCAAGGTAGCAAATCACCTCTTTGACATAATTGAGAATAGGGTGTCTTTTGAACTTTGCCTGAATGTTGAGTTTTACAGGCATTAGCTTTAAATGTCTCTATCTATAGAATCGTTCTAAACGGAATAAAAGTATTACAAGTAGTAATTGGGCTTGATACATGATTAGAAAATTTCCAAGACCTATGTACATGTAGGTGCATGTGCAGTTTTAATCCTCTAAATTGTCTCAAGTTCTGCGCATGGACATTGCAATGGTTGTGATTTGGGATGATGCTCTGAATCACTTAAAGTTTCTATCAATGTTGAACTATATTTCCTGATAGTGACTGTACATGTACCAACATATAAACGTGGAAAAATCCATTATCTATAAATCCAAACTTTTTAATAGTGCTCACAGTCCACTTATGCTATGGTTCACTGAAGATCCTTTGATGAGATTTAGCAATAATCTTCAGTTAAATTGTGTTTTCAGGTAGATTGTGGCGCTGTGGAATCTTCAATGGCTTCATCGAGAAAAGTGAGAAATGCCAATAAGCGATATGCCAAAATAAACGAAGATTGGCAAGATAAAGATGAGACAAATGTAAATAAAAGTAAAGTGCGAGTAAGTCTATGCAAAACCAATTCTTTTCTTCTTACATTCAATTTCTTTTCTGTCTTCATTATTCTATAAAAAACGTAATTAACTTCTTGTTACATGATAGTGTTGTATTATGTGGACTGTCAAGTGCCAATTCTTTCTAGATGCTTTATGATTTTAATGAAAAACTATTTAAAGCATGATTTTGGGCACTGCTGACACAGTTTAGCAGTACCATAACTTAAAAATTGATCAAAAGAAAAACTAATTTGCAGAAGAAAAAGTTATCAGACATGCTTGGGTCTCAATGGAGCAAAGATGAGCTTGAGCGCTTCTATGGAGCCTACAGAAAATACGGCAAAGATTGGAGAAAGGTTTGTTTACTTCTGGACAGAATCGAGACAAGAGAATGCATTTAGTATGATACATTACAAATTCATCTCTCTTTTGTGACTTCCTTCCACTGCACTCTCTGTAGGTTGCCGGTGCTATCCGTGATAGAACATCTGAAATGGTGGAGGCTCTTTACAACATGAATAAGGTAATCCTGGGCTGGTCATATTATATGCATACAAGATACAACTTCCTTTTCCATTTAAAATAATCTAAATTTCTATATCAGTTCAATAACTCACCTATTAGCTTGTATTCTACTCCCTCCGTATTTATTTTCTCGACGTTAGGACAAGATCCACAGTTCAAAAATAAACTACAAACACTGTCCGAATGTCAACAAATAAAATCTGGAGGTAGTACATATGTTTTTTGTTCTGGACTAAGATGTGAGACATATCCAGGCATATTTATCTCTTCCGGAGGGCACAGCTACTGCTGCAGGGCTAATAGCAATGATGACTGATCACTACAATATTCTGGTGAGATTATACTTTAAATTTTCATACCATATCTGAACTTTCTGTAGTTCTTTTCTCAAGGACTTAAAAAATTATATGAATGTTCTAATGGTACAATTCTGCAACAACTATAAGAGAGGCTTTTTAGTCCCATGCAAGTTGGGGTAGGCTACAGTTAAAGCGGAACAAGTTCCAGATGAAAAGATTGTCATAAGAGAATAATAAAAAAGTGCTAATAGTTTGAGTGCCAATGAAAAGTCGGGGTAGGCGATCTGATCCTTATGACCAGAAATTCATTGCATCATATGCATCTCTGTTACATTTAACTTCTGGACGTCGCTTTTAGCAGGCAAAAGGCAAATGTTCGGCTCCATATAACTTTTTGGATTGAATCACCGTATTATAGAACCTATATTTCTTATAAAGTTGAAGCTTGAACCAAAATTTTCCTTTCTGTTTGCCTTTTTGTGAGAGTTAAGTAAAATGCATTACCATAGATGAAGTCTGAGATACTAGTTCTTTTGATTTTTGAGCCATGAAATGCTGTAATTAGTTTGACATCAATCAGAAGTTCTTACACGCAGAACTGTAATTTGAAGCATCAAACCATTGTCTTTGATGGCGCTGCCCCAAACCTATCAAGCGCTTTAGTAATTCAATCACAGGTTCATGTGTGTTGAAATAACTGATAGTTTGAGTGCTTGGGTGTTTTCTGTGAGGGTTCTACCCTTTTCTCCTCCTTCAGTACAAAGCTACGCTCATATGCAACTCTCTTGCCTGTTTAAGGAAAAAAGATCCAGAACTGTATTGTTTTTTTCAATATTCATTATTATAGATGCATTGAAATGCTTGGTAGCTTGAGCTGTCAGATTGCAATTGTCATGTGCATTTATTCCTAGCAATGATGTCTCCAATTCTTTATTGCTTCTGAAATATCTGAGACTTGTTAAGATAATTGTGATGTTGGTTACAGAATGGTGGATCTACTTCTAATGTAGTGGCATGTGCTGCTTGAGCAGTCTTGATTTGCACTTTAACAAAATGCTATATATATTGCTGTTGGGTTTATTGAAAATACTCACAAGGACATTATGTTCTGAAAGCAGGATGGAAGTAACAGTGATCGTGAAAGCAACGATTCACCAAAAGCTTCAAGGAAACCACAAAAACGTGGTCGTGCTAAGTTTCAATCTGTTTCTAAGACATCTGATACACGCTATCCTGATCTATTGCAATCTCAGCCTGCTTCATCGAGCTATGGTTGCCTTTCATTGTTGAAGAAGAAACGTTCTGCAGGTAATTTGATGTATTCTTGTGTACATATGGCTTGTATTATTAACAGGACATGGGTAATGTTTTTGTGCAACTAGGATGCATTCTATACATAATCCGGGGTACTTCCTATCTTAAGATCCGAATGTCGTAACCTGCATCTTTGACACACATTTTGCGAAAGTTATTGCATTGCCTGGCTATTGTAGTACCAAAGTATTGTTATCCACTTTTCTTGTTTCACAAATATGTGTTCTTTTATACCTTATAAGTTATTTTTTCTTTAACTGATTGTTCAAAATTTCTTGTCCTTATCCAGCTTTCTTGATGTCTACTGTAAGCCTTGCAATTGCAATTGGGATTTGTGTCAATTGTGTGTTCAGCAAGCAACTTTTGTCAAAATTCATTGTGTTCCTGGACTATAAGCAACCAACCAAAACCTTTTTACCTTTTCCATTAATAGCTTGCTCATATTTGTACCTTATGCATGTGTGGTTGTATCCCCTAACTGATGTTAAGATGTAATCATGTAACAACTTACCTTTTGTCAAAGATAATACCTATCACTGCCATTCCTTAAAGAAATATGTTGTAATGCTGCATTCTCAACATTGCTATCTTGGAATCTTCCCAGATCTGCTTATAGGGAACAGGCCACGAGCTGTTGGGAAAAGGACTCCAAGAGTACCTGTTGCAAGTATGTACTATCGAGATGATAGGGGTGTAGCAGATAGACAAGCAAGAACAGTTGCTAACAATGGTGATGATGAAGGAGCTCATGTAGCGGCACTTGCTCTGGCAGAGGTATGTCAAAGAGGAGGCTCACCTCAGGTTTCTGAAACACCTGGAAGATCTGGTGATCGTATGTTCCTGTGTCCTGTTAAAAATAGTGACAGAAAAGTAAGAAGCTAGAATATACATGTTCCCCCATTGTTCTTAGTCCTGCATTTGATGAAGTAATTTTATTATCAAGATACTTATGATGCATTTGCAGAATGCTGATTCAGAGATGGGAAGCTCAAAGCTACATGGGTTTCACTTGGATCCTGATTACCCTGAAGGTAGCTTAGGAAGTAGAGAAGCAGAGACTGGTGACTATCCCAAAGGTTCATCATTTTTGATGAAGAACAAAGGTGACTATCAAAAAGGTTCACCATCTGGCAAGCCTCAGAAGAAGGTGAAGAGGTCTCAAAAGAGGAGGAAAAAAACTGCACGCGAAACAGGTGATCAGTTTGAGGATGACATAGAGGCTTGCAGTGGAACTGAAGAAGGGCATAGAGCGAGAAAGGCTAGAGAAGACTCAGAGCTGGAGGCACTGGGATGGCCGTCTAGCTCGTCAAATAAAAAAAGAAGTCGTCAATTGTTTTTTGGTGGTATGTCCATAATCGAGGAAGTTCTTTTTATTTTGTTGAGCACTACCAAACTATTTAAATTCAATATATTCTTCAAGAATTAATTTCAAATCAATCAATGGATAAATTTGTTTAGTATCTTTTTAGAAGCTGCGCATCACAATATTCTCTCAATTCATGCAAGTAAAACGAGAAGTGCTCCTTCTGTCCACAAGTTTAAGCACTTTGTCACGGCACATGGATTAGGAAGACTTTTGAATGACTATATTAGCCCTAATTGCTGTCTCTTAAAGAATGTGATGCATGTGTTTAAACATGCTAATAGAAGGTGAATATTTGGTCCCTGTATTTTGTAAACTGAGTCTCATATTTGGTCTCCGTTTGAGATAAGGAAGATGTAAGGGGGCTATTTTCTCTCTCGAATATAAAGAAACGCAGCTCTCCTGCATTTTCGGAAAAAGAAGGTGAATATTTTACAAGGGTATAGAAGGAACATCACACTTTATTTGCATAGAGTGTGTCATAAGCCTGAAAAACAAATTCTTACACCTGTGGGGGAAAACCATTGAAGAAATACGCCTTAGGTTTGAGCAAGCCCAGTTTTATAAAGTGCAATAGAATCTTCGCATCTAGTGCGAGGGAAAAGTTTCAGCATAACATTTTCTAAATTTGTGGAGTACAGAAATGAATATGTTCTACTTCTATATGCATTTGCTGTCATCCAATTTCTTTTCTAGATGGTTTGTTTCCCTATAAAATCAATTTGTTATATATTTATAGCATGGGAAACACAAATAGAACCATGCATTGTTATCAACTATCATGTTCGAAACAGTTGTGGCTACTTAATGCTAATGGTTCATTGTTATTCCTAATTTAGTCTTTTGGCTTTGTAACTTTGTTATACATTCATATACTGTGTTGTTTTATGTGATGCTTGATAAATTGCATCTGTATTCCATTGGGTGTTTTGCTTGCATTCTATGGAAACCTTTATACATCCTTGTTTTTCAGACGAAAGCTCAGCTCTTGATGCACTACATACGCTAGCTGATCTGTCTGTGAACATCCTACAGCCTTCATCCATTGTTGAATCCGGTTAGTCTTATATTATTATGTATTGTTATTAATTTTTTACTGCTAATCTTTTAAAAATACTTCAGATGCAATCTATTTTATTCCATTACTGTTTTCATTTCTTCTCTAACTAAGTGGTGAGGTGGCAGATTTATGCAATGATATATCTTAGGGGGATACAGTGGTTCTCTTTTTTTTTTTTTGCATTTACATTTGTCTGCCTTGTGACTGTTTTGAATAGAAATGTTGGCAGTTTGCAAACACCTCTTCAGAGGTGTTAAGCTGCATGACAGCGCTGTATCCTTAAACCCTTAACTTTTGGGACTTCTCTTCTGTTAACATTAATTATAGGTTACTGATGTTGCCTCTAATGATTTTCCAGAATCTTCAGCACAGATTAAGGATGAAAACAAAGACGATGATTCTGATGAGAAGCCTGGCATGCCTGAGGCAGTATCAGTATATGAGCAGAAAGTTAACTCCAAAAACACTGCAAGGAAAATCAAAAGGCAGTCTGAAATTTCAAATACTGATATGGTCACTAGGAAAAAAGCTAAACTTGCTAAAGATCCTCATCATGATGAGAGCACCACTTCTGATGTAAAGCAGCAAGCTTGTACTTGTGTGAAAACAGAGAAAAAGAAGAGGAAATCGTCCACCACAAAGGTACTTTCCAAATTTTTATTTGTCGAGCATTCCTGCTAGGAACATTATTGTTTTCTCTGTAATTGAAGGTCAATAGATGAAATTGGTTGGTGCCTGATCTGGATTGTGAATCTGCATTTATGCCAATGTGGAATAAATATTTTGCATTGATGAGCATAACATGCTATATGTATTGCATAAAATATGCAAACACAACCTGCAATCTTTTTTTTTCTTTTGAGGGAAACACAACCTGTAATATTGGTAGGAGCGCAATATCATTTGTCACCTTGGTACCACCTCTATCACACAGGAGTGACCTATATTGACATCTATATTTCCAACTTCAATTTTGTACCACTATGTTGCATCGGTAGTGTCTTGAACCCACTCTAGCTATAGTAGCTGCCACAACCGCTGTTTGTTATCTTGCTATGCTTTGCTTTCTTTTCTTAACGTGCAGGAGAGCTGCGTTTCATTTCACAGGTGTCCTTTGTTTTTTACAGGTCTTGAAAGACGAAAAGAGTATACTAAGAGATGTTGAGAAGGCTGAGGTACCTCTAGGCCTTTTTTGTGTTGCACTGTGGTTGTTGTTCAGGATTAACATTTCTCCTGGGTTAAAACACAAACCTTCAATTGACCCTTTCCTTTTCACACCAAGCCGTATGATGATGTATTGATGAGCTGTATACCATCCTATCCTAGGACCAGTTTGTCCATCCTAGGCCCATTTTATTGTTTTTTGGGATTTTTCTGTTCGTTTTTGTCTCCCCTGCGAGCCCTGTGCTTATGAGGGATCTTTTGCTGATGGGCCTACTTCTTACATTCCTTAAAACCAAAACAAGCAGTATGATACTGTGCTTGATACCTAACTTATGAACGGGAATTAGTGATGTGGGTTATGTCACCCTATTTAATTTGGCTGCATGATAGGTTTTTAAAGCCTACATTTGGTTATATAGCAAACCTTTTCTACACATAATGAATCTTTTTGTTGTTGCATAGGCTGAAGAAGCTGTTATTTTATTCTTTAAGATCACAAATGTGATTTGGCGGAAAAAAAAAACTAGTCTTTCAGAGTTTTGTTTGTAGCTTGTCGTTCAGTTGTTCATAATAACTGTCATATCACTACATATAATCCATTTATATTTTCATAAACTTTAAGGATATCATTTTATGTCATAAACACTATACATGATTTTAGTTTTTTACCATTACATACTGTTAAACACATAAATAATAGAGCTTCAAACATATATGTCAAATGATATATGGTACAATGAAAGGATTTTTCCCATGTCGTTCTATTGAAAAGAAAGAATCATCAAGTTTTGTCTTTCGTTCATCTCCTGCTTACTTAATGCAACATAAATTTTGTTCCTCATACTTTGTTTTGTAGGTCTCTGCTGAAGAAGGGAAGGTATCTTCTAATAAAGGTAGGCTACTCACATTAGTCCATTTTTAAGAATAAGTTCACACCAGAATGTTCTCATACTGATTTGGAAAAAGCCATGGATATTGCAGAGACGGCCACACAAGGTGAAACAACTCCACAAGCTGACTTGTCATCAAAGGTCAAAAGCCGCCGTAAAATAGGCATTCAGCAAGCGCTAACTGAAGAATGTAAACCTACCAAGGGTGCTGACGATACCGGAAGTGATAAATTTTCTTACTCACTGAATAATGTTATTGATATTAAGGTCTGGTACTGCCTTTTATCTAGTTAAATTCACAGAGCGATGTATTTGTCATTTACAGAGTTGAAAATTTACATTTATCATGACCTGGTGCAGGACAAACTCCCGCACTGCTTGTCATCACGTTTGCTTCGGAGGTGGTGCATGTTTGAATGGTTCTACAGTGCAATTGATTATCCATGGTTTGCAAAAAGTGAATTTGTTGAGTACTTGAATCATGTCAAGCTGGGTCATGTTCCAAGGCTGACTCGTGTAGAGTGGGGTGTCATAAGGAGGTTTGTAAACTTTAGTTCTTCAGTTGCTTTAGTCGTAATTATTTCCTAAGTCTTACTGTTTTTGCAGTTCTCTTGGAAAGCCCCGTAGATTATCAAAACAATTTTTACATGAGGAGAGAGAGAAGCTTTCTCAGTATCGTGATTCAGTCAGGCAGCACTATGCTGAACTTCGATCTGGTATTCGAGAAGGTCTACCCACAGATCTTGCACGACCTCTAGCAGTTGGACAGCGTGTTATAGCCTGTCATCCTAAAACAAGGGAACTTCATGATGGGAATGTTCTGACTGTTGACAATAATCGTTGCCGTGTTCAGTTTGATCGGCCTGAGCTGGGTGTTGAGTTTGTGATGGTAATCAGCTGTTAATTTTTCTTAGTTTTTTTTCAATAATGTTTTTGAAGTTTCATTTAATTTTGATTTAAAATGCTTTCTGCTGATTGTTTCGATTACTTGCACTTCAGAAATGCCCATGGTTTGTACTACCTCCGTTCTTTTTGAATATATGACTTTTATAGGACAAAAAACCTAATTCGATTTAATTTATTATAATAGTTCTGAAGCGATTTGTTTCAATTGAAGTTATTTTTTTCACTTTGAGATACATTTGTTGTGTTGAACTTCATATATTTAAGAGCAAATGTAGTAATAAATCCTAACAGTTTACTGTAGAAGATCTCTTTGCTTTATTTCCATATATTAAATGCACTTGTGTATCAGTAGTTACATATAACATCAAAAAGACTAAACATGTGGTCATATGGTTCTTTTCATAGTTGTTCTCGTGAACAACGACTCCCATTTGGGAGACGACCGATTTGTTTGAATTTTGGTACATAAGGTGTCAGTTAGATTCTAGACACCACTCTGCTGCCAGTTTTGAGTCTAGCACTTTTTTATGACACAGAATAAATAAGAGGATAGCAGTCTCCTCCTCTTTGCCTTAATGCCTTTCTTTACTGTCAAGATCCCATGAGATTCGTCCCAATAATAAGAGTGTAAGTGCCCTACACTTGGAACCTCTGATCTGTACCGAACCATGATCATAACAAGAAGACATCTTTCTGTACTTGGTTTGGAAAAAATCAATTTTCTTTATGTTGTGTGTTCTTGTGTTCCCCTTTGCTATTGTACATGTTTAGATCAAGTACACCCTTGGCTTTACTCAAGTTCTTATTTGATTGATGTGCTGTTGTTCCGAAAATAGTGGAAGGAAAGTGCTATGTGAAAGTCACTGTTAGACTTGCCAGGACATTTTCTTATGAAATAACTAATCATCAATGACATGTATATAGTATAATAACAAATGACTTTGTTTCACCTCTATTTTAAACTACAATAATTAAATTATTGATACTCAGTTGAAAGAGTCGGTATATCAAATATGTTTTTTATACTGAAAGGAATTGTTTTACAGGATATTGATTGTATGCCCCTCCATCCTATGGAAAATTTCCCTGAGTCCCTCAGGCAGCAAAACATCGTGAACAAATACTTATCGGAGGTCAAACTTGAGGATCAAGTGAAAGAGTTGGGTAGTGGAGGTGCAGCAAGATTGACATCAAATGTGAATGTAAATGGTGCCGATGCAGCCTTCCATATACCTTCTGGTCACCCAATTAATACTTTAATGAAGCAAGCGAAGGTAGCATGTTTGATGTGGAAGCTAATTACCTTTATATATAGAATATGCTAATTGTTTCCCTTTTGGGATTTGTGTGATAGGGTGACACAATTGATTCAATTGTACAGGCCAAAGCTACAGTTAATGAGGTTGCAGTTGCAGCACAGCAGGCAATGTACAATCAGCCATGCAGTCTCTCACAGATACAGGAAAGAGAAGCTGATATAAGAGCTCTTGCTGAACTATCACGTGCTCTTGATAAAAAGGCAAGTACAGCAAGGCTTGTGCCTCATGCTCACTTCTGTTATGTTTGCAAGCTGAAACAAAATAGGACCATCTTCTGATGATCTGTCTTGCAACAAATATTTATCGAAAATCCATGTGTTCATAGTACAGTTGGCATTGATTTTTACAGCAACGTTTTGTCAACTGTGTCATGGTAGTTATGACAATCCATTCATCTGGCTGGTATGCAACGTGGGCCATTCAGAGTATAAAAAGGAGATACTACACTTGCATGACCGAAAGATGAATTCCTTTTAGTTCCCAGATCTGGGGTTGCCTTCATGGTCTTCTATTTTTGGCTACCCTGCGCATATGCTGTAGTTACTTTCAGTGTGTTCAGTTATGAAGTACTAGTCAGCACAGCATGCATCAAGGTGCTTGGTTATGCCTTAGTTTTAGGGGGCACTAAGGCCATACTTAATCGGCCATGTAGGGCCATGATCCTGAACATATTTCCCTATTTAAGTTCAATTGAAGAGTTAGAAAAGCTGCTGCTTCTGCAACACCAATGTCCTCTGTCATGTTCTTAAGACAAGAAACTCAACTCACATTTATTCTGGAGCCAGCACTTTGTTTTTTCTCTTCTTTCTGAGGTAACTGCATTTTGTATTTCACCATGAAACATAATCGGTATGGTACTATTGTTTCTTTTATACATGTGCATGCTTTGGATTATTTTGCATCATTAAAATGTATTTTTAATCTATTTTAGAGTCTTTGTTTTGGTTATGATGAAGTGTTAATGTTTTGTAGGAAGCTTTATTGGTAGAGTTGAGGCACATGAACGAAGAAGTGTCTGGAAAGCAAAAGGATGGCGAAACTATTAGAGACTTGAAGCATTTCAGGACGCAATATGCTATGGTGCTTGTACAGCTAAGAGATTCTAATGATCAGGTACCTGCCCTAGTTCAAAATTGTCGCTTTAATTTTTCATGCACTTAGGTGAATAACACAAAGTCTTTCATGCACAGGTAGCCTCAGCCTTGCTTTCTCTGCGGCAGCGTAACACGTATCATGGGAATCAAGTACAGTCATATCCTACTTCCATGGAAAATGGTGGAACTTTTACTGGAGCATCAGATCCATGTAACCGTTTTGGTTATATTAATCCAGAATCTGGTTCCCAAGTGATTGAAGTTATTGAGACTTCAAGGCACAGAGCAAAAATGATGGTCGATGTTGCTGTTCAGGTCTGTATGTCATAATTATTTGTATTTTTGTCAATATCATGTCTGTGCCATCTACAAGGATTCCTCATGGTTCTAATCAACTCATCCCATTATGTACTTTGAACTAGTATGGCTAGTAAGAAAACTGAAAATATATATTCCCTGCATTTTGCAAAGTGCTTCCAATTGAACAAATACTGTTCAGTGTACTACGTCCTGTTTGAAATTGTTGATGTTTCAGACAAAAGAAATGAACTGAGGAACATTGTCTGAATGTCAACATTTAAAATACGTAGGGAGTAGTCAATATGCAGTAATGACTACCATCTGCAAAGTCGAAAACTGCCAACCCAATAACATCCCATTCTTTTTAGTTTCTAAATTGGCCACATAGCTTTTGGAAAATAAAATTAAATCATCACATTCTAACTTTCAGATGAATATTTGCTGTTTCAAATTTGTTAAATAGATGCCTCTTTTGTTGAGAAAGCAACATGCGGCATTCTTTTTAGTTATGTTTATGGTTTGATTAGCGGACAACTTTGGTCTCTAGAATGCCTATTTGAAGTCATTTTTATGCTACAGAAATATAAGCCTTTATAAGATTCTCCATTTTTTTTTTGTCTCAATGTACTTATTTGCTTCCTTTCTTTGCTTCTTTGTTTTGGCAGGCCATGTGCAAAGTGAGTGAAGGAGAGAACGCCGTTGCTAAAATAGTTGAAGCACTAGATAATCTTAATAGTCGTGGCACTGGTTCTGGTTCAAGCATATTAGGCATAAGACGGATACCTCCGGATTCAGGACAGGCAAACACATCCTATCAAGATAACGGAACGCCTGCCCCTGCAGCAATCAACACTTCAGGTCCAAGATTACCCAACGGGTGTGATTCTGAAGCCCAGTTTCCTACCGAATTGATTTCATCGTGTGTCGCCACGATACTTATGATACAGGTAAATCATCCAAGCTCCATGCACAGTTTGATTTAAGAGTATTCCAACGCTCCCACTGTCTAGTGGTCTAACACTGCTTCTGCTTTCATTGGTAGAACTGCACGGAGAAGCAGTATCACCCTGCCGAAGTTGCTCACATCCTTGATTCGGCGTTGTCACGCCTACAACCGTGTAGCTCCCAGAATATCCCGATCTTTAGGGAGATCGAGATGTGCATGGGCGTCATCAAGAATCAAATGCTGGCGTTGATACCCACTCCAAGCGGCTAGTTCCTTGCTTGCTTCAGGCCCTATATATTTACTAGTATTTAGGAAAGAAACCGGATAACAGTATGTGGTGTGTATTCTTTTTTCCAATTTTTTTGACTGATTTGTTGTGTTGTACAAGCTGTATGTTATTGCTTTACCATGTAGTAAGTTATACATGAGCTCTGGCAAGTGCATGCGCAATCGCCCTGAAATACTCTCATGCGTTCTCTATCGCAAGCGCACTTGTGCAGAAACCCTGAAGCTGAATCTCTCTGACCAAAGTGACGTCTGTTGACATAGAAAATGTCTGTTGATATAACCCACAGGTAACCGTTTTATTTTTCTGAAACAAATAGCAAACAAAGTTTCAGTGTTAAATCTATAATCTCGTCGGGTAAATAATAACAAGTTATTAAGCATATATTCAAATGATTCATCCCCAATTCTTAGATTGCATGATCTTAATTGGATGCACAAAAAGCGAAGACGACTGGTGGGTAATAGAACCCCTGCGGTCTGGAAATCTCGAAGGCCTGCAGCCGTTGCCTCGAGACCGCAATCTTGGGCTCACACATGGCTCGCAGCTCCTCTTCCTCCGGCGCCTCCTCCATTCGATAGGTCGTCAGCTTCACGTACAGCTTGGTTGGACATTCATAATCCTCCTCTTCATAATCATCGTCGTAATCGCTTTCCGCATCGCTACGGAAAAGGTCATCGGGCAGGGGCGGCTCGAAGTAATCGGCGTTGTCGTCGAAGGAAAACGCCAGCGAAGAGAAGCGTCCCCCGTCCAAGGAAGTCACGTAGCGCCCCGCCCCTGCACCAACCTCTCCAGCATAATCCTCCTAACGATGCCTCCGTGATGGTTAACTTGAGAGCGCCGCCGCCCCTATTGTCACTGTCAGACACTCCTCGCCGTCGCCGCCGCTGCTGCTGCTGTGAATTAGTATTAGTTGTGACATGGATACGGTAAGCTTTGATGGGCCCGTCCGCCGTGCACCGGCCAAGGAAGGTGCATCCGTCGCTGCCGTGCGGGGCGCCGCCGCCCACGAACGGCAGGTACTCGTCGCCGAGCTTGTTGCCACTCGCCCGTGTCCGTGTCGAACGCTAATGTTGGGCGGGAGGTGGAACTGACTCGGAGTGAGATTGGACGGGAAGCAGGCCGGGTTAGGCAGGGCCGTCCACGAGCAGCCGCCGAGCCGGAGGGTCCCGTCCGGGGCTTCCGTGACCGTGGCCCGTTCGAGGTCAAGGACCTCGCTCGAACCACGGCTCTCGAAGTCGGGGTCGCGGAGGTAATCGGCGGGACTCCTGGACAGGGCGTAGACCTTGTATCCGACGGTGGCCAGCACGGGCTCGCTCTTCTGGGCCACCAGTCTCGGCCCGCGGATCACCTGCTCCGTCTTGGTGTCGACGATCTCCGTGACGTCGTTCTCGCCGCCGACGGCGATGATCCACCTGGATTTCAGGGAGACGAAGGACTTGCCGAACACGTCGGTCTTCATGCGGCACACCAGGCGCGCCTCTGCCTGACCTGCGACCTGATTGATCATGCACCTCGCCGCGCGCGCCGTCTACTGCACCAAGCACAGGGCCACGCTCTGCGCGCCGTGCGTGTTGAGGGTCTGGCACCACCAACTCCCGGCGTTGATGAAGCTTCAGCAGCAGATGTGGCAATTCCATGCCTTCCCTGCGTCCGATGTTCGTGCTTCCTCCTCCGATGTCGATGCCGCCGCAGATGGAGCTCCTCTCTGCGCACCTTATCAGGGCGGCAGCTGGACACGTACGGCACGCGGGTGCATTATATACTCAGCGACACGTCATTAAGATTTCAGCATGTTACATATGACAAGAACAAAATCTTTTGCTAGGTTTCTACTCAGCCAACGACATGTATAGTTCAGTTCACATAAAACAGTATATGAATAATTACAGACAAGGAACAGATAATTTGATTCGGCAGACATACACCAAGTTCCAGATGTACTTGGCACGACATCCCTTCACTTATTTTATTCATTTTCTAGCTCATTTCTAGTAGCCATTTAGGCACCAGGTGACGTTCACTTCAACTTGATCCCCATCGGCTTCTCTTTCAAGACTCCTAGTTCCACGGGTGAATTCTAGATAGAAATTCAAATTCTTGTCCTCTTCTTGGCTGCCACAGCTTGTGATTACTCTTAGGTCCACCTCTAGGTGGAGTTTGAAATGTGGTCTGGAATATGAAAAATATGGCAATGCAATCATATCTAGACTCAGTGGAAGATCGGATGTAGAGCCACATGGAACGGATAAGCTCCTCCCTCGTTCACAACTGAAGAGATGGATGCTTTTGCTCCCATAGCCAATGGCGCTTGCCTTGATGCTACCATACACCGAGCGGCCTCCCGAACCCAGGTCCTTGAGGTTCAACTCAACCTCAACATTGGCCTCAACGGAGCCCGAAATCACCAGGTACGTAATCTCCAACTTGCGGCCAGGGCCTCCATCAATGGTTTGTGTGTATTCTGCAACTTCTTCATCCTCTGTAACATCCCACTCGCCTATGATGGGAGGACTGGTACAAGACCCCTCATCATCGGCTGTGAAAACCTTCAAGTACAAGCCGCCATAAGCCTGTAGACTCCTACTTGGTCCAGTGAGTATCAAATCGACCATTCCTTCCTGCACATGAAAGCTCTATGTGAAGCATTTTAATTTATTTTACATTATATAAATATAAGAGGCATAAAGCATATAGTACATAAAACATATGGCACCTAGTAGATACCTCTTGTACTTCCCCCTTGCATGCCGAGTAGATGTGCCGGGGTTGGATCCAATCAGTGGCGTAGATAGACCTGACACTGAAGTTTGCACGTATGGCCAACAATTGCACCACACGTGGACCAAATCCATCATCGCTATCCTCCGAGGCCGCTCCATGATCCTCATGGCCATCATGATCATCCGATCCACTGCTGCTGCCATCCTTAGAGCCATCCCCGTGACCCTCCGGGAGAGTTGTGACATCATCCTCGCCTCCGTCACAATCTTTGTTAGCAGTGTGAAGAGCCCATCTACGATACTTCTTCAGTTTGGTTTCATACATGTTCCAATCCTGCGCTTTACCTATTAGCTGATTGGTGTCACCCTCAAGCGAGAGGAAAAATGCAAAAGGAAGCATGCAATACACATCAATGTCAAATCCAGAGAATGATTTAGTAACTAATATGTAATGTGTGGAATAAATCAGTGAACCAATTCCGCTTTCAGACAAAACTGATAGAAATAAACATTGCATATACACATCAATATCAAATTCAGAGAATTGTAACAAATGCATTTAAATAAAAATCAGTATATCAATTAAGCTTTCAGCCAGAACTGATAAAGATGAACATAACAATGTTACCAGTAATGCAGCCAAAATGCAAGAATTGAACAACTTCATAGAAATATTGAACAGGTATTCGTCAGATAGTGCAATCATAGAAGGTATGATCTAAAATGCAAGTCCACAATACATTGGTGAAGTGCAAGGAAATAGAATTGGAATATGATACAATCACATAATGCCTTTACGCAGAAAAACATGTCAACCTGTTATGGCCATGTATGAACAATGAAGAGACTTTAACAGAATCCCTACAAAATCTACACAATGAACAGTGAGAGAAACCCTGAAAACATTACATAGCACAATGAAACATTCATACAAGGAGAACCTTGAAGGTTCACTGATGTCTATGGTTCTTTCCACCAGTCCATTATAGCTATAAACAAACATGAATCATACACTTCTCATATGCGACAATTAAAATGTCAGTATATTCCAAATAAGAGAATGCAGCATATAGCCTTTTCAGATGAGCTACAGCCTGCATATTCCGAATAAGAGGTTGAAACAAAGAGAGGTTATTTGTTTAGAAATATTGTCACAAGAACTTTGAACAGAGCAATGGAGACTGGACAAATGAACAGCCTGTGTTGTGTAAAATGTGACAAAATAGTGTAAATCCTAGGGACTACATCTATCCATGGACAAGTAGGGTTTCATGATTCCACCAAATGTAAGGTTTGCACTGAATATTTTCCTTCTCTGCTTCTCAAGTTCGTAACAGAGTGAAATCAGAAGAATCAGGCTGAAATCGACCAAAAAGCATCCGATATTTTTTTCATTGTTTCATGCTGTAACAAATTAACAATTACATGAAGAATCCAACAGTCATCATAAGAAAGTTGGCAAATGATGCATCATGCTCCCGGTGTTGCAGATGAGCCGTTCATAGGGTAGGCTTGACGGCCATGGAGAAACGAGACCACAAAAATTGAATTTGAGTGAAAACCGAACCTTGGTGGCGCTGACGCTATCCTCGATCGATTGGCCGCTCGGCCGCGGCAGCTACAACGGGTGGGTGTGGGTCGCAGCAGCAACGGCGGGCGGGGCCGGGGGCGAGGCGCCGGAGCAGCGGAGCCGAGAGCGCGGCGCTGGGCCGTCGGAACAAGGTGCGGAGGCGCGACGTCGGAGCAGGGCACGGAGATTGGACTGATTGCTCCGCCGGAACAAGGTGTTTTCTTGCGGAGGCGCGACGTCGGAGAAGGGCGCGGAGCAGGGCGCAGCGACGCGTCAGATCGGCGGCGCGGGACAGGGCGCAATCGGGTGCCGTTCGGCGCCAGATTTTTGCTATTTATAAACTGCCCTTCTCTCTTTTACTATTATAACCATGAGTTTTTCTATTTTACTGTAATGGTAAAAGAAAGAAGAGACTAACAGTTTAATGATATGAGAGAAATTCAAAAATCTCGTTCGGTGCGGAAAAGGAGACGAGCAACTGAGCTGGTTGATGGGTCCCACGCGAATAGTGTCTCGGCCCAGTTTGTTACTGGAGTTCAGCCCAACTTTTGGGCCTCTATTTTTTGCATGCCCGTCTCCGTCTGCATAATCGATTTTGAGGGCTTCATTTGAGGTCCATTGCTGGAGTTGCTTTAAGAGAGCAGGACATAGAGGGTCGTTGGGGGCTAAATTGATACTGTATACAAACCGATGAGATTGCATTGAGCATCTATGACGCACCCCATCCTGTGTTAGTTCCGGACTTCCGGTTGTGAGGTGGAAGAAGAAGCTTATCGTTGCCTTGGCTGTTGGATGGGCGATGAACGGTTTAGAACTGACGACTGCTTAAGTTGCACTCCCAGTTACGACTACACTAGAACCTGTTCCATCAGAGTTCACACATTCACTGTTACAACAAAACATATGGTGTACTCTAATATATACCGGTGTGGCCATCATATGTAACACCAGGACAAAAACAAAACTCTGCTACCACAACTGATCAGCGGGAATCAAACTACGGCCTGTGCTGGTGACTCCGCACATTGAGATAGGAATCATTTGTTGCTCAACACTAAGAAACAACTAGACATAGTGTCCAACAACAAATATAGCAAAGGCCACGTTTTACGCTATTCATCAGAAAAAAAAATCCAAATACAAAAGGTTAAAAAAAAATAAACGTGCTATTATACACAATGCGTAGCTCGAACCTGAAGGTGTATTAAGCGGCGTTGGTAAACGTTGGCTTGATTATGTATCATCATACATTAAGCTTCTTGTATTATGAATATGGTTCACGTGACTCCTAAGACTCACGGACAAAAATGAATCCTGGCACCAGACAAAAAGAGAGAGAAAGCAACTCATGCTCAGACCAAGGCGAACGGTAATGAAGCATGGTCTGGGAAAATAATGTCATAAAGAATTATGACAGTAAATCAGTAATCACGCCGGATGAACTATTTGACATACATAGAGAAAATAATGCATCATATCAGGTAGGTGATATTAATTCACTGACAACACGCCAGTAATAAGGAAAAAATAAAATAAAATAATCCAGATTGATATATATATATCAGCCATTTCTCATGGAACCGAGGAACTTCATAGCATAGATCCAAATCTCTTTGTTCTACAGCACGCATTCTCGATACATTACAGATATAAACAAAGCGAGCATTTGAGACTATGTAAACCATGCATTCTAGACACATCACCACCAATATACCACCATACCACAACGAGAACGCCAACAACCTCCAGGATACATTCCTGACTGCACACCAAAAATAACTTATCAAGGAATTTTTTGAGCTTGGTCAGATTTTGAAGCCTCAAGCTTAGGCTGCAAGAACTATTATCACTATGAGCAGGACCACCCCAAAGATAACCAGCAACAAGCATATCTGCAAGGAGAAAATTGCAGGGTTACTGATTAAGAACAATAAAAAATAGAGGGTATAAGCTAAGTGCCAAAGAGTTGATGGTGGTACCAGAGAGGAGTTCGACTTCTGAGTTTTAGCAGCTTTTGAGAGCTGCCCTTTTGCCTGAGTGGTCGATGCCACGGCATTCTCTAGATGGGAGTCGATGTCATCTGAGCCAAAGAAGAAATATAATTAATCAAACTGGTGAAATAAGAAGTCATGTGCTTGAACTCATCAAAATGCAGATATTTCATCTACCAGGTCACATACCAATCATTGCTCCTTGATCGTGAACTAGCACAGCAAGATCTTTGAAAATTTCATTTACTTCAGTAATCTGGTGCTGGATCTCTTGTATTCCCTGATCCCTCTCCTCAATGATGGCCTCATTAAATACAATCTCATTATCTAAGAAGACTAATTCTTGCCTATGGTAAAAGCAACGAGTACAAAGTTAGCACCTTAAGAGAGTACTTTAAAAAAGAATTACTGATAAACGATTCAATTTTTTTGACATGGAAAACAAAGACTGTATTCCCCACTTAACAGCATATATAGAAAAGGTATGTTTACAGAGCAAATAAATCTATACAAAATAACAGAATGAACTGGATTATCAACCCACCTTCTTGATTCAAGGAGCTGTGTGCGCTGCTCAGCCAGTTTATCAGCCCCGTTATACAATTCACTAGAATTATAACTGTAAACAATGATCCACACTTGATTAGCCAAATGGTAGCCACATAGTGGAGCAGCTTTGATAATATTATTACTTGATAACTGACAGCATTATTAATGTAATGTTAAAAGAACACATCCAAGAAACATGAGAAGTGTTCGATACTAAATCCAATGGATCAGAAAGGCTATATTTTCAGGCACATGGCGGTAATAAGAAATATCAAAGTCAAATGGTAGCAAACTGTTCATTCTTATTGTGAAAATAAAAAAAAAAGGTTAGGGCTAGCAAGCAAAGGTTTGGTCATCAACACATTAGCACTTTGTCAGACATCTTCAGTTCATTGAAGCAGGGTGTGTTAACCAACCAAATTGTTCAACGTATTATGAACATAAGAAGCAGGGCAACAAAACTCCACTGATGAGAAAGATAGAACTTCAAGGTGATGTATTAGTTAAAAAAGGGTGAAGTATGAATGCTCTTCTAGTAAAGGTGTATCAGAACAGCATGCAATTCTACTAATACTTAAGACCACGCTACAGTTGGATTAGTTTTGTACTCTTAAATGACTTTTTAGTGCAAATTAATAGTGCCCCCAAAATACAAGCTGTGCCAAGACTGAAGAAAACAGAATAACCACAAAAGAAAAGTGTCATCAGATATTTCCAGGTGTTCCAAAAGCAAATCACAAGGTTCTGAAAGGTCATCGAGCATGATTCACATACATCAGAAATCCTCACCATTTCATTCACTGGACTTCTACGTGCGGTAGAATTTACAGATATTTTAACATCAGAATCCTACCAAGACGTGTATTTCATTAAGAAGAATAAAATACTTAGGTAAGAATGCAAATAAAATGACATGTCAACAGTGCAGACAAAACAGAGCAGCAAATCACCTCTGTGGTAGACCTGCTTGAGAAACAAAAGGTGCATAAGCCGCTTCTCTCTCTACTGCTAACCGCTGTGCTTTCTGGAATTCTTTTAGGACTGCTTGGAAATCCTTTGCTAGCTTGGCATCAGCAATCTTTTTGGTAGCCTGCAGTTCAATAGATGATCATGAACCCAATTCTTAAAAGAAAAAAATAAACTGCTAACACATATGCAAAATGCAAAAGGTCCCTAGGAAAACAGAAGGATGAATATATGCAACAGCTAACATGAAAAATATTAGCTACACATTTGGTTCCAAACACATGAATCCAAGATTTCCTTGCAGCTTTTCATTTTGCCACATGATGCAAAGCAACCACAAGGAGAATATGAAAGTTGAAGCGGGTTGAAAGAATGAAAGAACGTTTTCAGCACAAGCACAGAAGTGCTTGGAACCATGCATGAGAACAGAGCAGCATCAGATAAACGAACAACAAAGATCATCTACATATATGAGATAGACACATACGCTGACTTCAACGCGATGATCCGCCTCACTAGCTTGTTTAAGCTTGTCTGATGTATCCTTGACGAGTTGGGTAATTTGTTGCCGTGTCTTATGTCTGCAAGTGAAAGCAACCGGTAAGCAAAAAAGTGCAGTCCATATTCTGCAAACAAAGATTAACAACAGCCAAGCCTAACACACACCATTCCTAGGTCGTAACAGTAAAAAAACTGAATCAAATTTTCAGCACAGCTATGGCATTGTAACCGATTTCAGACCCCCACAGCATCCATTTAGCATGTTTGTGGCACGGCTCCATTCGACCCATTCAACCTATCCCGTGAGGGCTACCAGTGAAACATGAATCAGGCATGATAACATGTGATGTCGGCAAATTGAATGTGTAAGCAATCTATCTTACGCCATAAAATGGGGAAAACTAAGCCCTAAGCAACCCACAGTAACAGGCATCGAGGCATCCAACAGCATAGACGAAACCTAAATCGAGATCAAACAACCGAGCCCGCGGGACCATCTCCAAATTCCGCGCACGGATCAAACCAAAACCAGCGCAGAATCTATGTATTCATCTAAGCCGAAAAAAAATTGCGACAAATTCGAATCGACGACCCATGCCGAACCGAGACGAGGCACGGGACAGAGCAGGGGAAGGGGGGGGGGGGGGGGGGGGGGGGGGTAGGTGACGCACATCCTATCGCGGAGGTCGGGCGTGTCCTTGGGCGTGCCGAGCGTGTTGACGAGGCGCTGGAACGTGGCGACGGCCGTGTTGATCTGGAAGACGCCCGACGCGACGGCCTGCGACGAGCCGGCTCCGCCGCCGCTCGCGGCCCCCAAGGCCCGGCCGTTCCGCCGCGGCGCCCCGCGGACGTGGCCCGCCTCCAGGTCCTGGAAGCTCATCCTCCTCTCTCTCCTCCCCTTCCGGTCGGCTCGAAATCGAGGAGGCTCCGCGGAGAAGGGGAAGTCGACGGCGAATCGAGTCCGGCGGCCGGCCGAGAGGGGAATCCGGAATTGGGAATTGGGGGCGCTTTTGGGTGTTCTCGTTGGTTTCGTGTTTTGGTTCCGGAATTCGCTCGTGGGGAAGGGCAAGGGGCAATTGATAAAGTTGTGGCGCTAATTGTGCTGCTGTAAATCGGGGGTTGGTTTGCTGTCAGGAGGGCCCAGCCAGGTCGTCGCGGGGGCTGGCTCGGCTGTCTTTTGGTGGTGGTGGTGCGCGTTTGGAAGTTGGAACAGAACGGAGGGTTAATTAAGATCGGTCCAAGGACTAATCTCAGACTCTCTCATTAATCTGTAACGGCAAAACCTGCTGCTATTCCTATTCGTTTTCGGTTTGGATGGAGTCGAGACAAAGAACTTGGTGGGGTAAGTGGGGCGGCAAGTTATTATGGTTGAGTACTTGATTAACAATCGATCGATCCGTTGGTGGAGTGTAGCGGATGGTTGCACGGCAGCGGCTACGTGGGGGCGAAGGAACGGAGGCGGCAGTGCGGTGACGACTGACAAGGACGGGAAAACCTCGGCGAGAACGATTCTCCTCCTCTTCCGCGCTGTGAACGGCACGGCGTCGGCCAGTATCGTATAATATAAACAACCGGGTTTCATTTGTCTTGCTAATATAATGGCGTGTCGATGTCATCACCTCTACAGCTGTTTCTTCGTCCACCATTTACTAGTGTATTTCAGTTTCCTTCAATGACGGCGATCCGGCGATGCGAACTCTGGAGATGTATGCCATGCCTGCCTCTGTAGTACAGCTCTATACCAGTAGTACTCATCATCATCACGGCCGGCCAAGTTCAGCTGTCGGACGTTTTCCAACCTGTTCTCAGTGTCTCGGTACGACGCTCATGATGGGGTGCCGCCGTGCCGGCCGCCACGTTCTGGAGTTCTGGACACGCATGCCAAAGTTTTCCTTCTCCTTCCCTGTGTGACCTAGCTAGCTGTTGACATCCTGCCTCCTCTCCCTCCCTCACAATTTAAAACACCCGCCTCCGTAAACAAGCATGCGCTTATTCTTGAGAAGGTTCGCGCTAGAAAGACGGGGAAAGCCATGTGAAGCACGGGCCTGAAATTGACTCTCGAGCGCGTCCGTCAGCAAAAGAGTAATTATACTATACTGAAAAATGACTCGAGAGTTCAGAGATCGTTCACAAAGTTTCAGTTTAAGACCTGACCAATCAACAAGCATCACTGCTGCCAGCCAAGCCTAAGCCTGCCACCCAAGATAAGAGAGGCGATGACGTGGACGGCTGATACATCACGCGACGTGGGGCTCGCTCCGTCGTGTGCAATCCTCGAGCCACTCGTCTGATGGGTCTAAGAAAAGAATTAGAGATGGTCCACTCACTGAATATGAACGAGAGAGCTCGGCCGAGCCGAGAATCGTCAGATTTCAGATCCCCCACGGCACAAATGTGTGAAGTAAGTATGGTTCAGATTTATGATTGTTTTTCCAAGTTTGTATGATTCGTTATGATTCTGCTAGTTGTGATATTCTTCTGGGTTATTATAAGCATTATAATTTGACTGGATCTGCATCGGAACTGATTGACCAACTCCCGCCATCACGTTCAGTCATATTACGAAGTCTCTGAGCTTTACTTTCTCTTGAAGAAACTGGAATACAATTGCAGGGTAAGTAAGTGCAGATGGTACTGAGAGAAGTACAGATTTATTAGTGCAAATTTGCACTAGTTATTTTATTCTAATGATAAGATTTTCAGAACAGATTGAGTAGTCCAGTGGAGAGTGTCAAACTCCATTATCCAGCTAACTCCCTACGCGCGTGACAATCTGAAATATGCTGACCGGAGAGTTACACCTGTCACCTGACGTAACTGACCAATCAAAATCGCCACGCCGGGTGATCTTTCGTTTTGCCCAGCAGGCAGCAGTTTATTTGCACCAACGATTATGCCGAACATGGGACTACTATTCTTGAAATTTGTAATAAACAGATCATATCACGTGTGTAAAACATTAGTTGTTCTCGAAATTTATAATCATATAAACAGATCATACCACAATTCTCGAAATATGATATGATCTGTTTATAAAACATTGAATAAATAGATCATATCATATTTTATAATCATATATGATACAACAAGTTTTTGTGTAAGGAAGAGAAATCATGTACCGAATAGTTATGTGTTTTACTGTTTATATGATGAATCCGTTAGCAATTACTATTTATATTCTAATTTTACTTTTCTATTACAT
The DNA here is from genome assembly GCA_032690845.1 of Eleusine coracana subsp. coracana. Taxonomy (NCBI): domain Eukaryota; kingdom Viridiplantae; phylum Streptophyta; class Magnoliopsida; order Poales; family Poaceae; genus Eleusine; species Eleusine coracana. Next base: position 3,332,781 of record CM064418.1, read on the forward strand.
CTTACATAAGTTTTAGTTGCATCTTAAATTTTACAGACGATAGAAGATGACATAATCTATCTATTTATAATTTGTATTATATATTTTTTGCTACAGTGAATGAGAGTTGTTCTCGCAAAATTTCTCATTCTTGGTGATACTTTATCTGTTTTAAAATTATTATTATCAGTTATATTTGATCATTTGTCTTATTTATGTTTATTAAAAAATCTTATACATCTTTTCATAATTTGTTTTACACTAAAAATTTAAATATAACTTATAACATACAAAGTCAATAACAATAATAATTTTTAAACAAATTAATATTTTTCTTTGAGAACCCCGAAGTTAAGATGTGACATCACGATCATGAGCTAGCCAAATTGGACTGCAACAGGCGGCCCAACAGTCTATCTCTTACAAGTCAAGTCAAAAAGAATTCTATTATTCAGCAAGTCAACCTGTAACCAAGCCAATGCCCTTAACTTCAAGGGCTAATTACGAAAATCACCCTACAAATCAGTTAGAGTTTGAGATTTCCATCCATAAATCATTTTATTATAGATTCCCACCCATCCATTGATTTTTATTGCAAAAACCATCCCAATTTGAACATGTTTAATTTATTTAATATATTTTTATTTATTTGAAGTAGCCAATGATATTCATATCAAAAATATAAAATTTTAAGTATAATCTTCATATGGTTTTATAGAGAATATGTAGCAAAATTATCAATTAAAGTTTGAATAGTGTTTAACAATAAATTTTAAAATTTGGATACGTTCTTTATGAAAACAAGAGGAATTAAACACACTAAAAATCTCTAACAATATTAAACTTATTTAACTTAGCCTTATTTTAAATTTATATAGATAAAATTATATAAAACCAATTAAACATGTGTCAACTGGGTTGGTTTTTACAACATAATATATTAGGTGGATGAGAATTTTTGTTAAAAAGAAGTTTATGGGTGAAAATCTCAAGCTTCAAGTGACTTATAAAGTGGTTTATACAATTATTCCTACCTTCAAGCAAGTTGTGCCACTCCACCTCCCACCTGTCCTGTGGGATCTATATATATCTAGCCATCTAGGAACGCCCGAAGACAAAACAAACGGAAAAAAAAACACCAAACAATGAACGCTGTGATATCTGCAGTGGTTAGTGACTTCATCAACCGGTTTATCTCCTTCCTCATCGAAAAGTACCATCGGCAGCAGGCTCATCAGGTTGTCACCGATGACAGCAAGAAGATCGTTTCGAGGATACAGCGGCTGCTTCTACGAGCTGGCACCGTCGTCGAGGAGGCCGAAGGGAGGCGAATCACCAACCACAGCCTGCTCTTGCAGCTTAAGCAGCTCCGGGAGGCCGTGTACCGGGGCTACTACGTGCTGGACACCTTCGGAGCGAAGCCCTGTCATCGATCGAAGAGAGCCGTAGAGATGATCAGCAGCCAGGGCAATATAGAAACTACCCTCGACGGTATGAAAGAGTTTCTCCTATTTTTGATGCACTGCCCTCCTGTCACTCGCCAACCATATCACGCCTATCTGTTCATGGAGAACTGCATGTTTGGCCGGCGTATGGAGAAGGAGCATGTTGTTCATTTCTTTGTTACGTCCTTGCTCGTATTTGGATGTTCTTCCCATTGTTGGGCCAAGTTATGTTGGCAAAAGAACCTTAGTTGAGCATGTCTGCAGAGAAGAAATGGTGCAGGGAAGCTTCTCCCGTATCTTGAATTTCAGGAGCGATGATCTCCACAATCTGTTGTCGAGTCATGGTGCGGCCACGGATGATTATTGCAGGAAGAAATTTTGTCCTTCGTCTGGGAAGTTCTTGATTGCTGTTGAGCTTGTTCAGGACAACGACGAGGTTGCTTGAGACAAAATTTACAATTTGTGATGACATGAAGCTGGTGGTAGCAAAGTCATACTTCATCTATTCTAAAATGCAATCATTTGTTAATTTTTAGAGAATGTATCTGACTAGGACTGGTAATGGGTCGTAGTCCATAGGCCTTACAAGGAACCTAATCACCCCTTACTTATTTTTAGTATAAAAATTAACTAGATTTCAGCTCAGTCTTTTTTGCCCGATCCTCAAAAAATTTAGTTCATTTTTTTTTGTCCTTTTACCAGGCCTATATCCGACTTTGTGTGATTATGGATGTAAGTTCAACTTTGACTACAATCATCCATCAAATTAGAGTTTCGGACCTATTGGAAGCAGGAATCCATATATACTATATGAATTTGATGTTTTAAAAATATGATTTTAACAGTTGGTGGTTAAAATTTTAAATGTTTAACCGAAATTTTAGTCAAAACGAGATACGTTTAAAAAATGGAGGGAGTACAGTTTTTCTTTGATAGAATCACTAGCAGCAAATGAAGTTGCTCTGATGTCTTAATCAATCTGGCAGTGTACACACACGTTCGACAACCACAACCGCAAAGCAGCTTCACCTTTGTACCGCACCAGAGCAGGTTCAGTTAACGAGCAAGCCAAGCAGCGACGCCAGTCCCTCCCCAATCCCCTGCAAATCACGCTCACGCCAAAGCCGTTGCCGGCCAGCTGCCCCTCACAAAGCCACCGAAAAACTTCGCCCGCGCCGCTCGCTACCTCGGTCCTCGGAGTTCCCGGCCCCCTCGTGCGCTCCAATCCAACCATCTGCCGGCCCCCAAAACCAGGGGCGGCCGCGCACCAGGAAGCATCAGCTGAGCCGTGCTGAGCGGAGCCGAGCTCCGGGAACAGATGGCCACGGCGACGGCGATGGACGGGGTGCGGCACCGGACGGTGGAGGTGAACGGGGTGCGCCTCCACGTGGCGGAGGCGGGCCCCGAGGACGGCGCCGTGGTGCTGTTCCTGCACGGGTTCCCGGACCTCTGGTACGGGTGGCGCCACCAGATGGCCGCCCTAGCGGCGCGGGGCTACCGCGCGGTGGCGCCCGACCTCCGCGGCTACGGCGACTCCGCGGTCCCGCCCGACGCTGCCAACTACACCACGTTCCACGTCGTCGGGGACCTCGTCGCCCTCATCGCCGACCTCGGCCAGCCCCAGGTTCGGCAACACCCATCCAATCCGTTCGCGCGCCGTTCGAATCCTAGCGTTACTGCTTGCGGGGATGCTGATTGATGTTCCTGGATTGCGTGCTCTTCTCGCCCCGGCCGCAGGTGTTCGTGGTGGGGCACGACTGGGGCGCCATCGTGGCGTGGCAGCTGTGCCTGCTCCGGCCGGACCTGGTGCGCGCGCTCGTCAACCTCAGCGTCGCCTACCACCCACGGGGCCCCGAGAGGAGCCCGGTCCAGGCCATCAAGGCCTTGTGCGGCGAGGACCACTACATTTGCGTCTTCCAGGTTACAAGTGCTACTAATACTAGTTTTGAACTTCTGTTGTTATTATCATGGTCGTACAAGGCAAAAATAAGTTCTGTTCACGCGTTAATGTTCTGTCCTCACAACATTGAATGGATATGGTTTCGAGGCTGGTCCTTCTGTGTGGCATTTCAAGTTTGATAATGGGTGTTTGGGGCCAGTTCTAGTTTGATTGATTGGGGACAGTTCAGTTTTATTAATGGGTGGTTGGTTACACTATATACAGAGACTGGTTAACAATCGTCCATCTGGATAAGGATGGAGAAGTGATTAGGAATCAAATAGTATTGTTATAGTAAATCGTTTGACAAAAAACTTAGCCCCCATTACATCCACATCAATCAATTGTTGGATAAATTAGCACTTTTAGTTTTATATTAATCCAGACATAAATCATAAGTATAATTAACAGATTGCATAATGAACTAGACAAGTCTACGCAAGATCTAGACAGGTCTATAAAGCCAGACAAAAGCACAACATCTACCATACTAGCAACATCCATCATAAACAAGCAGACTACGAAGGCTAGTATGGAAGACATAGTTTGGGATGAGAGTACGTACGTTTTCTTCTGTACTGGGTAAAGAAGGCGACGACGACGTGCAGCACCGTCACGTTGTTGGCGACGGCGGCTGAGACCGACTTGACGACGAGGAAGACGAGCCGTGACGACGAATTTGATGAAGACGAGGAAGTGATCGAGCAGTCGCGCAGAGCGCTTCTCAAAAACCTTATTCGCCCTCTCCTGGTGCAGGATCGCAGAGGACGACGGTTCCGGAGACCTGCTCTCCCATTTGCCGGTGCACGCCGACAATCGGGATGGAGAAGACTTGGCGGCGTAACAGTAGCGAGAGGCAAAACCCTAGGTGATTGCGTGATATGATTTGTGGCGGTACCCGTACGTATTTATAGGGAGGAACCGCTAGGGTTGGGCGTCCCGCAACCGAGTCGGTTACCATATTAATACGTCGGTTTCCATAATTAAATATATGGAATACGCAGCAAAAAGAAAGTGCAAAAGGAAGCCGCGCCCCCGCAAGGCAAGGGACCGAATTTCGGCAGACCATTCAAGCAGGTGATGCGCGCCCACGCCCACGCCCACGCCCACGCCCCCGCCCCCGCCCCCGCCCCGCCCCGCCCCGCCCCGCCCGGCCCGACCCGGCCCGGCGAGGCGTGGCGAGGCGACCGAGCGCGCGCGTGTGTTCTTTCTTCCTCCCATCCACACTCTTGCAAGAGATGCTAGAGCAACCAACCTTATAAGTTGGACTCTCTCCACCTCCACTAGCAATGTGGGACTAAATCTTTGCACTCCCACCACTCATGAATGGGCCTTTGAGATTTTCTAGGAATTATTGTGAATATTAATGGGCCAAGCCCATATAATTCTAACAATCCCCCACCAGATCTCAAAGTCCCAACTAGACTTTGCCTCACCCCACTGTTGTTTAATATACCAGTGTTTTCAGTGGAGACTGTTAAGTTGAACTTCCACCTAAAACAATAAGCTACATTCATTCACAACTTGAACAATGGACTATGCCTTGAATTGTAAGTTTTGTGCAAACAAGTTTCACTTACTGTCATAACTGATACTAGACCTCCAGTAGGCTTTTCCGCGGGTGGAGCATATAGGTCATACTCCCTTGGTCTTTCATGAGCTTAATAGAGATCACCCAAATCTCACAGATTGCGACCTTACAACAATCGGGCTCATATAGGTGTATTCATTCAAGAATGTTCTGTAGGACAACATCTTCGCTATTTAAAGCCAACTGAATACATTAAGGCAACAACCATCCTGCCATACAGATATCGAGAGTAATGCATCGCTTCTTGAGTGGGTCATAAAAGGTTACTCTCATGCTAACCAATAGCTTGTTCTTCCCAGGTCCTACTTCACGGGATCTCCGATCACATAGGTTGGGTTACCACTATGGAATAGCACATATGGGTCTCATACCCATCTCCTTCGATGCACTGTCTATCACATTACGTGACAGCCCCTTGGTGAATTGATCTGCCAGGTTCTCACCAGTTGAAATATATTCTACTGATATGACTCCGGAGTTTCTCATTTTCCTGACAGACTTCAGACGTCTCTTAATATGTCTTGATGACTTCATATTGTCCTTAGAATTGTTCACTTTGACTATCACAGTTTGATTGTCACAATTCATGAGGATTGCCGGCACAGGTTTTTCAACAATAGGCAAGTCCATCAAGAGCTCACGTAGCCAATCGGCCTCAACTGTAGCTGTATCTAGTGCGGTAAGCTCTGCTTCCATGGTAGACCTCGTTAAGATGGTTTGTTTACATGATCTCCATGAAATAACAGCACCACCAAGAGTAAATGCATATCCACTCGTGGCATACAACTCACCAGCATCAGATATCCAATTGGAATCACTATAGCCCTCTAGTACTGCTGGATATCCAGAATAATGAATTCCATAATCCATAGTACCAACTAAATAGTGCATTACCCGCTCAAGCACACGCCAATGATCATCTCCCGGACAAGAAGTATACCGGCTTAGTTTGCTCACAGCAAACGAGATGTCAGGCCTAGTAGCACTAGCTAAGTACATAAGTGATCCAATTATCTGAGAATATCTTAATTGGTCTCTGCCAATTCTCTTATTCTTTCGAAGAATCAAGCTGGGATCATAAGGTGTTGGAGAAGACTTGCTATCCTTGTCACCAAAACGGTTCAAGAGCTTCTCAACATAATGAGATTGCGTAAGAGTAATCCCATTCTCTCCTTTGATTAGTTTGATGTTCAAGATAACATCAGCCTCACCCAGATCCTTCATATCAAAACTTTGGCACAGAAAGGTCTTGACCTCATTGATCACGTCAAGATTTGTTTCAAAGATGAGTATGTCATCAACATACAAGCATAGTATAACTCCCTGACCCCCACCATGGCGGTAGTACACACATTTATCAGCCTCATTGATTGAAAAGCCTGTTGATAGAAGTGTTGAATCAAATTTCTCATGCCACTGCTTAGGAGCTTGTTTCAGATCATACAAAGACTTCAACAACTTACACACCTTGTCTTCTTGACCCTTTATTACAAATCCATCTGGCTGATCCATATAGATTTCCTCATCCAACTCTCCATTAAGGAAAGCTGTCTTAACGTCCATCTGATGAACGATAAGACCATGTGAGGCAGACAGAGCAAGTAATACACGAATGGTGGTCAATCTAGCAATAGGTGAATAAGTGTCAAAGAAGTCTTCGCCTTCTTTCTGAGTATAACCCTTAGCCACAAGCCAAGCCTTATACTTGTCAATAGTACCATCAGGCTTAAGCTTTTTCTTGAACACCTATTTACAACCCACAGGTTTGCAACCATATGGCCTGTCGACAACTTTCCAAGTTCCATTAGAAAGAATAGAGTCCATCTCACTATGAACAACTTCTTTCCAATCATCTGCATCAGGAGATGCATATGCCTCTGAAATGGTTCTAGGAGTGTCATCCACAAGATAAACAGTGAAATCATCACCAAAAGACTTTGCAGTCCTTTGTCTTTTGCTCCTCCTAGGAGCTTCACTATCAATCTCCTCATGGATTGGTTCAAGTGTTTGTTCAGCATGATCAGAAAATGCATTAGGTTCAGGAGTAGCTTCAACAATCACATCAGAAGATAATCTAGACATGCTATGTAAATCTTTCATAGGAAATATATTCTCAAAGAAAGTAACATCACGAGACTTCATTAATGAATTAACATGAATATCAGACACCTCTGATTTAAACACTAAAAATCTATAGGCAATGCTATGATGAGCATATCCAAGAAAGATACAATCCACAGTTTTAGGTCCCAACTTACGCTTCTTATTAATTGGCACATTAACTTTGGCCAAACAACCCCATGTGCGTAAGTAAGAGAGCGATGGCTTTCTACCAATCCATTCCTCATATGGAGTCTTCTCCTTATTCTTCATGGGAACTCTATTTAGGACATGACATGATGTCAATAAAGCCTCCCCCCACCATGTCTTAGATAATCCAGCCGTGTCTAACTTGGAATTAACCAAGTCAGTTAAGGTGCGATTCTTTCTTTCGGCAATCCCGTTTGATTAGGGCGAATAGGGAGGCGTCCTCTCATGTATCAAACCATGTTCCGCACAGAATAAGTCAAACTCATTTGAAAAATACTCGCCACCACGATCGGACCTAATTCTTTTGATCCTTTTCCCTAGTTGAGTTTCAACTTCAGCCTTATAAATTTTAAAGTAGTTTAGAGCCTCATCTTTTGTTTTTAACAAATAAACATAGCAATATCTAGTCGCATCATCAATCAAAGTCATGAAATATCTCTTTCCACCCTCAGTCAATATACCATTCATTTCATAAAGATCTGAATGTATAAGTTCTAGTGGTGCCAAGTGTCTCTCCTCTGCAGCCTTGTGAGGCTTTCGAGGTTGTTTAGATTGCACACAACTTGAGCACTTAGAACCTTTGACAATGGAAAAATTCGGAATTAAATTCAAGCTGGAAAGTCGAGACATAGAACCAAAATTTAGATGACATAAACGTGAATGCCAAACAGTAGCATCACTCTCATTAACACCATCACAAATATAGTTCACAGACTTATTGCAATAATCTGAAAGGGAAAAGCGGAACAAGCCTCCGCACTCATAGCCTTTACCAATAAATTGTCCACTCTTAGACACGACAACTTTATTCGACTCTAGCACTACCTTAAAACCATACCTACACAAAAGGGAGCCACCAACGAGATTCTTCTTGATAGAAGGGACATGCTGTATGTTCTTCAATTGGACAATCTTCCCCGAAGTGAACTTCAGCTCGACCGTGCCAACACCATGAACAGAAGCATGTGACCCATTCCCCATTAGGACGGAGGAATCCCGGACGACCTGGTAAGAAGTAAACAAAGAAGCATCAGCACAAACATGAACATTAGCACCAGTATCAAGCCACCAACAAGTAGATTGAAATACAGAAAAAACATATGATAAATTACCATACCCACTATTTTCTCCAGCACTGGTCACCATGTTTGCAGACTTCTGCTGTGGAGGCTTCCTTCCTTTGCGTTCTGGACACTTCTTTGCCCAATGCTCATTAGAACCGTAAACAAAGCATGCTCCCTTCTCCTTGTTCTTCTTTTTAAATGTAGTGGTCTGCTTAGGCTTATTGTTCTTGCCCTTGCCCTTACCACCACTGCCATGAGACTGTTGTGGTTGATGCACCATATTGGCTATAGTGTTTCCCTCGTTAACTTTAGAACGTCCATCCTTCTCACGAGCTTTCTCCTCAACATCAAGAGACGCGATCAAATCTGAGACAGATATGTTCGTCCTCTTGTGTTTAAGAGTAGTGGCAAAATCCCTTCAAGTTGGAGGCAATTTGGCAATAATGCCCCTAGCCATAAACTTCTCAGGTACGACGATCTTAAGCAATTCGAGTTCCTTCACTATGCACTGTATCTCATGAGCCTGCGCGACAACAGATTTGCCATCTACCATCTTAAAATCATGGTACTGCTCAATGACATACAGTTCAGCGCCAGCATCTGAACCACCATAGTCAGCGATCAGAGCGTCCCACATATCCTTAGCGACTGTATGATGGATGTAGACGTCCTGAAGACGATCTACCAAAACTCCAATAACAGCGCCCAAGAATATTGTGTTGGCTTCACTGTAGACCTTTTCCTGATCTGCAGTGAGATCGCCTTCAGGTTTGCCAGTGGATACCCAGAACACATTCATGGCAGTAAGCCACAGAGTGACTTTCACTTGCCATCTTTTGAAGTGCACGCCAGTGAATTTCTCTGGCCTCAGTGCATCGACAAATCCAGCCATAAAACTAAAGTGCCTACAATAAGGTTTTTGGATTGTTGGATAAATTAGCACTTTTAGTTTTATATTAATCCAGACATAAATCATAAGTATGATTAACAAATTGCATAAGAACTAGACAAGTCTACGCAAGATCTAGACAGGTCTATAAAGCCAGACAAAAGCACAGCATCTACTATACTAGCAACATCCATCTTAGACAAGCAGACTACGAAGGTTAGTATGGAAGACATAGTTTGGGATGAGAGTACGTACGTTTCCTTCTGTACTGGGTAAAGAAGGCGACGACGACGTGCAGCACCGTCACGTTGTTGGCGACGGCGGCTGAGACCGACTTGACGACGAGGAAGACGAGCCGTGGCGACGAACTTGATGAAGACGAGGAAGTGATCGAGCAGTCGCGCAGAGCGCTTCCCAAAAACCTTATTCGCCCTCTCCCGGTGCAGGATCGCAGAGGACGACGGTTCCGGAGACCTGCTCTCCCGTTTGCCGGTGCACGCCGACAATCGGGATGGAGAAGACTTGGCGGCGCAACAGTAGCGAGAGGCAAAACCCTAGGTGATTACGTGATATGATTTGCGGTGGTACCCGTACGTATTTATAGGGAGGAACCGCTAGGGTTGAGCGTCCCGCAACCGAGTCGGTTACCATATTAATACGTCGGTTTCCATAATTAAATATATGGAATACGCAGCAAAAAGAAAGTGCAAAAGGAAGCCCACGCAGGTGATGCACGCCCACGCCCACGCCACGCCACGCCACGCCCCCTGCCCCGCCCCGCCCCGCCCGGCGAGGCGAGGCGAGCGAGCGCGCGTGTGTGTTCTTCCTTCCTCCCATCCACACTCTTGCAAGAGATGCTAGAGCAACCAACCTTATAAGTTGGACTCTCTCCACCTCCACTAGCAATGTGGGACTAAACCTTTGCACTCCCACCACTCATGAATGGGCCTTTGAGATTTTCTAGGAATTATTGTGAATATTAATGGGCCAAGCCCATATAATTCTAACATCAATCACCAAGTTCTGGGATGTTTAAGTATCCTGGTTGAAATTGAAACAATTTCAGCCTTATAACAGCAACAGCTCTTTGCAGGGCTGGACAGAAACCTGATATCACTATTGTCAATGTACGATTCAGCAGTTTCCTATTGTTGATTTGGGGGAACTTACTGTATTATGATTTCAGTTTTTCTGTCTCTTCCTGATATAAATTGATTTTGTGTAACCAATACCACTTCACACTTTGCTTATCTCGAAAAAAATGCACATTCCAATTACATATGTATGCATGCAGAAACCTGGAGTTGCTGAAGCTGAATTTGCTAAAAATGACCTCAAGTATGAACTTAAGAAGATATTTGGCATGCGCAAGCCAGCTCCTCTTATTATAGCCAAGGACAAGAGCTTCTTTGACTCTATTGATTCAGATGGCTCTTGCCCTCCATGGCTTTCAGAAGAAGATGTTTCCTACTATGCGGAAAATTTTGAGAAGACAGGTTTTACAGGAGCACTAAACTACTACAGATGCATAGACTTGTATGTCTCTTATGTTTTACTTACCAATTCGATTTTGCAATTTGCTTCTCTATCTGTGAATTAATACTTTGAAGTCAGTTTGAAAAAAAAAAATACTTTGAAGTCTGCAGTCAATGTGGTGTTCTATGGTACATACCTTCATCATTTGAAGTCATATCTTAAGAGAGGAAATCATCCTTTGAACGTTTTCCTTAGCTTAAATAGGAGAAGAATAATTGGCATATTTGCTGCAACATGCTCATTTCAATGAATTGATATATATGACTCAGTTATATCTTCAGTCGATGCCAATGCCAGTTCAAAATTTATATATTTTTGAACGCGTTGTTCAAAACTAACAAGGCCATTAGTAAGGTCTCATCCAATGCATTTGGTATTGATGTAGAAACTGGGAGCTTTCTGCACCATGGACCGGAGTTCCAATAAATGTTCCAACAAAATTCATAGTTGGCGACCTGGACGTCACATACAACACGCCGGGCGTCAAAGACTTCATTAAGAAGGGCGGTTTCAAGGCAAGCGTGCCGAATCTAGAGGATGTAATCGTCATGGAAGGAGTGGGCCACTTCATCAATCAGGAGAAGCCTAAGGAGGTCTCCGATCACATCTATGAATTCTTTAGCAAGTTCTGATATGTAAGGTAAGTCTGGACTGCACTTTCGACATTTGTATATGTCAAATAAGGTTTTGAGTGTCACCACACTAGTATTATCTTGTAGTTAAAAAAAATTGTACTATGTTGCTTGAATAACAAATCGATGGTCAGAATAATATTTGTATGCACCGGAGAAAATTGTAGTCAAGAAGAATTTCTGCTAGCGGCCACCAACATAAACCCATCAACATCATTGTGCTGGGTCACTGTTAAGGCTGTCACGGTCATGGATGCTTGAGTTTTTTTGGTCCATGAGTCTATCTTAAATCCTAAAAATTCATCTGGTGGGCTCTTAACCTGTTACTGGTATCTCACTTGGATCATTTTTAATGACGCTGCAGTGATGAGTGATGACATTGTCAAAGCTGGCTGATTCGACTACTTATTAAGCCCACCGTAGTCAAGGTGGAATTGGCAGCACGTCTAGAAGAGAGGACCTTCACGGTCTTTCCAAATTAGTATTCTAGACTAGACGCCTGGTCCTCAATTCCACCTTTGACTTGACTTATATGCCAAAAAGTTGCTAACTCCTCTCCTATGTTCTAGCTTTTCTATGTTCATTGCTGGGTTGAGTGCACGCGACAACCAATGGATGCTCTTGTGTCTGCGGTGGCGAGCGACCTCATCGGCCGGTTCATCTCCTTCCTCATCGGGAAGTACCAGGAGAGCAGCGCAGCTGACATCTCCGACACCATAGTCAGGCTGCAGCGAGCGCTGCTGCGAGCTCGCGTCGTGGTTGAGGAAGCCGAGGGGCGGCAGATCACCAACCGAGCGATGCTGCAGCAGCTCAACCAGCTGAGACGAGAGATGTGCGGAGCCGCATACGCACTTGATGCCTTCAGGTGGCGAGATAGGAGGTCACAAGCCACGGTGAGGCTATCTCGAGCGCAAGCAAGGCCTCCTTCGAGCAGCGATTGCTCTGACTTTTTATCCGCCATGGTGGGAACCCTGGAAGCCACGCTAGGCGACATGAGAGAGTTCGTGGTGCTCCTCAATGGCTGCCCCCGCTTCACTAGGCAGCCATACAGTGGCTACCTGTTCGTGGAGAGCTGTATGTTTGGGCGGCAGATGGAGAAGGAAGAAATCATCAGCTTCTTATCGCGGCCATCTCAAGATCTGGATGTCCTCCCAATCATCGGCCCGTTCGGTGTCGGGAAGCGGACCTTGGTGGAGCACGTCTGTCTCGATGAGAGGGTGCGTGAGCGCTTCGGCAAGATTCATCGTCTCAGAAGTACTGATCTTGATCTATACAGTTACGGGCATCATTGGAGCTCATTCGACTTCACCACAATGTTGCTGATGGTGATCGATATGGTCAACAATGATCCGGATGCCGAGGAGTCATGGAGGAGATTCCACTCAGCGGTTCACCGCCGCGCGCACAGAGGGAGCAAAATCATAGTCGTCAGCAGGACGGAGGCGACGCACTCGAGTCTGGGCACTGTCTCGCCGCTCAGGCTGCGCCCACTGCGCCGGGAGGACCTTTGGTACTTTTTCAGGGCGCTGGCCTTCGGGGCCGCGGACCCTGACGAGCACCCGGACCTCGCGCATCTCGCTATGACCATGTGCACTTGCATCAACGGCGGCTTGGCGCTATTCACCGTGGCCAACATCGTCGCCGGGTCGCTGCGTGCCGATCCCAGCGTGCGCTCCTGGCGCCGTTTGTTCAAGGTGATCTTTGAGACGGCAGTGCTGCAGTTCGGCACAGCCGCTGACGATAAGCCCGAAAACTACTACTACCTCTGCAGTCCGCTGGGAGACGCTGGTGCTTCTTGCTTGTTCTACAACAGGCGCAAGTTGACCAATGTGGCGCGGAGCGAGCTGCCCAAAGTGACGATGCTGGAGATGCTCACCAGCGGCTCCCTCCCCTCCACAGGGAAGACGCAGTTTGATGTGCTCATGTGGGAATCTCGCATTCCTCCGTATGCAAGCTACGTCGCCACGTGTGATACAGACACAGCTCATCATCAGCAGGTGGTAGCACTTAAGAAGCCACTTCTTAACAAGAGGAGGAGAGACCACCAAGAAGCAGATAGCCCTAGTAACTAGCTTACGGCTAACGTCCATACTGTGTATTTCTAGATTACTGTATAAACCTATTTATAACCGAGTGTGAGATCCGTTCAAAATTTATGTATGGATGCACTGACCAAAGATAGAGCAGAAAAAAATTCATAAGCTTCATCTGACCCAATTCGTGATCATGAAATTGGGAATTCTGGACCATGGACCAAAACTCCCCACAAAAGTTTTGACAAAGTTCTTTGTTATGACCTGGACCGGAGCTCCAAAGGTGTGGTTGCAATGGAGGTAGTTAGTTGGTCCCTTTATCAACCAGGAGAAGCCTGATGAGGTTTCCAATCACATCTGAGTCCTTCAGCAGGTCCTAACCCTATGTGTTTACTATTGGTATATCATCTAAATAAAACTAGACAGTTTGTGATGATTCTCACTTAGTTCTAGCATGATGCTATTTATCTGCGCTGGAGTGTAAGTGTAAATAATGCGGAATATGCAAATATCTGCTAACGGCAGCCAAAATAAAACCCATTGTGCCCTGAAACATCACATTTGCTAGGAGTCTGGAGCAGCTGAAGCTCTGCATAATGCACTTAGGATTTCGGATAGATTTGTTGTTCTACACCTGAACAATACACAATGCAGTGTTAACCTGCCAAAGAACACATGTGTGAGACAAGGGTACACTAGATCACTGAAAAATGACTCGGTTGATTTTTCAGCACCTACATCGCCATCCATCCTTAATTACAAGTACCAAATTACCAAACACCAGTCAGCATACCTTTCCCACCCTACCTAAGACCACATGAATGCAGGACTATGGCTCGTACTTGTAGTTTAGTCAGCATTGCGTGGTCATTGGGGTAAAAACATTCAATGAGGAAAGAAACACTGTTTGACTTGACGAAACGGATTTGATCGTAACGTTCATTGATCAGTGGGGTGCACGGTGGTGAAGTAGGGAAGCAGCATATATGGCCAGGTCCCTGGAGCGACCATTACGGTCCTTCCAAAATTTAGTCTCTCTTGCATTTGGCGTGCGATTAGACATGCTCATGCAGTCGTTTTCTAATGCATGCAGTGTCAATTCCACCTTTGATTTACATGCCAAATTGCCACGAAGTGGCTAACTCCTCTTCTACGTTCTAGCTTTTCTATGTTCACTGCCGAGTTGAGGGCATGCTGGATTACTCAGCCAAATTGCCATGGCGGATCAGAGAATTTTTTTCCCACTTTCGCCAGCTTTGACTTGACTTCTTTTGCAAAGACGAAGTTGCTAACTCCTCTCCTGCAGACTAGCTTTTCTATGTTCATTGCCGGGTTGAAGGCACACGTGACAACCAATGGATGCTCTTGTGTCCGCGATGGCGAGCGACCTCATCGGCCGGCTAATCTCCTTCCTCATCGGGAAGTACCAGGAGAGCAGCTCAGCCAACACCACCGACACCGCTGTCAGGCTCCAGCGAGCACTGCTGCGAGCTCGCGTCGTGGTTGAGGAAGCTGAGGGGCGGCAGATCTCCAACCGAGCGATGCTGGAGCAGCTCAACCAGCTGAAACGAGAGCTGTGCAGAGCCGCATATGCAATCGATGCCTTCAGGTGGCGAGCCACCGATCTCAATAGGAGCAGGAGATCGCACACAAGGCCGCCTCCTTGCACCGATTGCTCTGACCTTCTCCCCGTCACGGTGGAAAGTCTGGAAGCCACGCTGAGCGACATGAGGGAGTTCGTTGTTCTCCTCAGCGGCTGCCCTCGCGTCACCAGGCAGCCATACAACACCTACCTATTCATGGAGAACTGCATGTTTGGACGGCAGATTGAGAAGGAAGAAATCATCGGTTTCTTGTTACGGTTTTCTCATGACTTGGATGTCCTCCCTATCATCGGCCCTCACGAGGTGGGGAAGCGGACCTTGGTGGAGCACGTCTGTCTTGATGAGAGGGTGCGTGAGCGCTTCGTCAAGATTCATCGTCTAAGTAGTAATGACCTTGATGATCTCCGGATCCCTGACCATCATTGGAGTTTGTTTGATTTTACTGCAAAGTCACTGATGGTGATCGATATTGTCGACGACGACATGGATGCCGAGAAGAAATGGAGATGGTTCCATTCAGCCGTTCGCCGCCGCGCACGCGGAGGGAGCAAGATCATCGTCATCAGCAGGACGGAAGCGCACTCGAGCTTTGGTACCGTCCCAGTGTTGAGGCTGTGCCCGCCGCGCCGGGAGGAGCTCTGGTACTTTTTCAGGGTGCTTGCCTTCGGGGCCTCGGACCCAGATGACCGCCCGGACCTTGCACGCATAGCCATGACGGTGTGCGAAGACATCAGCGATGTTGCGTTGTTTGCGGCTGCCAATGTCGCCGCCGCGTCGCTGCGCGTCAACCTGAACGCGCGCTTCTGGCGCCGTGTGCGGAAGATGTATGCCGAGGCAACGGTGCTGCAGCTCGGTGATAAGGGGGAGTTCTACTACCTCTGCCGGCCGGTGACGGATGCACCCACTGCTCCTTTCTTGTTCTGCAATAGGCGTAAGTTGACAGGTATGGCGGGGAGCGAATTTCCCAAGGTGAGGAAGCTGGAGCTGCTCACCGGGGACACACTCCCTCCCGCGGGGGAGACACGATTTGACGTGCTGATATGGCAGTCTCGCATTCCTCCATATGTGAGCTACGTCGCGACGTGCGACATGGAGGCTCGGCAAGTGGTGGTGGCCGGTGAAAAGCGGGTTCGCAAGAGGGGGAGAGACACTGATCAAAAGCTAATTGTTGCCTGATCACACTGAAATCTCTAGTGACCAGGCGAATCTGATGCCATTTGACTAATCACTACTATCTTCGGGAACCTGGTCATGATTGGTGGCTACCGATTCGCACGAAGCTGAAGAAACGTTGCTACATTAGTCAACATGACGTTCTCGCAACTGCTCAGCGCGTCATTATTTCTCTTCATCAGGGGAAGATCTTGCTGCATTGTAGGTTGATCATGTCCTTCGTTGTGCTGGTTGGGTGGTGGTGGCGCCCTTGATTTGCTTGAACACACTTTGTTAACTTGCACGGCTGACTTTCTCACATGGCTTCGTTTTACTGGTTACAACAGTACTAGTATATATGTAGATTGCATGCTTCACTTTGTTCATCACCATGTTCAGTAACTTGATGTGCTTGTTGTAGCCGTTGTCTCGTTGTCATGTCTTTATTTGTGCACCGTACATTGTTCCGGTCAAGCTTGCCGTATCGATAGTGATGTTCGACACTTGTGACTTGGAATTTCTGTTGCCACAGCTTCTGGAGCTAATTGCCTAATTGCATGCCCCGGACCACTTCGTCAATGATGAATTTCCAATAACAATTAAAGGTTCTCTAGCAACTTCTTGCAGAAGTCAAAGACAAGGTGGAACACATAGGTGTTGTATAGAATATGACCAAGTGAAAGTCACGTATGGACACCCTATAATCACGCGTCAAACGCACTACTTTGGACTCTGCTACGAGATATAGTTCCTCTATGTTCATTTGTTGCCTAAAGGGCACGCCGGATTACTTGGGTAAAGGTCAGGCACGTGACAGGCAATGGACGCTGTTCTGTCCGCGGTGGCGAGCGAGCTCATCAGCCGGCTGGTCTCCTCCCTCACCAGGAAGTACCAGGATCGCGGAGGCACCGATACTGCCGTCAGGCTGCAGCGAGCGCTGCTGCGAGCTCGCGTCATCGTTGAGGAATCCGAGGGGCGGCAAATCGCCAACCGAGCGATGCTGCTGCAGCTCCGCCAGTTGAGACGAGAGCTGTGCCAAGCTGCCTACGCGCTCGACGCCTTCAAGTGGCGAGATAGGAGGTCACAAGCCACGGTGAGGCGATCTCGAGCGCAAGCAAGGCCTCCTCCGAGCAGGGATTGCCCTCAAGTTCTACCCGTCATGGTGGAAAACCTGGAAGCTACGCTGAGCGACATGAGGGAGTTTGTTGTTCTCCTCGGCGGCTGCCCCCGCGTCACCAGGCAGCCATACAACACCTACCTATTCATGGAGAGCTGCATGTTTGGGCGGCAGATGGAGAAGGAAGAAATCATCAGCTTCTTGACACGGCCTTCTCAGGACTTGGAGGTCCTCCCGATCATCGGCCCTCACGAGGTCGGGAAGAGGACCATGGTGGAGCACGTCTGTCTCGATGATAGGGTGCGAGAGCGCTTCGCCAAGATTCATTGTATCAGCAGTGACGAGCTTGATGATCTCCAGAGCCCTGATCATCATTGGAGCTTGTTCGACGACTTCGCCGCAAAGTCACTGATGGTGATCGATATGGTTGGCAATGACATGGATGCTGAGGAGTCATGGAGAAAGTTCCACTCAGCTGTTTCCCGCCAGGCGCACAGGGGGAGAAAGATCTTAATCATCAGTAGGATGGAAGAGCACTCGAGCTTGGGTACCGTCCCGGCGCTCAGGCTGCACATGCCGCACCGGGAAGAGCTCTGGTACTTCTTTAGAGCGCTCGCCTTCGGGGCCACAGACCCTAACGATCGCTCGGACCTTGCACGTCTCGGCATGGCGCTGTGCGCAGCCATCAGCGGCAACTTCGCGTTGTTCGCTTCCGCCAACATCATTGCTGCCTCGCTGCGTGCAGACCTGAGCATGCGCTCTTGGCGCCGTGTGCTCAAGGTGTTCTCTGAGGCGATGATACTGGATGAAGATAAGGCTGGGCACTGCAACCTCTTCCGGCCGGTGAAGGACGCGCCCGGTGTTCCTTGCTTGTTCTACAACAGGCGAAAGTTCACCAGCGTAGCGCGGAGCGATCTGCCCAAGGTCACGATGCTGGGGCTGCTCACCGGTGACTCCCTCCTCCCCATAGGGGAGACACGGTTTGACGTGCTTGTGTGGCAGTCTCGTATTCCTCCGTATGCAAGCTACATCGCAACGTGCGATACAGACAAAGCTCAACAAAAGATGATAGCAATCAAGAAACGACTTCTTAACAAGAGGAGGCGAGACCACCAAGAAGATGGCACTAGTAACTAGTTTATGGCTAATGTTCAAACTCTGTATTTGTAGATCAATTTATATATGAAACTGTGTATGCCTGAGTGAGATTGAAGCTGGTGCCAACGGCAGTTCAAAATTTTTGTATATGGGTGCATCGTCGACCAGAACAGACAACTAAACCATTCATAAAGTTCATCTGACCCATAGTTTTAGAGCGATGCTACGTATCTAAATACGCGATTATTTGACTTGAGTACGACTTAGTCAAGACAATCACTAATTTTTCTCCTGTGGGCCCCAACAAAGATAGGTCGTTGGAAGTTATCTCATGTATTTATCATAAGAATGGGACTTTTCTACACCATGTATGGACGAGAGTTCCGATAAAAGATCTTTTATCGATGAAGTTCATTGTTGGTGACCTGGACCGGAGCTCCGGAGGATGTGGTTGTAACAAAAGGGAGTTGGTCGCTTTATCAATCCGGAGAAGCTTTGAGGTCTTTGTTTGTTGCAGCTGCCTTTTTTTCTGGCTGAAAAGCTGAAACATATGGGTTTCTTAAAAGTTTATTTTTAAATTTAGAAAACAATATTTTTTTAAAGAAAATTAAACTAAAAGTTGAAAATCTCATCCATGGTTGCTTTTCTATATTTTGATGTGTAGAGAAAAGCAACAAACAACCACTACTTCAACAACTAGCTTTCTCAACTAGCCTTCCTAAAGAACCCAAAAACTTGGACCTCCTACTTACCCTCCTATATGTCAGTTAAGGAGAAAATATCTCAACTGTCTCCTATCCATTTCCTATATGTGAGAGTTTTGTCATTTCTCCTCTCGAAGATCAGCTCAGCCCCAGACCTATATGAGGTAGAGAAGCTGACACATATGACCATTGAGCATAGGGGCAAATTTAGGAGGTCGGTTGAACTGCATGGAGGCATAGGAGGTGAAATCTGAATAGAAGTAGTCCTATTTGAAGATATAGGGGCTAATTTTTTTTTCGAGTAATTCGGGGGGGGGGGGGGGGGGGGGGGAGAGAGGATCCCCACCTACTCTTCTCTATTGATTTAATCAAGAGATTACAGTAATGGTACAAAGTCTAAGTACAAAGATACACTCGGTTTACCGAGGAGAGATTACAGAGGGGGAGTACATTGGGAAACATAGTCACGCCATTGCCACATGTCGGCGCGTGTAGTGCTATAGCGATGGCTCCACAGGTCGATGTCGCGGGCAGCCCCCCGTAGAGTCTGCACTTGGTTGTGAACTTATGAGCGGAAGATGAGATTGTTTCTTGCATTTCAGATTCGCCACATTAGGATGAGTAGAACATCCGGCCATACGGACTGAGGCAGGCTATTCGGGCGACCGACGTTCCACGGAGAGTGGATGGTTACCTGGTCGAGTCTGATTCCGAGGCAGCCCCAGATAGCAGCAATCGACGGGCATGTTACGAAGAGGTGTTTAGTGGTCTCAACAATGTCTGAACAGTGTTCACACTTGGATGCTTCTTCCTGAATGAGTGTCTTGTGAAGCAAATTCGCTTTGGTGTTGAGGCGGTTTGCACAAAGGAGCCAAGCGAAGAGCTTAACTTTAGTAGGAAGCCTAGTGTTCTAGATTATTTTAGCATTTGCATCGATAGAGTCAGAGTTGTGGAGAGCCGCATAAGCCGCGGCTAGATAGTATCCTGGTTGGGAACAAGTAACCAGGTAGCGCTTGTCGTCTGAATGAGTAAGAGACACGTCTGCAAGGGCCTGCTGGATGTCATGGAGCTCGCTCTCGGCAGCATGGGTCAGGCGATCGCGTAGCCCCAAAGCCACGACACCGGAACTCAAGACCTCGGAGATGGACGCCTGGGCCCGAGTAGAGTGAGAAAAGAGGGCTGGATATGCTAGGAACAGAGGGCCTTTATGATGCCAATCATCGAACCAGAAGGACGTGGAGAGGCCATTGCGCAAGACCACCTTTGTCAGGGAGCGATAGCGATTGAGCTCCTCCTGAACAATATAGCCAAGGAAGGTAGAATCCTGGTTGCCGCTCCCGAGGACTCCTTGGAGCTCCGACAGGAACCACTGCTTCCAAGGTAGTGGATCAAACAAGTGCAGCTTGTGAATGAATTTCATCAAGAGGTAGTGATTTTGAGTCTCTAGATCCTTAATTCCTAGCCCACCTTCCATTTTTGGGATGAGGACCCTATCCCAAGCAACTAAGCGCTTAGCCCCTGTGCACTTCTCCTCGCCGGTCCAGAGGAAGGCCCAGCGGCGGCGGTCAAGTGTACAAATGACAGTTCTCGGTAGGAGAAGGGAAGACATGTAGTAAACTGCGAGGTTCCCTAACACTGAGTTTGTCAACTGAATGCGAGCCCCAGCGCCAAGAAGGTGAGCGCCCTAGCCAGGAAGGTAGCAATCGAAACTTGCCAACAACGACTGATAGTCGGAGACTCGAAGTTTAGTAGGAGAGAGGGGGAGGCCAAGGTAGGGTTGCGGGAAGGTAGAGATAGCGCAGCCTAGACAGGCGGCCATGGAAGCCGCCTCAGTATCGTCGATGAACATGGGAATGAAGGTTGTTTTATGATAGTTTATCCCGAGCCCCGTGGCGCTGGAGAAATCATCAAGGATGAGCTTCAGCCGTTGGACAACACCTAGGTTGCCATGGATGAGGATCAAAGTATCATCTGCATACTGTAGCACCGGACACGACAGCATGATGTTTATCGGGTGAGCGAGATGGCCAACACTCCATGCCTGATGGATAAGATGTTGAAGGACATCCGCAACGATGATGAACAAGTAAGGCGAAAGCGGGTCCTCCTGCCGTAACCCATTTTTATAGTTGATCCAGTTGCCGGGCACACCATTAAGCATAACAGTTGTCTTGCTCGTGGTTAGAATTGAAGTTACCCATCCCCGTCATTTAGAGTCAAACCCGCGGGCCGAGAGGATGGCGTCCAAGCTCGACCAGTTCACTGAGTCAAAAGTCTTGCGGAAGTCAAGCTTAAGGACCACCGTAGGCTTCTTCCGTTTATGGCAGCAGCTAAGGAGTTCCGCCACGTAAACAAAATTTTCAGAGATGCAACGTCCTTTGAGAAAGCCAGTTTGATCAGCATCGATTAGACTAGGAATTAGAGGTTGAAGACGGTTGGTCATAGCTTTAGTGAACAACTTGACTGGGCAGTTTTGCAGTGAGATTGGGCGAAAGGCATCCGCGGTGCGGGCACCTTCTTTTTTGGGGAGGAGCATGAGGAGCGCACGATTCAAACCATCCAAATCTAAGGCGTCGTTATGAAAATTTGTGAAAAGGGCCATGATATCGTCCTCCACTAGAGGCCAAAAGGAACGGTAGGAGGAGGGACCAAACCCATCAGGACTCGGGCTTGACTGGAGGTTCATGCCGAAGAGAGCACGACGAATTTCTTCCCGAGTGAAAGGTGCCGAGAGTCCCCCGTCGTTGATCGTGAGAGTAGGATAGAGGGAGCTAAGGGAGAAAGGCCAGCTCGAAGGGGTCATCATGCCTAGCAGATGAGTGTAGAAGTTTTGAAGGATGGTTGCTTTCAAATCATGGGAGGAGAAAATTTGAGAGTTCGGTTGGAGCTACTCTAAGGAGGTTTCTAATCAAATAAGACTTATGGTGTGTAAGGTTAGTCTTATGGACTACTAGTATGTGCTTTCGACTTCTGAATATATCAAACAAGGTTTTGAGAAAAGCGTAGTCAAGAAGAATTCCTCGTAGCAATAACCAAAATAAACCCATCCAGAGCATGTGCTTCCCGAAACATCATTGTGCTGGGGCACCATCGCCGTCCTCATGAATCCTAAAGCTTTTATGCTCCAGATCATTTTCGATGATTCTGCAGCAAATTAGATGAGTTGCGTCGATGATGTGGTCGAAACTGGATGATTTGACTCCACAAGGCCACCGCAGTCATGGTGGGATTGGCAGCGTAAGTAAATACTCCATCCGTTCCAAAATTATTGTCGTCATTGACTTTTTTCGTTATCTTTGGTCATTTGTCTTATTCAAAAGATTTTGAAAATTCTCACATTTTTTCATGATTAGTTTTATAACTAGATAAATTTAAAATATAATTAATAATTTTATATATTTAAGATAATTTTTTGAATAAGACAAATGGTCAAAGTTCATAAAAAAAGTCAACGACGACAATAATTTTGGAACAGAGGGAGTAGTGTGGAAAAATATTAGAAAATCGGCTAACGGCAACCGAAATAAAGCCCATTGTGCCCTTAAAATCACTTTTGCAGTTTTTGCTGGGAGCCTGAAACAGATGAAGTTCTACCGATGTGCTAAGCTTTTTTTTTTTTTTATGGATTTGTTCTTTAGAAGAACAAAACAAAAGGCTGCAGAGCTAACCTGCAAAATGACATATGTACATGGAAATATTTACAAGGATACAGAAAATCATTGAAAATGGCTCGGTTGATTTTTCAGCGCCTACGACAACGCGTTTAGTGACTGAACAGGAAATTTTGAGGAGTTTTATTGTTCAAAATATTGAAAAACTACTGACCAGTAGTTCAAGGGTAATTTTGTAATTACACTTTAAATTAATAAATTTATGTTTATTTTTATAATAGAATAGTAAGTCTACCAAATCATTAAAGCATTAGTTTATCTTAAAAAAATATATTGTATTAGTTATTAATTAGATTGTTAATGTAACTGTATTTATAATAATAAAAACTAATTACTATAAATTTATAACTTATATTTTTTCGATATTATTCTTAAATTGAAAAACTACTAGTCAATATTTTAGACAGTAAAACTTTTATCACCAAGAGCATCAGTTCTGTTACCGTGCGTCGGACTTGCTGTAAACATGATGTCGGACTCGGTGTCCAGTGGCTGTGGTCGATCGGAAGGGCAGTCACGACTCACGACCATTTCCGAGCTGCTACCTGTTTTATTTTAATCAAGAGCAAGGGGCGACGTGTGGCTGTTTCCTCTTGATTATTCATACTCGTCGTTTGTACGAGCCATTCCACCTTTGACTTGAGCTGTGCTAACTCCTCTACTACGTTCTAGCTTTTCTATATGTTCATTGCCGGGTTGAATAATGCATGCGGGCTTATTCTCAGCCATCTTCCAGGGGTTAATAGACACGCCACAACCAAAATGGATGCCCTTGTGTCCGCGGTGGCAAGCGACCTCATCGGTCGGTTGATCTCCTTTCTGGTCGGGAAGTACCAGGAGAGCAGCGCAGCTGACATCTCCGACACCATCGTCAGGCTGCAGCGAGCGCTGCTGCGAGCTCGCGTCGTCGTCGAGGAAGCCGAGGGGCGGCAGATCGCCAACCGCGCGATGCTGCAGCAGCTGAGCCAGCTGAGACGGCAACTGTGCCGAGCCGCCTACGCGCTCGACGCCTTCATGTGGCGAGACGACAGGAGATCGCGCGGCACGGTGATGAGCCGACGATCTCGATCGTCCCAGACAATAAGGCTAATACTGCCTCCTCCGAGCAGCGTGGACGACGACGTTCTTTCCGTCATGGTGGAAAGCCTGGAAGCCGCTCTGCGCAACATGAGGGAGTTCGTGGTTCTCCTGAATGGCTGCCCTCGCGTCAGTAGGCAGCCATACAGTGCCTACCTATTCATGGAGAGCTGCATGTTCGGGCGGCAGATGGAGAAAGAAGCAATCGTCAGCTTCCTGCTACAGCCTGCTCGAGATTTGGCCGTCCTTCCAATCATTGGCCCTCACGACGTTGGAAAGAGGACATTGGTGGAGCATGTCTGCCTCGATGAGAGGGTGCGAGTGCGGTTCACCGAGATTCATCGTCTGAGCAGTCATGACCTTCGGAGCCCTGAGCATCATTATTGGAGCTTGTTCGATTTCACCGCAAGGTCGCTGACGGTGATTGATATCATCAACACCGATGCGGATGCCGAGGAATCGTGGAGGACATTCCACTCTGCGATACTTCGCCGCCGCACGCACGGAGGGAGAGGGAGCAAGATCATAGTCATCGGCAGGACAGAGGCGCACTTGAGCCTGGGCACCGTTCCGCCGCTCAGGCTGCACCCACCGCACCGTGAGGAGCTCTGGTACTTCTTTAGGGCGCTCGCCTTCGGCGCTGCGGACCCAGATGACCGCCCAGACCTTGTGCCCATCGCCATGGCGCTGTGCGAACGCATGACTGTTTTCGCAACGTTCATCGCTGCTAACATCATCGCTGCCTTGTTGCGCGCCGACCTAAGCGCCTGCTCGTGGCGTCATGTCCTCAAGGTGATCTCTGAGATAACGGTGATGCATCTTGGTGCGGCCGGTAACAGATTGGATGAAGATAAGGCCGGGCGCTACTACCTCTCCCAGCCGTTGAAGGATATACCGGATTTTCCTTGCTTGGTCTACAACAGGCGCAAGTTGACAGGTTTTTTTTTTCTTTTGAAATATGAGCAGGAGCACTGCTCTTTCATTTAAGTAGAGGAAGCAGAAGTCCAGTTACAGAGATCAATTACGAAGAATAAAAACATCTCCGGACAGCACACAAACTCGACACACATAATAGTGTCTAGTCATCTCCGCGTTCATATTTCCTTTTTCTTCCGCTCCATGCTGACTGAACGACATCTTCCTTGTTGACAGGTATGACGGAGAGCGAGCTGCCCAAGGTGACGATAATGGAGCTGCTCACCGGGGGCTTTCTGTTTCCCCCCGGGGAGAAGCAGTTTGACATACTGGAGTGGCAATCTCACATTCCTCCGTACACGAGTTATGTCTTAACGTGCAACATAGACAAAGAGGTGATAGCACTTACGAAGCGACTTCATAACAAGAGGAGGAGAGATCACTAAGAAGATGGCCCTACTTTTCAAAAAAAAAAGAAGAAGAAGAAGATGGCCCTTCCCTACTTATATTTTATATATGGCTAATAACGTCCATACCCTGTATTTGTAGATTATTGTTATATAAAACTATTTGTTTTTGAGTGAGATTGCAGTTGGCACCACTGGCAGTTCAAAATTTATACGGGTGCATCGACAATAATAGACAAATTAAACCATTTGTATGGTTCATCTGACCCAATTTTTAGAGCGATGCTATTATGCAACCGATGGGATTGCTCGACTTGAATACGACTCGATTAGTCCAGCCAGAGCCAGTGCAGTCAAAGCAACTGATTTTTCTCTAGTGGGCCCCATCAAAGTCAGGCGTTCATATAATCATTATTTTACCATAAAAAATAGGACCTTCTTGCACCACATACGGACCAGAGTTCCGACAAAAGATCTCACCAAGTTCATTGTTATTGACCTGGATGGCACCTAGCTCCCGAAGATGTGGCTGCGGTGGAAGGA
This sequence comes from Eleusine coracana subsp. coracana, assembly GCA_032690845.1. Classification (NCBI taxonomy): domain Eukaryota; kingdom Viridiplantae; phylum Streptophyta; class Magnoliopsida; order Poales; family Poaceae; genus Eleusine; species Eleusine coracana. The sequence continues at coordinate 3,358,487 of CM064418.1, forward strand.
GTTGGTCGCTTTTTAATTAGGAGAAGCCTAATAAGGAGGTCTCTGACATGATTTTTTTTTTTGGAATAGAGATTTTACTCGGTTTTTTTGAAAGCCAAAATAAGTTGTTGATACAGCAACTAGTATATCTGGGGTTACCAGATTATAAAATAAACACAACACTTAGACAACTAACGTTCGATCTCCAGAGACTCAGAGCTCTACGATATCTTTTCTTTAGTCAAAAGAAGAATTATATTAATATGTAGTCAAGTACATCCTCAAGTTACAAGCATTTTATAAAACAAAGAGATTATAACCTAAAGCACTTAACATGTAGCTCCAAAACTCAATTCCGAACCAGTGTAAAGGTTTATACGGATGACTGTACAGGCAAGTGGCATTTGTGCGTCATAGACGGCTCAAACAGAAGTAGTGTCACAAGTGCCCAATGAATGACGCCCAATATTCCTGTAGGTGGAATTGAGCATCATCTTCTTTCTCATGTCTCTCTCCTTCTGGCTTCTGTCACCAAAGAAGAAGAGAAACTAGACCTAAAGTTCTCACTAGACCTTCATCGTGATTGGATCTAATCATGACAAAACGGAGAAGGGTCCGGAGAGTTTTATTCCATGGCGGCGATAACATCTCCGCCTTCATGTCGTCGTCCGGAAACCTAATTCTCCATGTTGTCATGAAGTTGTTGACGTCGCCGTCGCTGCCTTCATTGGAGCCGCCATGGAGAGACCAAATCCACCCTACCTCCTCGCCATCGCCGGATAGGAATAGGAGGAACCAAATTCCCAATACCAAATAAGTCGATATAGGGAAGACTCAACACTAATCAAGGATTGGATCCCTGAAATTTATTAAAGAAAACAGGTCTCCACTCCCTCTGGTCACCGGCGGCTTGCCGGGAACGAGGAGGGAGGGGGCCAGCGATGATGGAGAGAAAATTCGGTGATCAACGGCAGGAGTCAGCACCCGAGTCGCCTGGGCGCAGGCGACGCGGCGGCTCCGTCTGTTGCCTTTGGCGGTGGCTAGGTCAGGGTAAAGATAACATATGACCTGTTGTTTGGGTGATCTATGATATCAGAGATGAGAACTTCATTCCTGGTCACAGCTTGAACACCTTCACTCATCTTGGTCTCTGACATGATGTCTAGATGATATGGTCAAAATTGGGTGGAATTGGAAAGTGACCAACTCCCTCCATTGCAGCCAAAGATTCTCCAGCAACTTCTTAGCATTAGTCAAGGTGAAATGGACAGTCATCCAGAATACGATAAGATGATGTTGATATGTCATAATAAGTTTAATTGACAAAAGAGCTAAAAGTGAATATACAATGTCAAAAAAAGACCAAATGGCTTGAATATAAGAATTTATAAAACTTTATAAGTGGATGAACATCAAACCCATCTCATGTGGACATTCCTCAAATCAAAGGTATAATATTGGATTTATATGTTTATTGATGGTTAATCAAATAAATATCCAAAATAATCAATTTTTTATGGAGTTGATGACCCTCAAAAATAAGATGAATAAGATATGAAGTTGTTTCTATTAGCATTAATTTTCTATTTGTTTTTGAGTATAGGAATGTCATACTATAAAGAGGGATACAACTTTGATGACTTTGCTTTTGCCCCAATGCTTAAATTAATCCAATAATCTTTTGGAAGTTTTTAGCATACCTATGTGTGATTTTGAAGCTTGTTAATAATTGTTGGATAGTCCTCTGAATTATCTTTCCGTAGATTTCAAGATCACCTAAATCGGCCTTTGGAGTCAAAAGTTATGGGCATTTCTTTATTGACCGTCTGTCTGTATTGTTCAAGTCGGCAGTGCCGATCCGGGCATCAGTAGTACAGATTATGAACTAAACAAAAAGTTCTTTTCTTTCCCTATGTAATTTTCTCATCGGCATTACCGATACGAGACGTCTAGAAACCCAATGGCTAGTTATGAAAACCTAACAAACTTAAAACCCAAAATTCAACTTGATTTCAAAATAAGAGCAAAAAAAAAATCTATAGGATTAGTTCCTCTTACCTCAGAGAGTAAATTTCTGTAAAAAAACAAACTCAAAATCTTCCCTCTTGATTTTTGCGATTTGCCCAAATTTTCGGGCCGCCACTGTTTGAGTGAGGATTGAAACTATCCGACCGCGGCTATTATAACCTAGGCACTCCGCTATAGTGGGTCTCTGTAGCGGCGGTTTGGTTGGGAGCAGTGCCCATGGGCTCTGTAACAGCGGTCGACATTGACTGACACCGCTACACCGTTTTGCCTGCTGCCGTTAGGGATGAAAACGGGACAGGAAAATCCCGTTCCGTCCACAACCATATCACCGTATTAGAGTAATTTTTTCCTATTATTTTTGTATTTTTAGGATTAAAATGAAAATGGGAAAAATAATCCAAAAATGGGATAAAAAATGGTAGCAGTGACCGTTTTATCAGGATACCGTATTAGGTCAGGATTTTCCCGTTTTTCTGTTGTTCGGGAAGCACAGCCCAACCCAATGACTAAGGCCCAACCCAGTTGAACCCTAAGAAGTCCCTGTCTCTCTCGGTGTCTCCTAGTCCCAGTCCTACTCGCCTAGGCCCCCGACGCCCCCACACTCGCCCTGTCGCCCAGGCGGCCCCAATGCCCCGCACTCGCCCAAGCCAGGCGTCGTCACCCGCCAGGCGTTGTCGCCACCCGCACTCCCAAGCCGCCACCGCCCGCCCGTCCAAGCCGCCGGCTGCTGGCCCCTGCATCCCGCCCAAGCCGCCTGCCAGGAAGGACGCTGGCCCTGCATCCCGCCCGGCGCCCAAGCTGCCTTCATCCTCGCCGGACCAGGCGCACGGTGCAGCCACGCCGAGGTACAAGAGCCACAACGAGCCGGGGCGCAGGAGCCACCACGCCGAACATCACTGCCATGAAGGATGGCACCGCCTGTAGGAGTAGTAGGAAATCCCTCTCCCTCGTTGTTGGCCTGCTTGATGTTCGGGAATAAAGCACCTTCGCTTGGAAAATCAAAGTCCAAAGCATCTGCATATGCTTCTTCAAGAGGTATGTTGGCATTGGCTCTATCTTATAGTTTAGGATTCACAATAGCAGTAGATAATATAGTATGTAGACATTGAGTAGTTGTTCATTTTTTGTCAGGGTCAAAGAGAAAAGTAACCAGAGCCCCTAGTAGTCACAGACTACCAATTGGTGCATCAGGATCATCTTCAACGCCTATAGGTGAGAGGATTTCAATTCCTAGTGATGACACAAATCCAAGTGGAACGGATGGTGATGGCAGTGGGACTGGTGGTGATGGCAGCGGGATTGGTGGCTCTGACACTAGATTTTGTGGCATTGGCACTCACACACAAACCTCTGAACAAGAAGATGCCCATGCAAATCCAATTCTAAATGAAGATGTCATTGTTATAGATGATGGCACTCCAGAAAAGAAGAGGTCAAAGAAGTGCACATCTGATGTATGACAGTATTTTATTAAGAAAAATAAGGTTGTAGAGGTTGAAGGGAACACATTTGTTCAGTTGTGGGGGGTATTGTAACTTCCCTAAATACAAGGCCAGTTATAGAGCCGAGAGCCATGCAGGAACAAGTGGATTTTGGAATCATTTGAGGTCGGCACATTCTATAGTGAAAGGGCAGACATGTCTCAAAGCTGCAAAATATTATGAAAAGGGGGTAACTGTTATTCAGCCTTACAAGTATGACCCAGAGGTGAGTCTGAAAAAGTTGTATTTGGCAATAATTATGCATGAATACCCTTTCAGCATAGTAGAGCATGAGTACTTTGTTGAATTCATTAAGTCTTCCCAATAAAATCTCGTGTCACAGCTAGAAAAGATACAATGGACATCTATTTGAATGAAAAGGAAAAGTTGTATGTCTATCTAAAAATTGTTAAGTGCCGGTTTAGTGCAACCATGGATATGTGGACATCATGTCAAAACAATTCATATATGTGTGTCACCCTCCATTGGATAGATGATGAGTGGCGTTTGCAGAAGAGAATTATTGGTTTCTTCCATGTAGAAGGGCGACATACAGGGCAAAAGCTATCACAATCCTTTGCTGAAGTTTTAGTTAAGTGGTACATTGAGAAAAAACTACTTTCCTTGACTTTGGATAATGCAAGCTCAAATGAAGTAGCAGTAAGAGATATTATTACAGATCTGAAGGACAATAATGCAAATTTGGTTTGTGAAGGCATTTTCTTACATGTGAGGTGTGCTTGTCACATATTGAACTTGGTTGCTAGGGATGGCTTGGCTGTAATTGCAGGCACAACAGACAAGATCAAAGCCATAGTGCTAGCTGTAAAAGCTTCTCCTTTGCAGTGGGAGGAACTCATGAAATGTGCCTCTGAATGTGGATTAGATACAACTAAAGGTCTCTCATATGATGTTTCAACTCGGTGGAATTCTACTTATATGATGTTGAGGGATGCTTTGTATTACCAGCCTGCTTTTCTAAGGCTAAAATCATCTGACCGTTGAAGGTTGGTTCAATTATTACTATTATTAGTTACCAATTTGTTTGCTTATTTCTTACATTTTTTTTACTTCTTGTAGGTATGAAGCAATCTGTCCAAATGGTGAAGAGTGGAATATGGCCTTGACTCTTTATCATTCCTTGAAGAAATTTTATGATCTCACTAATTTCTTTTCTGGTACCTCTTACCCCACTACAAATTTATTATACAAAGGTTTCTATGAGATAAAGGACTTGCTTGATAAATGGCATTTTCGTGATAGTATTATCATCAGAGAAATGGCAATTGCAATGACTGAAAAGTTTGACAAATATTGGAAAAAGTATAGTATTGCTCTAGTTGTAGCATGCTTCTTTGACCCCAGATACAAAAAAAGGTTGATAGAATTCTATATGAAAAGGTTCCATGGTGATTTGTTTCAAGTTGAACTAGATGAGCTTCTTAGTGTCATAAAGAAACTATATCGGTTTTATGTGAGTTCTACACCTTCATCTTCAAAGGCAAAGAATAATGTAGTTGAAACTAGTAGCACGACAACTGATTTCTTGATGGAAAACCAAGATGAGGAACTTGAAAGCTTCTTGTATGACACAAATGGCCATGAACTTGATGACTTAAATGAATTGGATAAATACATGGCAGGACCTTTTTTGAAATGTAGTGGCCACTTTGACATTCTATCTTGGTGGAGGGGTAAGACAATTGAATACCCTATTCTTTCACAAATTGCTCGAGATGTGCTGACAATACAAGTATCAACCATTGCCTCTGAGTCTGCCTTTAGTGCTGGTGGTCATGTCATTGATCCTTATCGTAGTCGTCTTGATCCGGAGATGGTTCAAGCTTTGATATGCACCAAGGATTGGGTTGCTGCATCTAGAAAAGGTGATATTTGTAGTATATTGCTAGTTACAATTGTGTAATTTGTTTCACTTATACTAATGTTCTTGTTTGTGATTCTAGAGTCAAAGAATTTTCCAACATTGATTGCTGATCTTGAGGTTCTAGAAGCTGTTATTGCTAGTCTAAAGCATGAGGATAAGGAATATGGGACAAAATCTAGTGAGAATAATGAAAATTGTACCCTAAGTCATCCTCATGTGATGAATGACTATGCAGAGTTATGATGTATGCGTTGTTGCAGGCATGTGATATTTAGAGTTGCAACTTATTACTTATGTGTGTTGAAATTTGAACTACTGTGATGTATAAGTATTAAGTAGGACGAACTTACTATTGTGATTTTGTGATGTATGTTGTATGTGTCATGTAAGCAAACTTTGATTTGAAACATCGTGAAGTATGTTATATGTGGATTATGTTATCTTAATTATGTTAACCTTGTTATTCATGTGTTGTTGTTATTTGTGGTAGTGAGTATTGTTAATTTATATTTGTTGTATGTGTCATGTATGTATTGATCAATATTTATTTAACATGTTATGCGGGGTGATATTCCCAATTTGAATTACCGGTTTTCGATCGATACCGACATATTTTCGCTCTCTTTCCAATCATTTTCCGTTTCCAGATTTTCCGTTTTCATTTCCGTTCGATAAAATAAATATGAAAATGAAAATGTTTGAGGTGTTTTTCTGACCGTTCCATCCCTAGCTGCCTCTATAGGCTCTATTTATGATAGTGTTGGCACCAGTTTCAATCTCACTCAGGCATACATAGTTTTATACACTGATCCACAAATACAGAGTTTGAACATTAGCCATAAACTAGTTACTAGTGCCATCTTCTTGGTGGCCTCGCCTCCTCTTGTTAAGAAGTCGTTTCTTGATTGCTACCATCTTTTGTTGAGCTTTGTCTGTGTTGCACGTTGCGATATAGCTTGAATACGGAGGAATACGAGACTGCCACAAAAGTGTTAGAAAATTAGGCATTTTTAGATTAAATTTAATCCATGTTATTAGCAGCATATAGGTGATGACAAGTTTCACTAATTTGTAATTACTAGTTATGATCGCAATTAGACTAGTAAGCGCAACAAGAAGAGTAAGGATGTACCCCGCGAAGGGACCAGTGCTGGAGGCACCGGTGGCTCCATTCGTACCAGTCATCATGGTATTTTGCTTGAAGTAGTCAAACTTAGTTGACGCGGGTAGAACGTTGTTGCCGTGCAGTCCCTCGAACGACGCCGTGAGGAAGTCGTGTTGTGGATAGGGGACACGCCGGGAAGAAGTTGACGAGGCTGAGCAGTCGTGCCGCCAAGCGCTCCCCAAAAACCTGATCGCCCGTACACCCGAGCATGTGTCGCCTTACGGGAGAGATTCCGGAGGCCTGCTCTCCCGAAACTCCGTGCGCGCGGATCGCCGAAACAGGGAAGAACTCGGAAGGTAAGTCGACAGAGAATAGGAATGTGTTCGCGTGATTGGGGCAGTGCCGGGGTGAACATATATATAGCCTCAGCGTTTTAGAAACTGCAGACGAGAAGATAGGAAACTACAGGCGATGAAACAGGAAACCGATACATGCAGCAATCAAAGCAGGATTTCGGTTTTCTTGAATCTTGCCTTTCCGTTTTCATGCTGCAAAACTTCCAAGCGCGCGCGCAGTAGGCAGGCACGACACGGCTCGGTTCGGCTCGGCTCGCTCGCACGCACGCACGCACGCCTTGCCTCACCACGCCATGCCACGGCACGGCACGGCTCGGCTCGGAGGCGGAGGCGGCAGCGCGCGCGCGTGTGGCTTGCCTCTTGCCCCTCTCAACTTCTCTCATAGGTGTAACAAAAGTCCACCTATTAAGTCGAGTCAACACGCAGTAAATACTCCATGTGGGATTAAACTATTATATTTAATATGGGCCTAGATTTTATTAGTTATTAAATAAAATATGGGTCAGCCCATATTATATCTAACAATTCCCACCAAGTCTAGAGTTCATAAGAAATATTCTCGCATTCCCTTCTGTCGTTTGATATACCAGTGTTTCGATAGAGACTGTTAAGTTGAACATCCACGTAGAGTAGAAGCTACGCCTTTTTATAACTGAACAATGGACTAAACCTTAAATTGACAGTTTTATGTGAAAAAAGGTTTCACCAAGACTCTTTACTGATACTAGGTTGCCAAGAACATCCCCTCTGGTTGGAGCGTATAAGTCATACTCCTTGCCCTTTTATAAGCATCTAGAGATTCCCACCGTCTCATGGACTGTGACTAACAGTCGGACTCATATAGGTGCATTCCTCGGAGGATATCCTGTAGGTTGATATCTCTGTTTCTCATAAGCCATTGGAACACATTAAGGTAAAGAAAAATCAGCCTACCATACAGCATAGGAAAGAAGTATATCTGAGACGGATCAATAAAGGGTCATTCCTCTCAAACTAGTTTCAGCTTGTTTCGCCATTCCACTTCACGGGATCTCCGATCAAATAGAACAGGTTGCCACTGAAATAGTTTATGAGGTGGGTCTCATGCTCATCTCACTCGATGCACTATCTATCACATTACATGACAACCCTTTTGTAAATTGATCTGCCAGATTTTTAGACGTATGGACATAGTCCAATGCTATTACTCCGGAGTTTCTCATTTTCCTGACAAATTTCAACCGCCTTTTAACATGCCTGGCTGACTTCATGTTGTTCTTAGAATTGTTTACCTTAACTATCACAGTCTGGTTATCACAGTTTACGGAAATAGCTGCTATAGGTTTTTCAACCACCGGTAAGTCCATAAGGAACTCACGAAGTCATTTAGCCTCAATTGTGGCGGTGTCTAATGCTGTTAGTTCTGCTTCCATGGTTGACCTCGTTAAGATGGTCTGCTTGCAAGACTTCCAGAAAACAGCGCCACCTCCAAGTAGAAACACATATCCACTCGTGGCGTACATCTCATCAGCATCAAATATCCAGTTGGTATCACAATAACCTTCTAGTACCCTTGGATACCCGTTATAGTGAATGCCATAGCTCATTGTACACTTTAGGTAACGCATTACTCTCTCAAGAACATGCCAATGATCATCTCCCGGGTTTGATACAAACCGACTCAATTTACTTATAGCAAAAGAGATGTCAGGTCTCGTAGCGTTAGCTAAGTACATGAGTGAACCTATGATTTGGGAGTATCTTAATTGATCCCTTGCTATTCTCCGATTTTTCCTTAATAGCACACTAGGGTCATAAGGTGTTGGAGCAGGTTGACAATCGCTAAACCCATAGCGACTCAAGACCTTCTCCATATAGTGGGACTGCACCAGTGTGACCCTACTATTACCTTCTCTAATCAGCTTGATGTTAAGTATAACATCAGCTTCTCCCAAATCCTTCATCTCAAAATTATTAGACAAAAAATCTTTTACCTCCTTAATCACATTAAGGTTGGTCCCAAAGATTAGAATATCATCAACATATAAACACAAGATAACTCCCTCGCCCCCACCATACCGATAATATACACATTTGTCAGCTTCATTTACAGCAAAGCCGACCGATATCAAAGTTTTTTCGAACTTCTCGTGCCATTGCTTAGGTGCTTGTTTTAGGCCGTATAGGGATTTCAACAATTTACATACGAGTTCTTTTTTACCATCAATTATAAACCCATCAGGCTGATCCATATAGATGTTCTCCTCTAACTCTCCATGTAGGAAAGCTATCTTAACGTCCATCTGGTGGACGAGAAGACCATGTGAGGCTGCCAGGGAAAGTAATACTCGAATTGTTGTCAAACGAGTGACAGGTGAATAGGTGTCGAAATAATCTTCACCTTCCTTTTGTGAATATTCCTTTACCACGAGCCTTGCCTTGTACCGTTCGACAAAGGCAAATTTCACTAATTTGCAATTAGTGGTTACGATCGCAATCAGATTAGTAAGCGCAACAAGAAGAGTAAGGATGTATCCCACGGAGGGACCAGTGCTGGAGGCACCGGCGGCTCCATTCGTACCAGTCGTCATGGTACGTTGCTTAAAGTAGTCGAACTTAGTTAACGCGGGTAGAACGTTGTTGCCGTGTAGTCCCTCGAACGGCGCCAGGAGGAAGTCGTGTCGTGGATCGGGGACGCGTCGTCGCATCAGGAAGAAGTCGACGAGTCTGAGTAGTCGCGCCGTCAAGCGCTCCCCAAAAAACCTGATCGCTCGCACACCCGAGCAGGTGTCGTCTTACGGGAGAGGGTCCGGAGGCCTGCTCTCCCGAAGCGATAAAACGGGAAACCGACACATGCAGCAATCAAAGCAGGATTTCGGTTTCCTCGAATCTTGCCTTTCCGTTTTGTTCGCTCGCTCCTCGCCTCGCCACACCACGCCACGGTTGAGCGGTGGCGGCGGCGCGCGCGCGTGTGGCTTGCCTCTTGTCCCTCTCAACTTCTCTAATAGGTGTAACAAAAGTCCGCCTATTAAGTCGAGTCAACACGTAGTAAATACTCCATGTGAGATTAAACCATTACATTTAATATGAGCCTAGACTTTATTAGTTATTAAATAAAATATAGGCCAACCTATATTATATCTAACAAAAAGCAGGTCAAACCGGGTCTCTCCTGTGGGGAGGAGGGAGCCACCGGTGAGCAGCCCCAGCATCGTGACCTTGGGCAGATTGCTCTGCGCTATGCTGGTGACCTTTCGCCTGTTGTAGAACAAGCAAGGAACATCGAGCACGTCCTTCACCGGCCGGAAGAGGTTGTAGTGCCCAGCCTTATCTGCATCCAATATCATCTTCTCAGAGAACACCTTTAGCACACGGCGCCAGGAGTGCATGCTCAGGTCCGCGCGCAGTGAGGCAGCAATGATGTTGGCGGAAGAGAACAACGCGAAGTTGCCGCTGATGGCTGTGCACAGCGCCATGGACAGACGTGAAAGGTCCGGGCGATCGTTAGGGTCCGCGGCCCTGAAGGCGAGCGCTCTGAAGAAGTACCAGAGCTCCTCACGGCGCGGCATGTGCAGCCTGAGGGCCGGGACAGTGCCCAGGCTCGAGTGCTCTTTCATCCTACTGATGATTAAGATCTTGCTCCCTCTGTGCGCCTGCCGGGAAACAGCTGAGTGGAACCTTCTCCATGACTCCTCCACATCCATGTTGCTGCCAACCATATCGATCACCATCAGTGACTTTGTGGTGAAGTCAAACAAGCTCCAATTATAGTCGGGGCTTTGGAGATCATCAAGCTCGTCAATACTGAGACGATGAATCTTCGTGAAGCGCTCATGCACCCTCTCATCGAGGCAAGCGTGCTCCACCAAGGTGTGCTTCCCGACCTCTTGAGGGCCAATGATCGGGAGGACGTCCAGATCTTGAGAAGACTGTGATAAGAAGCTGATGATTTCTTCCTTCTCCATCTGCCGCCCAAACATGCAGCTCTCCATGAATAGGTAGGTGTTGTATGGCTGCCTGATGACGCGGGGACAGCCGCCAAGGAGAACAACAAACTCCCTCATGTCGCTCAGCGCAGCTTCCAGGTTTTCCACCATGACGTGTAGAACTTGAGGGCAATCCCTGCTAGAAGGTGGCCTTGTGTACAATCGATGTCGGCTCACCTTGGCGTGCGATCTCCTATCCCGCCACATGAAGGCGTCGAATGCATAGGCGGCTTGGCACAACTCTTGTTTCAGCTGGTTGAGCTGCTGCAGCATCGCTCGGTTTGCGATCTGCCGCCCCTCGGCTTCCTCAACAACGACGCGAGCTCGTAGCAGCGCTTGCTGCAGCCTGATGATGGTGTCGGTGGTGCCGCGCTCCTGGAACTTGCCGATGAGGAACGAGACCAGCCGGCCGATGAGGTCGCTCGCCACCGCGGACACCAGAGCGTTCATTGTTTGGACTTTGGAGGGCGGCTGGAGTGATCCTACTTGTACGACACAGCAATAATCAACATTGCAGAGCCAGCACGCTGTCAAAATTTAACTGTGTTTGGTGTGCGATTACGGGCGTCCATTGCGATCTTTGAGATGGTCGTGATGGTTCACTTTCTCCATATGTCCATTATTGTGCATAAAAAACTTTCCATAATATATTACTCAGGAAGTCAGGAACGGGAAGCTAGAGAATGTGCGGGCGTTAAAGTAAAGGTTTTACGCATGCTAAGAAGTAGGTAGAGAACTTTGAATTTCATTGAACTTTATTAACAAAAAAAGTGGAGATCATAGTGTCTAATTCATCCTTGGCAATGCCGTAACATCCAAGTTTGTACAACATATGATGCTCTCACGACATAAAAGTAGCTAGAGGGAGTGAAGTCGTGCAGGATACAAATACAGAGGACCACAACAAAAGCTGTCAACGACAATGTTGTGCACCAACTGAACTCACAAACAACAACACCATGGGTCCATAGCCACGGAAATGGTCAAAAGAACTATCAGCTAGTCATTGCAGTCAGATTATTCAAAACTAATCGCTGCTGTCTTCGGGGACATGGTCATTCTTGGAGGCCACCGATGTGCACGGAGCTGGAAAAACGTTGCTCGGTTCCTTCAACATGACGTTCTCGCAGCTGCTCATCGTCTTTTTGGCACCGCCCTTCATCTTGAGATCAATGTCTTGCAGGACGACGTCTTGGCAAGGGAAGGACTTGCTGCAGTGAAGGCTGATCACATCCTTTGTGGTACCACTTCCCTTGATGTTCTTGAACAATACGTTGCTAATTTGCACAGCCGTTTTCTGTTCCTCACATGGCTTGGGTTTCAAGGGGTCAAATTGGTTGCAATAGTACTGGTCTATGTAGATCGGATGCTTCACTTTGTCCATGACCATATTCAAGAACTTGATGTCCTTGGCATACCCGCTACCTCCTTGCCATGTCTTGATCCGAGCACCGTACAACGTTCCAGTCACATGGGCCGAGTCGATAGTGATGTTGGACACTTGTGCATCGGAATTGTCCTTGCCAAGACTCCCGATGCTAATCCCGTGTCCCGGGCCACACTCAACTTTGTAGGCATATAAGTTTTTAACTCCGGTCGCAATGGATATGCAATCGTCTCCGGACTTGATTACTGGCTTTATGATCCGGATATCCTCAGTGTGTGAGATATGTATGCCGTCGGACTCCGGGCTACTGCCAGGAGCCGTGATGGTGAGGCTGGTCAATTCCACATCCTTGCAATATTGTATCAACAAGTGGACCTGTGGACTGTTGAGTAATTTGATATTGTGTACCTTCAAGTGGTTGCACGAGGTGAAGGTAAGAGCCGCTGGCGCAAACGTGCACGGGTTCTTGTGGTTTGTGCGACAAGAGTTCTTCCATGACGATTTGCCGGTCCCATCAAGCGTGCCTTTCCCGGTTATCGTTAACCGATCAACATTAATGAAGCTGATCCAATGTGGGTAGCCCTGCTTGTTCCAGTCCGACTTGTCTTCGGGCGCCACAAGTGTGCCGTCGATCTGGAACGTGATTTCAGACTTGCACGGACCAGACAATGGAATTTCCTTGACATGGTACTTCTTGCCGGCTGGCACGAGTAGGACAGTGGGCTCCGCCGAGGAGCATGCCTTAGCCCACGCGTTCAGAAACGCCTTCGTGTCGTCGCTGCGCCCGTCGCCGCGCCCGTCGCCGGCAGCGCCGTAGCTTTCGACATTGATGTTCCCGCCGCTCTCCGGCATTGGTGCTGCTGCCTTTGGGGGTGGCTTGCTACTCTCTGCTAAGAGTTTGCGATGCACCGAGTACGCTGCCTTGTTGAACGGCACAGTGCTCTCATCAGCTGGTGGCGCGTTCGTGGAGATGAGCGTGGGTGTTGGTGCGATTATGACTCTGCGGTGTCTGTATCCTGGCGCTTGGCGTGCCTCCGCTGGAGCGCCGCCGAACGCCAGGAGGAGCAGCACGAAGAGCAGACATGCCCAGGCGAAGAGAGATCGCGAAGCCATTAATTCTCTCTGGTAGTCGATACAGTTCGTCTTGCGCTTGGCTTGAGCTGTCTGTAGCATACCGTCCCTTTTTATATCGCCAGGGGCACATGGCCGTGGCTCACACTCGGCGCGTCATCAGCTCTGTTACCGTCCGAATCGGACTTGCTGTAAACATGATGTCGGACTCGGTGTCCGATTGCTGCTCGGAGCCCTGCTTCCTGTTTCTGGAATCATCAAGTGCTCGAGCGACGTGTGACTGTGTACTTTTGATACTCACTCGTCGTGCATTGCATAGCTCTCGTACTACTACGACAGAATGTTAGAGCAGTCAGAGTCAGCCGCGCTATGCAATTTTGACTTCATGTTGTACAATACAGTGTCTCTTACTTTTCAAAAATAAAAAATACAAGACAATCTTCCACATGGCTGCTGCGAGATGAAGCCGAGCTGCAGAGGAGAGCCCAACATATGGCCTGGACGCGGCGGCGTTTGGGCATGCCCCGGCAAGCAGCAGAGGCAGAGCTGCTTGCAACAAAGCCCGCGAGAAAAATGCGGTGACAAAGGAAGCCGAGCAGCGACACCAGTACGTACCTTCGAATATCCCAATCCCTGGCAAAAACCATGCCAAAAATCCAAAACCCACGCCTGGCCGCTGCCGGCCGGCTGCCCCCGACAAATCCACAGAAAAAACTTGGCCTGCGCCGCCCGCTAGCTCAGAATTCCCGCCCGGCCCCCCAATCCAGCCAAAGCCGGCAACCCGGTACAAAAGCAGGAACGGCCGCGTACGAGGAAGCAGCAGCGAGCGAGCGATGGAGGGGGTGCGGCACCGGACGGTGGAAGTGAACGGGGTGCGCCTCCACGTGGCGGAGATGGGCCCCGAGAAGGACGGCGCCGTGGTGCTGCTCCTCCACGGGTTCCCGGACCTCTGGTACGGGTGGCGCCACCAGATGGCCGCCCTCGCCGCGCGGGGCTACCGCGCCGTGGCGCCCGACCTCCGCGGCTACGGCGAATCCGCGGTCCCGCCCGACGCGGCCAGCTACACCACGTTCCACGTCGTCGGCGACCTCGTCGCCCTCATCGCCGACCTCGCCCAGCCCCAGGTTTGAGTTCAACCACAGCCAAATCTGTTCCCGCGCAGAGAGCAGTTCCCCGTTCGAATGCTGGCGCCAAACTGCTATAAACTCGACGCTGATTCATGTTTAGGTGTTCGTGGTGGGGCACGACTGGGGCGCCATCGTGGCGTGGCAGCTGTGCCTGCTCCGGCCGGACCTGGTGCGCGCGCTCGTTAACCTCAGCGTCGCCTACCAGCCCCGGGCACCCGATGGGAGCCCCCCGATCCAGGCCATCAAGGCCCTGTGCGGGGAGGACCACTACATGTGCGTCTTCCAGGTATAATAACAAGTGCTACTTCTACAGTTTTGCTATGATCGAATACCTCGCAAAAATCAGCTGTGTTCATGTTGTGTCTGTCCCGTCCGGGCAACATTGGATGGACAAGGTTTCGTTCTGTTCTCTTCTCTTCTGCAGTTCTAGTTTGATTTTATCGGTGGCTGGTTGCAAGATGTACTGGTTAACAAACGTCCATCTGGATGAGGATGGAGAAGTGATTAGCAGTTAATCGTTTGACGAGAACTTAGTCCCACATTAAATACACATCACTTGGTCACCAAGTTCTGAGGTGCATATATAATCATCCCTGGTCGAAACAATTTCAGCCTTCAACGACTTTTATTTCCATTGCCTCGAACGAAATTAACGACCTTTGATTCTTTCTTGTATGGGATATCATTACAAATTATAATAATTTTTTTTTTGCTCCTTTGAATGTAGGCTCAACAGTTTTCCATTGTCAATTCAGGGTACTTTCTGTGCAGAATGGGTTCAGCTTTTAGTGTTTATTATTCTTGATATAAATATTTTCGCATATACCCAATATCACTTCATACTTGGCTTGTCTGGAGAAAATGCAAGTTCTAGTATGACATATATGTATGCATGCAGAAACCTGGGGTTGCTGAAGCCGAATTTGCTAGATACGACCTCAAGTATGTATTTAAGAAGACCTTTGGCATGCGAAAGGCAGCTCCTCTCATTCTAGCCAAGGACAAGAGCTTTTTTGACTCTCTCGATTCAGATGGCTCTTGCCCTGCATGGCTGTCAGAAGAAGACGTTTCCTACTACGCAGACCGATTTCAGATCACAGGTTTCACAGGAGGACTAAACTACTACAGATGCATGGACTTGTATGTCTCCTATGTTGCACTCAACGTTTCGATTCAGTAATTTGCTTCTCTACCTTCTGTCATTTAATACTATCGAGTGTGATGCTAATGCCAATTTACGATTTATGTATTTTTAATGCTTTATCCAAACCTATAATAATGAAATATAAATAGCTCATCCAATGCATTTGGTGTCCATGTAGAAATTGGGAGCTTTCTGCACCATGGACTGTAGTTCCTGTAAAAGTTCCAACAAAATTCATAATTGGGGACCTGGACATTACATACAACATGCCGGGCGTCAAAGACTTCATTAACAAGGGTGGTTTCAAGGCAAGTGTGCCAAATCTGGAGGATGTAGTCGTCATGGAAGGAGTGGGCCACTTCATCAACCAGGAGAAGCCTAAGGAGGTCTCTGATCACATTTGTGAGTTCTTTAGCAAGTTCTGATATGTAAGTCTCATGTGGAGTATTTGCTTCTGGGCTTGTGTAGGTCGAATAAGCTTTTATTTTTATTTTTGAGAAGGTCAAATAAGGTCTTGAGTGTCACCATACTAATATCAATTAGTAGATAAAATAATTGTACCCTGTTTCTTGGAGCACAAATTGTGAAGGTTCTCCCTTTTGTCAGAATAACATTTGTGTGCGATGGAGGAGAGTGGCATCAGCAGGGATGCAAGTTTGTAATTGTTTTGAGTCGTGGATCAGCCCAAAACTCTCTCAAATAATTTATCAATCTAGTAAAACAAATGAATTAGAAATTTGACCCTCTACTTACCTATTGGATGGTACACCTGCATTTCTAGGCATCAGCCACCGTGCACCGGCAGTATATTTATTTTATTTTTGATCGATTAGTAGTGACGGGTGTGCATTTGTTATTATAAAATGGTTGATTTTTCAGAAGCAAGAATTTTCAATCCGTTACTGTAGAGTTTTATGGTACATCACTAAAAATATGTTTCTTAGTAAGTGCCGGCCGTAGTGGAATTGGCGAATACGGCCTCCACTTGGAAAATAGAGCTCCAATATAAAATTTAAAGTTTTTCTAGCACCATCTTGGCATAAGTCAAAGTCAAGGTGAAATTGATAGTCGTCTATAATGAACAAAGTCAAGGTCACACATATGGATACCCCTAATCGCACGCCAAACGCACTATTTGGACTCTACTATGAGTTACATTTACAGGGCATTCCTGATTGTAGGTGTCTCAAGCCATGGACGTTGTACTGTCCGCGGTGGTGAGTGACCTCGTTGGCCGACTGTTCTCCTTCCTCATCGAGAAGTACCAGGAGCGTGGCGCCACCAACACTGTTGTCAGGCTGCAACGAGCGGTGCTGCGAGCTCGCGTAGTCATTGAGGAAGCTGATGGGCGGCATATCGCCAATCGAGCGATGCTGCAGCAGCTCAACCAGCTGAGACGAGAGTTGTGCCGAGCCGCCTACGCGCTCGACGCCTTCAGGGGGCGAGCCGTCAAACTCTATGGGAGGTCACAAGTCCCGGCGTTGTGCCGATCCAGCTCGCACACCAGGCCTCCCCCAGGAAACTATTGTGTTGATGACACACTTTCTGTCATGGTGGAAAATATGGAAGCCACGCTGAGCGACATGAGGGAGTTGGTCCTGCTCCTCGGCGGTCGCCCTCGCGTGATCAGGCAGCCATATAGCTCGTACCTGTTCATGGAAACCTGCATGTTTGGGCGGCAGATGGAGAGGGAAGAAGTAATCAGCTTCTTGTTGTTGGGGCCGTCTCAGGACTTGGAGATCCTCCCGATTACCGGCCCTCAGGAGGTCGGGAAGCGGACCTTGGTGGAGCACGTCTGCCTCGATGAGAGGGTGCGTGAGCGCTTCGCCAAGATTCATCGTCTAAGCAATAATGATCTTGATGATCTCCGGATCCCTGACCATCATTATTGGAGCTTGTTCGACTTCACCGCAAAGTCACTGATGGTGATCGATATGGTCGACAGCGACACGGATGCCGAGGAGAAATGGAGATGGTTCCATTCAGCCGTTCGTCGCCGTGCACGTGGAGGGAGCAAGATCATCGTCATCAGCAGGACGGAGGCGCACGCGAGTCTGCTGGGCACTGTGCCGCCGCTCAGGCTGCACCCGCCGCGCCGTGAGGAGCTGTGGTACTTTTTCAAGAACCTCGCGTTCGGCGGCGCGGAGCCTGATGAGCGTACGGACCTGCTGCGCATCGCCATGGATCTGTGTGCAGGCATTAGTGAATTCGCGGCGTTCACCGTCGCCAACATCATCACCGCGTCACTTCGCGCCGACATTAGCACGCGCGCATGGCACCAGGGGCGGAGCTACATGTATGGCTCCGGGTGCGGTCGCACCCACGAGTTACAAAGTTTACACTATAAAAAATAGATTTTCACCATGTATTAGGTTGTAATCTTCAATTGTTTCAAAGAGTCGCACCCCCACTAATGTGCTCTAGCTCCGCCTCTGCATGGCACCGCGTGCGGATGATGGGCGCCAAGGCAATAATGCTGCGGCCCGATGCCACTGGGGACGGGTTCGACGAATATAAGGCTGGGCGCTACTACCCCTGCAGGCCGCTGAGGGACCCCGATGTTCCTTGCATGTTCTACAACAGGCGCAAGTTGATCGGCGTGGCGTGGAACGAGCTGCCCAAGGTCACGATGCCGGAGCTGATCGCCGGGAGATCCGTCCTTCTTCACGCCGGGGAGACGCAGTTCGAGATGCTGGTGTGGCAGTCTCGCATTCCTCCGTACGTGAGCTACGTCGTGACGTGCGATATGGAGAGAACTCAGCAGTTGTTGACCGCCGGCGAGAAGCGGGCTCGCAAGAGGAGGAGAGACCAACACGACAACAATCAGTGAAGATGTGTTTGAAACTTTCATTTGATTTTTTTTTTGTACTACTGATCAATGAGCACATGCTTTATACGGTAACCATGAACATATCTATCGCTATGCAATATCTACTGCTTTACTTGCCAGGGAAAAAGGATTTGATTTCCTGCACCTGAACCCTGCTGACAACCAAGGAAATTTAAAAACTAGACCTACCAGGATAAGACCGTTCTAACGGTATTGCATTAAGAAGAGAGAACATTCTCACGTAGATCTAGAAAATTTCTGAATCCCTCTCCCTCCTGATATGATGACCCTTTTTTTAGCCTGCGTGAGAGTTTTATAGTACACCAGCCTTTAAATCGGGAGCAAACCCCACACCGATTGGCTCCAGACAGGGTCTTACACATGCTTTGGCTTAGGGGAAAGGATAAGGAAATTTTTTTAACCTAGTCTAAAAAATTCGCTTCCAACAGAAATCGAACCCAAAATCTAAGAGGTGCTACTAAGACACCTTACCACTACGATAAGGCCCGTTCACAACCAGGAAATTCAGAAAACTATATTGTCGATCGATCGGAAGGCAATCGCGATTCACGACCATTTCCGAGCTGCTACCTGTTTCTTGAATCAACAGAGCAAGGAACGACGTGTGGCTGTCATCTCTTGAGTCGTGATACTCGTACATAAGAGGGGTGGGAAGGAGAATTGAACCTAGGACCTCAAGGAACTTAGAGAAAAGACTTACCACTGAGCTACACATCTATATTTGCATGATCATTAAATAAAATTATATTTATTATTTATTTCGTGTCGTGCCGTGCC
This sequence comes from Eleusine coracana subsp. coracana, assembly GCA_032690845.1. Classification (NCBI taxonomy): domain Eukaryota; kingdom Viridiplantae; phylum Streptophyta; class Magnoliopsida; order Poales; family Poaceae; genus Eleusine; species Eleusine coracana. The sequence continues at coordinate 3,377,643 of CM064418.1, forward strand.
ACCCATTAGGCCACACCTTCGGCCCAGACACGGCACGTACGAGCTGGGCCAGCACGACATGGAATTGGACCAGGCCGTGCCGTGCTTGGGCTAGACCAAAAAAATTGTGCTTCGTGCCCGCCCGCTTGGCCCGGCCCATTTAGACATCTATAGTCTGAGCACAGCGCCATGGCAATGTGTGCAAGGTCCAGATCCCGGAAGCACGTCCGGTCCGGTTCCGCGGCCCTGAAGAAGGATCTTGGTCTTGTTTGAATTCATGTTTTAGAGTTAGTTTGACTTAGTTTAGGCATAACTAGCCCTAAAATCTCTAAATAGAGAGGGTTAGTTTGGGCTAGTTGCATCTAATCTATTAAAAAAAAAAACTAACCCACTCAAAAGATGCTAATTGGAGTTAGTTTTTTTTTTCTCGAACACGCAAAAAAATTGCGCGTCTTTGTATTAAGAAGAGGATCAGTCTTAATATAAGCCGATGAACGGCTAGAGATTATTGTTTGCATTCACCCCGTGAATAAGAAAACACAACCAGAAGCAATCAGCTAACTAGAATTCTAAGGCAGAAGCCGGCTAACTTCTTTGCTCCCGCCACCGCCCATAGCCTGGCCTCATTCTTGATCTGTTTCAGGAGCGCCTCCATCCGAGGTTGGACGGCATCAAACACATAGTGGTTATGTTGTTTCCACAGCTCCCAAGCCACAAGAATGACAAAAAAATTTAGGCCGCGTCTATCCTCCTTTGTCGTCCGTTTTATTGTCCGACACTACCAGCCTTAGAAGCAGGTGCTGGTAGGCGAGGGTGCAAGACGGCCCATACAAATCTAGGATAGGGCATGAAACCATATCTCTCACGTAAAGACCCAACCGACGAGGATATGATTCATCGTTTCCTCTCTTTGGTCGCATAGCACGCAAGTCTTCGGGTGTGGCAATCGTTGGAGCCTATCGACCGTTCAACATTTCTTCCAAAAAGCAAGCCAAATGAAGATATTCGTTCTAAGAGGCGTCCAAGATTTTCATAGCCATTTGTGTGGGTCAAATCTAATGCTTACTATGAAGAACAACTGATAGGCCGACTTGGACGTGTGAACTATCCTGACGATTCCGGTTTCCACATATGGCGGTCTTGCTATCCGGGATTCAAGGTCAGTTGTACAACAATATCTGTAACCTATAACAGTTGCCAGATAGCCTGAACCGATAGACCTCCCACGACATCGTCCAGCCAGGAACTATCTTGCATCGTCTCCCAATTGGAGCTAGTTTGAGTGGAATTCACTGAAAAGGTAACTTTTTTTCTTTATTGTTAATCTAACACTTACATCCAAATATCTCAAAAATTAGAGTTAATTCAGAATTAATCATGAGCTAGAAACTAACTCTAATCTCTAATACTATTAGAGTATCCAAACAGTGTCTTTGTTTTTTTAAGGTCGAAGCAAAGCCTCCAGCACGTCGACCTCCGCCTGTCGCAAAAAAGCAACGGAATGCCAGCCGGCGCTTCCCCTCTGGACGACCGAGCTCCCTCATAGTACGTGAGCTACATCATCGGCAGGATGCAGAAAAGCATCGGCAGGCTCTAGCATCATCCCTCATGCGGCGCCACGATGAGCGGTAAATAACCTGTCACGTAACTGAAAATGGTCTAAGAGAATATTTCTACGGGTTTAAGAGAAGAAGTGAAGAACCCGACAGATGTTTTCCAGGATGAAAACGTAGCTAATCTTTCATAGGCGAATTGTTTTTTTAGTTTAGCTTCAAATGAAATTCGTGCACAATTTGGGTAAGTAGCGTTAGAATTTAACTATGGGCTAATCCCACGGAACCTCCTATACATAGGCCACGCTATGTGTAGCTTACACATAGCATGGTCCATTAAGACCCATAAGTCATATATGATTTATTTTTTTATAAATTTTATTACTGTTTTTTAATATTATAGTAATATAAGTTATATGTATATTTACTACTTTTAGTAAATTATTTTATTAAAATTTTTTATATTAAAATAATAAATATTTATCATGTAATTAATCTATATACATTGTTCCAATAATTTATATATACCAATGGAACAATTCAAATACACAGTTAGAATAATTCATATACATAGTTGAAACAATTAATCTTTATTATTGTAATAATTTTAAAATATTTTTTAAAAAATCAAAATTTATAAACAAATAATTTTTATTTGTAGAATAATCACTATTTACTACTAGAACAACTGCTTGTGTCCACTGGAATAATTGATTTTACTATTAGAATATTTTTATAAAATTTTAAAATAAAAAGTTCAGAAATTTAAAATTTTGAAAAATATTAGAACAATTAATTTTTACTACTAGAATAACTGGTTTTTATAGTTAGTATAATAAAAAAATCAAGGTTTAAATTCAAAAATTTTATATTTTTATAGACATGTTGGATCTTATTTTGTTGCATTAATTCCAAAGATTATGATGGTTTAAACAGATTCAAAAATAGATTTATATTTTAATAGAAAAATTATTTTGGAAATTAAAAAATAAACTTACATCCGTTTGCCAATAAAATAACGTCACGTAGGCACGCTATATGTAAGCTACACGTAAGAGCATCTCTAAAATCTTTCCAAAAACTCTCTCTAAATTAAATTAGTGGGGTTTAGTTTAAAAAACCATCTCCAACAGCTCTCCAAAACAAATGATAGATTTATCTCTCCCTAAATTCTCTTTATTTGTAGCTAGAAACAGGGAGAAAATTTGGAGCCCTAATCCTTGTATCTAGAAGAAAATTAATATTGCTGTGGTCCCAGATGTTGACGTAGATCAATCAAAAGTTTTTCTGATCTACTTTTAGGGATAACTGTTGAAGAAGACAAGAAAACTTCTCCCTAATAATTTTTGGGCTGCTTCCAAAAATACTTGTTTGGGATCAATTTTTTAAAGAGCTTTTAGAGATGCTCTAAGGCTGACTCTAACAGCAGGAGCCAATTCTATTTTTGGCTCTCCAAAAATTACTGTATATGATGCAAATGTTTCCAACAGGTGAGGCAAACACACTATACATTTTGCATCGGAGGAGAGAGGTAATACAATATTACACTCCCTCTCTCCTGAATGCAATATTGCACTCTCTCTCTCCTGAGATGTATTGTTGTGCGCATGGAGCCCACCACCAAGAGCAGCGGCAAGCGCACAGGAGTGACCTCGCATAGAGGCGGCGGCGATAGCGCGCGCGGGAGCAACCTAGCTTGCGTGGGGCGGCGGTTCGAGCTTGGCGGGAGGAAGGCAGGATGCGGACCTTGCGACGCGGCTCGAGCTTGGTAGGACGCGGACCTTGCCCCGAGGTGGCGCCGTTCGACCTCGCACGCGAAGGTGACCCCACTCGACCACGCGTGCGGAGACGGCTTGAGCTCGGCGGGAGAGAGGAAGCTCAAGCTCGACAGGAGGGAGGCAGGACGCGGACCTCGTGACACGCACGGAGGCCGCGCCGCTCGACTTTGCACGCGGAGGCGGCCCTGCTCGACCTTGCGGCGCGCGAGGTGCAGGTGAGCGCAGATCCAAAAGTTAGCGAGCAGTAGCGAGGATGTGGAGAGCTAGAGCCTCTGCACATGCGGCATCTTCGTGGCGGCGGCAGGCGAGAAGGCAGAGGACACCGGCATGCACCCAGCAAGCAGCGGACGGAGACGAACGAGCAAGGCAATTTGCCTCTACCACCAAGTGTCTTATCTGTTGGAGATAAGGTTGAATGCCTTCTCTCTTAAATCTTAATCACTGTTCATGGTAGGCAAAGGCTGATTTGCTTTAAAAAATACATGCGTGGTGCTGTTGGAGTCAGCCTAAGGCGCGCTAAATATAGGAAACGAGCTAATCCCACTTCTTCTTTTAAATGGACTGAGCTTCCAGAGCCGAGGCCCATGGCCCATACAAGCTTCCCGGTTTCCCCTTCTCTCTCCCCGCTCCATTCCATCGGTCCCACAAGAATGTCCGACGAGGCCAGGCGCGTGTTTGCGGGGAGCGGCGCTCCATGGTGCGGCACCGGGCAGAGGAGGATGGGCCCGAGTGCGGCGCCACGGTGCTGATCCTGCACGGATGCCCGGACCTCTGGTACGGGTGGCGGCACCAAATGCAGATGGCCTCGACAGCTACGGCGACTCCACCGCGCCGCTCGACGTGTCTCGGGTCCCAGGTTCCTCGTGGTAGGGGACCTCGCCGACCTCTCCCAGCCCCAGGTTCGGAAACGCGCGCACAACCCAATCCGTTGGAATCCCCAAGCCAAGCTGCTTATTAACCTGATGCTGATTGATGTTCCCGTTCCGGGATTGCGTGATACATCAGTTGATCACCAAGTTATGGGGTGCATAAGGATCCTGGTTGAAACAATTTTAGCCTTAAAGGCTTAAACGCAGCAGCAGTTGGATATCACTATTTTCAATTATCAACTGTTTTTTGTGCCTTTAAATGTACGATTCAGCAGTTTCCTATTGTTAATTTGGGGGAACTTACTGTAGTATGGTTTCAGCTTTTAGGGTCTATTCCTGATATCAATAGATTTTGCATTTCAGATTTTACTGTCTATTCCTGATAGCAATAAATTTTGTGTAACCAATAGCACTTCATACTCGACTTGTCTAGAAAAAATGCACATTCCAATTACACATGTATGCATGCAGAAAAAACCTGGCGTTGCTGAAGTTGAATTTGCAAAAAAAAAAAAAAAAAAAAAAAAAAGACCTTCAAGTATGAAGTTAAGAAGATCTATGGCATGCGCAAGCCAGCTCCTCTTATTATAGCCAAGGACAAGAGATTTTTTTACTCTATTGATTCAGATTGGCTCTTGCCCTCCATGGTTTTCAGAAGAAGATGTTTCCTACTAGGCGGACAAATTTAAGAAGACAGGTTTTACAGGAGCACTAAACTACTACAGATGCATGGATTTGTATGTCTTTTATGTTTCACTCACTGTTTCCATTTGCAATTTGCTTTCCTATCTGCCGTTCAATACTTTGAAGTCTGTAGTCAATGTGATGTACAGTACATACCTTTATCATTTGAATTCATATCTTATGAGAGGAAATCACGCCTTAACTGTTTTCTGTAATACAAAATGCTTATTTTTAATGGATTGATATATACATGAACATGACTAGGTTAGATTTCAGTTGATGCCAATGCTGATTCAAAAGTTAATTGATTTTTAAAGTTTTGTCCAAACCTAATAAAAGCATTAAAAAGGTCTCATCCAATGCATTTGGTGTTCATGTAGAAATTGGGTGCTTTCTGCACCATGGACAAAAGTTCCGGTAAAAGTTCAAACAAAATTCATAGTTGGGGACCAGGTGTCAAGTACTTCATTAACAAGGGTGGTTTCAAGGCAAGCGTGCCAAATCTAGAGGACATAGTTGTCATGGAAGGAGTAGAGCCACTTCATCAATCAGGAGAAGCCTGACGTCTTTGATCACATCTGTGAGTTCTTAAGCAAGTTCTAATGTGTAAGGTAAGTCGTATGGAGTTTATGCTTCCAAGCTCTTTATTTGTCAAATGAGGTTTGAATATGTCACCACACTAATATTGTCTAGTAGATTAAAAAAAAAAGTGGTATCCTGTTGCTTGGAGCACCAATTGTGAAGATTCTCACTTCTATGAGAATATGAGTGCGCGTGGGGAAAAGTGTACTCAATAGGAATTCCTGCTAGCGGCAACCAAGGAAAAGTGTACTCAATAGGAATTCCTGCTAGCGGCAACCAAAATAAATCATCCACAGCATGTGCTGCCCTGAAACATCATTGTGCTGGGTCACCGTTGCGGCCTTCGTGGATCTTAGAGTTTTTTTGGCCTATCGGTGTATTCTAAATCCTGAAAATTGATCTGGTGGGCTCTTAACCCGTGTTGGTATTTCGCTTGGATCATTTTTAATGACGCTGCAGTGAATTAGTTAGATGCCTAGATTAGATTGTTGAAACTGGAGGATTTGACTCCTTAAGTGCAGCATAGTGTCTGTAACATTTGGCGTGCAATTAATGGTGAGCATGCGTCAATGCATGATCTTGAATTGGTTGTATTCTAGACGCGCATTCTATATCATCTTTGACTTAACTTGTGCCAAGATTTTGCTAACTTCTGTGGTACGTTCTAGCTTTTCTATGTTCATTGCCGGGTTGAGGGCATGTGGGATTACTCAACCAGTTCAGGGGTCAATAGGCCCGCCCAACACACTTGCAGTTACTCTGCACACACCACACACGATCTCAACTGACAAACTGAACCCACACCCGTGTCACGACCTGGAAGTCTGGAACGCACCAAGCTCGGGTTTATTTCCAACATGCCTCCACTAGGAGAATAGAGCTCAAATTGTTAAGAAATTGATTCTTGGACCACACACAGTGAACACATGAAAATAGGGAGAGACTTTATTACTGTTTAGCAAATTACAGTGAGCAGGAGAGAGCTCGCTCTCGCTTCCATCTCTTTCAACCTTCTCAATTTATAGAGGGAAATGATGAAAAGGTCAACAGGGAGCTGGAAAACATTTATCCAACCTCCCTATCTCCCATCCATCATTGTGGAATAGCGACCGCTAAATTCATCATTCCATACTTTTCAACGGCGGCTAAAAACTTCTAGTTTCACAACATAAATAAAATTGAAGGTTTTCCATAAGTCAAAGTCAAGGTTGATGGACATCCCTAATTCTAAACATAGTATATATTTTGGACTCTGCCATGTGCTAGAGGGCATACGAGATCACTCTACCAGCTTCCAACAGTGACGGGGCACACGACAAGCGCAATGGACGCTCTTCTGTCCGCGGTGGCGAGCGACCTCATCGGTCGGCTGGTCTCCTTCCTCATCGGCAAGTACCAGGAGCGCGGTGGCACTGACACCACTGATGTCACTCTCAGGCTGCAGCGAGCGCTGCTACGAGTTCATGTTGTCGTTGAGGAAGCTGAGGGGCGTCAGATCGCCAACCGAGCGATGCTACAGCAGCTCAACCAGCTGAGACAACAATTATTCCAAGCCGCCTATGCACTTGAAGCCTTCAGGTGGCGAGCCACCAATCACAGCAGGAGCAGGAGATCGCACGCCATGGTGAGATCTCCATCGCAGAAAAGGCCTGCTCCAAGCAAGGATACCTCTGATGCTCTACCGGTCATGGTGGAAACTCTAGAAGCCACACTGGGCGACATGAGGGAGTTCGTCGTGCTCCTGAACAGCTGCCCTCGGCTTACCAAGCAGCCATATAGTGCCTACCTGTTTGTTGAGAGGTGCATGTTTGGGCGCCAGATGGAGAAGGAAGAAGTCATCGGCTTCTTGTTGAAGCCTTCTAAAGAGCTGGATGTCCTACCTATCATCGGCCCTCGCGAAGTTGGAAAGCGGACCTTGGTAGAGCATGTTTTCCTTGATGAGAGGGTGCATGAGCGGTTCACCGAGATCCACCGTCTCCGTAGTGACGAGCTCGATCTAGACAGCCATGATGAGAATCATTTGAACTTGTTCGACTTCACTGCAAGGTCATTGATGGTGATCGACATCATTGATGGTGACACGAACACCGAGGAGTCATGGAGAAGGTTCCATTCATCCATTCGCCATCGTGCACACAACAAGAGCAAGATCATCAGCAGCAGCAGAACGGAGGCGCACTCCACGCTGGGCACCGTCCCGCCCCTCAGGCTACATGTGTTGCGTCGAGAGGAGCTCTGGTACTTCTTCAAGGCACTCGCCTTCGGAGCCGCGGACCCTAACGAGCACCCTGACCTCTTGTGCATGGCCATGAAGATGTGCGAAGGCATGGGTGACTTTGCACCGTTCCGCGCCGCCAACACCGTCGCTGCATCGTTGGGCACTGATCTGAGCATCTACTAATGGCGCCGTGTGCGCAAGATGTACCATGAGGCGACGATGTTGCAGCTAGATTCTGTCGGTGACGGGTTCGATAAAGCATGGTGCCTCTATCGGCCGGTGAAGAACGGACCGGATGCTCCTTGCTTGTTCTACAACACGCGCAAGTTGACCGGCGTGGCGCGGAGCGAGCTGCCCAAGATCACGATGCCAGAGGTACTTGCCGGTGGCTCCCTCTCCCTCGTAGGGGAGACGCGGTTTGATGTCCTAGTGTGGCAGTCACGCATTCCTCCATATGTAACCTACATCGCGACGTGCGACACAGATACAACACATCATCAACAGGTACTAGCACTCAAGAAACGACTTCTTAACAAGAGGAGAAGAGACCACCATGAAGATATTGGCACTAGTAACTAGTTTATGGCAAATGTCTTATACTCTGTACAACCGAGTGAGATTACAGTTTGCGTCAATGGCAGTTCAAATTTTATGTATGGGTGCACTTGTTAGATAAATTAGCACTTTTAGTTTTATATTAATCTAGAAATAAATCATAAGTATGATTAACAGATTACATAATGAACTAGACAAGTCTATGTAAAATCTAGACAAGTCTATTAGGCCAGACAAAAGCATAGCATCTACCATACTAGCAGCATCCATCATAGACAAATAGACCATGAAAGCTAGTATGGAAGACATGGTGTAAGATAAGAGTATGTACGTTTCCTTCTAACTAGGTAGAGGAGGTGGCGATAACGTACAACACCGTCACGTTGTTGACGACGGCGGGTGAGACCGACTCGACGACGAGGAAGATGAGCCATGACGACGAGCTTGACGAAGACGAGGAAGCGATCGAGCAGTCGCGCAGAGCACTTCCCAAAAACCTTATTCGTCCTCTCCCGGTGCAGGATCACGAAGGACGACGGTTCCGGAGACCTGCTCTCCCGTTCGCCGGTGCACGCCGACAATCGGGATGGAGAAGACTTGGCGGCGCAACATAGTGAGAGGAAAAACCCTAAGCGATTGCGTGATTTGATTTATGATGGTACCCATACGTATTTATAGAGGGTACCGCTAGGGTTGGGCGTCCGGTACCGAGTCGGTTACCATATTAATACATCGGTTTTCATAATTATGAAATACGCAGCAAAAATAAAGTGCAAAAAGAAGTCGCGCCCCCGCAAGGCAAGGGACCGAATTTCAGCGGACCATTCACGCAGGTGATGCATGACCACGCCCATCGCCCACGCTCCGCCCCGCCCCACCCGGTCCGGCCCGGCCAGGCGAGGCGAGGCGAGGCGAGCGAGCGCGCATGTGTTCTTCCTTCCTCCCATCCACACACTTGCAAGAGATGCTAGAGCAACTAACCTTATAAGTTGGACTCCATCCACCTCCACTAGCAATATGAGACTAAACCTTTGCACTCCCATCACTCATGAATGGGTCTTTGAGATTTTCAGGAATTATTGTTATTATTAATGGGCCAAGCCCATATAATTCCAACAATCCCCCACCAGATCTTAAAGTCCCAGCTAGACTTTGCCTCACCCCACTGTTGTTTAATATACCAGTGTTTTTAGTAAAGACTGTTAAGTTGAACTTCCACCTAGAACAATAAGCTACACTCATTCACAACTTGAACAATGGACTACGCATTGAATTGCAAGTTGTGTGCAAACAAGTTTCACTTACTGTCATAACTGATACTAGACCTCCAGTAGGCTTCTCTGCGGGTGGATCATATAGGTCGTACTCCCTTGGTCTTTTATGAGCTTAATAGAGATCACCTAAATCTCACAGATTGCGACCTTACAACAATCAGACTTATATAGGTGTATTCATTCAAGAATGTTCTATAGGACAACATCTTCGCTATTTAAAGCCAAATGAATACATTAAGGCAATAACCAACCTGCCATACCGATATCGAGAGTAATGCATCGCTTCTCGAGTGGGTCACAAAAAGGTTACTCTCATGCTAACCAATAGCTTGTTCTTCCCAGGTCCTACTTCACGGGATCTCCGATCATATAGGTTAGGTTACCACTATGGAATAGCACATATGGGTCTCATACCTATCTCCTTTAATGCATTGTCTATCATATTACGTGACAGTCCCTTGGTGAATTGATCTGCTAGTTTCTCACCAATTGAAATATATTCTACTGATATGACTTTGGAGTTTCTCATTTTTCTGACAGATTTCAAACGTCTCTTAATATGTCTTGATGAATTCATATTGTCTTTAGAATTGTTCACTTTTACTATCACAGTTTGATTGTCACAATTCATGAGGATTGCCGGCACAGGTTTCTTGACAATAGGCAAGTCCATTAAGAGCTCACGTAGCCAATCGGCCTCAACTGTAGCTGTATCTAGTGCGGTAAGCTCAACTTCTATGGTAGACCTCGTTAAGATGGTCTGTTTGCATGATCTCCATGAAACAGCAGCACCATCAAGAGTAAATGCATATCCACTCATGACATACAACTCATCAATATCAGATATCCAATTGGAATCACTACAGCCCTCTAGTACTGCTGGATATCCAGAATAATGAATTTCAAAATCCATAGTGCCAACTAAATAGTGCATTACCCGCTAAAGCGTACGCCAATGATCATCTCCCGGACAAGAAGTAAACCGGCTTAGTTTGCTCACAGCAAACAAGATGTCAGGCCTAGTAGCACTGACTAAATATATAAGTGATCCAATTATCTGAGAATATCTTAATTGGTCTCTACCAATTCTCTTATTCTTTCGAAGGATCAAGCTGGGATCATAAGGTGTTGGAGAAGACTTGCTATCCTTGTAACCAAAACGGTTCAAGAGCTTCTCAACATAATGAGATTGCATAAGAGTAATCCTATTCTCTCCTTTGATTAGCTTGATGTTCAAGATAACATCAGCCTTATCCAAATCCTTCATATCAAAGCTTTGGCACAGAAAAGTCTTGACCTCATTGATCACGTCAAGATTTGTTCCAAAGATGAGTATGTCATCAACATACAAGCACAGTATAACTCCCTGACCTCCACCATGACAGTAGTACACACATTTATCAGGCTCATTGACTAAAAAGCCTGCTGCTAGAAGTGTTCAATCAAATTTCTCATGCCACTGCTTATGAGCTTGTTTTAGACCATACAAAGACTTTAACAACTTACACACCTTGTCTTCCTGACCCTTTATTACAAATCCATCTAGCTGATTCATATAGATTTCCTCATCCAACTCTCCATTAAGGAAAGTTGTCTTAACGTCCATCTGATGAACGATAAGACCATGTGAGGCAGACAGAGCAAGTAATACATGAATAGTGGTCAATCTAGTAACATGTGAATAAGTGTCAAAGAAGTCTTCACCTTCTTTCTGAGTATAACCCTTAGCCACAAGCCGAGCCTTATACTTGTCAATAGTACCATCAGGCTTAAGATTTTTCTTGAATACCCATTTACAACCCACATGTTTGCAACCATATGGTCTATCGATAACTTTCCAAGTTTCATTAGAAAGAATAGAGTCCATCTCACTATGGACAGCTTCTTTCCAGTCATCTGCATCAGGAGATATATATGTCTCTGAAATAGTTCTAGGAGTGTCATCCACAAGATAAATAGTGAAATCATCACCAAAAGACTTTGCAGTCCTTTGTCTCTTGCTCCTCCTAGGAGCTTCACTGTCAATATTCTCATGCATTGGTTCAAGTGTTTGTTCAGCATGATCAGAAAATGCACTAGGTTCAGGAGTAATTTCAGCAATCACATCAGAAGATAATCTAGACATGCTATGTAAATCTTTTATAGAAAATATATTCTCAAAGAAAGTAACATCACGAGACTCCATTAATGAATTAACATGAACATCAGGCACCTCTGATTTAACCACTAAAAATTTATAGTCAATACTATGATGAGCATATCCAAGAAAGATACAATCCACAGTTTTAGGTCCCAACTTACGCTTCTTGTTAATTGGCACATTAACTTTGATCAAACAACCCCATGTGCGTAAGTAAGAGAGTGATGGATTTCTACCAATCCATTCCTCATATGGAGTCTTTTCCTTATTCTTCATGGAAACTCTATTTAGGACATGACATGATGTCAATAAAGCCTCCTCCCACCATGCCTTAGATAATGCAGTCGTGTCTAACATGGAATTAACCAAGTCAGTTAAGGTGCGATTCTTTCTTTCGGCAACCCCGTTTGATTGGGGCGAATAGGGAGGCGTCCTCTTATATATCAAACCATGTTCCGCACAGAATAAATCAAACTCATTTGAGAAATACTCGCCACCACGATCGGACCTAATTCTTTTGATCTTTTTCTCTAGTTGAGTTTCAACTTCAGCCTTATAAATTTTAAAGTAGTTTAGAGCCTCATCTTTCGTTTTTAACAAATAAACATAGCAATATCTAGTCGCATCATCAATCAAAGTCATAAAATATCTTTTTTAACCCTCAGTCAATATACCATTTATTTCACAAAGATCTAAATGTATAACTTCTAGTGGTGCCAAGTGTCTCTCCTCTGCAGCCTTGTGAGGCTTTCGAGGTTATTTAGATTGCACACAACTTGAGCACTTAGAACCTTTGACAATGGAAAAATTCGGAATTAAATTCAAGCTGGACAGTCGAGACATAGAACCAAAATTTAGATGACATAAACGTGAATACCAAATACTAGCATCACTCTTATTAACACCATCACAAATATAGTTTACAGACTTATTGCAATAATCTGAAAGGAAAAAGTGGAACAAGCCTTCGCACTCATATGCTTTACCAATAAATTGTCCACTCTTAGACACGACACTTTAATCAACTCTAGCACTACCTTAAAACCATCCCTACACAAAAGGGAGCCACTAACGAGATTCTTCTTAATAGAAGGAACATGTTGTATGTTCTTCAATTGGACAATCTTCCCCAAAGTGAACTTCAGCTCGACCGTGCCAACACCATGAACAGAAGCATGTGACCCATTCTCCATTAGGACGGAGGAATCCCGGGCGACCTGATAAGAAGTAAACAAAGAGGCATCAGCACAAACATGAACATTAGCACCAGTATCAAGCCACCAACAAGTAGATTGAAATACAGAAAAAATATATGGTAAATTACCATATCCACTATTTTCTCCACCACTGGTCACCTTGTTCGCAGACTTCTGCTGTGGAGACTTCCTTCCTTTGCGTTTTGGACACTTCTTTGCCCAATGCTCATTAGAACCGCAAACAAAGCATGCTCCATTCTCCTTGTTCTTCTTCTTGAAGATAGTGGTCTGCTTAGACTTATTGTTCTTGCCCTTGCCCTTACCACCACTGCCATGAGACTGTTGTGGTTGATGCATCATATTGGCAATAGTGTTTCCCTTGTTAACTTTAGAACGTTCATCCTTCTCACGAGCTTTCTCCTCAACATCAAGAAACGCGATCAAATCTGAGACAGATATGTTCGTCCTCTTGTGTTTAAGAGTAGTGGCAAAATCCCTCTAAGTTGGAGGCAATTTGGCAATAATGCCTCCAGCCACAAGCTTCTCAGGTACGACGATCTTAAGCAATTTGAGTTCCTTCACTATGCACTGTATCTCATGAGCCTGTGCGATGACAGATTTGTCATCTACCATCTTAAAATTATGGTATTGCTCAATAACATACAATTCAGCACCAGCATCTGAACCACCATAGTCACCTATCAGAGCGTCCCACATGTCCTTTGCGACTGTATGATGGATGTAGACGTCCTGAAGGCGATCTACCAAAACTTCAATAACAGCGCCCAAGAATATTGTGTTGGCTTCACTGTAGGCCTTTTTCTGATCTGCAGTGAGATCGCCTTCAGGTTTGCCAGTGGACACCTAGAACACATTCATGGCAGTAAGCCACAGAGTGACTTTCACTTGCCATCTTTTGAAGTGCTATCGCACCCCAAAATTTCAAATTTCGGTTTGTGACCAAATTCCACTAAATTTCAACATTTTTATAATAGAATAAAATTTTATTTTAAATTAATTAGATAATTAGAGAATTATAATTTATTTTAGGTAAAAGTGCTATTTTCTAAAATAAACAAATTAATTTAGGTTATAAATATTTTGTATGTTGACTCCAAAACTTGTTTCGGTTTGATCAAATCACCACCATGAAGGTCATCATCACGACAACAAGAGCAGTAAGACAAGGCGCTAAAGACTTTCAATAAGAGAAGTGAAGTACTTCAGCCACAACAAGACACGAAGCAATGGATGTCAGCGTAGACTATTGTTTGTAGAGTAATGAGTGATTGTCTGTTATGATTGTCCTAGATTGTTTGAGCCTATGTTTCCTTAGCCAAAATTTTATCCTTGAACCCTATCTATAATCCTTGATGCATATACTGCGGTCCTATTTCCATGTTTATAATTGTTCAGTTCATCATTCATTGCCTCTTCCATCATTTTCTTTTGATCTTCCGAAATTATTTCCTTCTACGATCAAACTCCTAAGCCCCACTATCTCTGAATCTCGGGACGAGATTCCTTTTAAGGGGGATAGTTTGTCACACCCCATATTTTCTAAATTTAGGTTGTGAGTCTTTCTGACACTCAAAAGGCATAACCCTCATAATATTCTCAGTCGAATCCTTCCACATATCACTTTTTCCCATAACCTTATGATTATCCAAACACTGAGTGTCATTTTTTTTCCCACACCATGTTTTTTGTAGCTTTGCTTAATATCTCTTCCCATCAAGCGTAAACTAACCTTGTCCGACATGTTGTCCCAATCGAACCCGCACACCACGAAAACGTGTTCATCAATACATCCCTTTGAGGTGACAAGTCTTCTCTTACTCTTGGTTTTGCACATACCAAGGCCAACAATATCTGGACTATACTTGAATTCCAATTACAACCAATGTCCAACTCGACAATATCATGTTCATTAATTTCCTCTCGATATTTTCACTTTGTTCTATGGGTCATGCAGCAAACTAGGTTCATCCTAGTGGTCAAATAAATATCACCCACGTACCACTTAATAAGTAATTTTCGTTGGTCACTAGCTCATTTATAAATCTCCACAAAAAAGGAGATGAAACAATCAACATGATGGCTACCATTCATGGCTGGCAGTTTTTCTTGCCTCTTGGTCTCTCCTCTCCCTTCCCAACCCTTTCCTCTCCCCTCCCTAGGCCTCTTGTGTCACACCTTGTCGACACTAATATCGGCAGTGGATTATATGGCAACCCATGATCCTTGTTTATAGGTAAAGGCATGCGCGAGACCGAAAGTCGATGGACACACAAGACGCAAGGTTTAGACAGGTTCGGGCCTCTCGAAGGATAACAACCCTACGTCCTGTGTTCTATTGTATATTATGCGGTATGATCTAGTTGTCTATGAGAGAGCCCCTGCCCCTCCTTATATATCCGGGGGGCAGGGTTACATGGCAAGTGTCCTAGACGGTTACAACAATATTTCCGACTAGGATTCTATCTCTAACTTTCCTTATATCTTCTTTCTAATATGGCAAATAATATCTACATAAGGTATCCCGGGTACATACTATCGACAGTAGCCCCGAGAGCTTTGCAAGTGAGTTCTTGATCTTCAATTGCTTGACTTGTACTTCTCCATGAATATGATTGAGCTTTTCTATTAAGTATAGCCACGAACTTGTAAAGGTCTCCATAAATCTTAAAGAATCTTCAATTAATTGACGTGCCAACTAATATCCAAATACGCCGAATAAAACAACCTACTAGGTGAAGGTATAGCCCCCGACTCAGAAGATATTTAGTTCACAAAATATCTTGTGATTCAAATATAACACCATACATAAATCTGGATCTATCACTTTCTCCGAATGGATCGACAAGAATACTTTGTATTGTAGTTCTCCAAGATATGTTCTTGCACTCTTCCCGACTGATTCGACATGAAGTTTTTGGTATGGTAGCCTCCAAGATTGGTTCTTCCACTCTCCCCGATAAGTATAATCAATAATGAATCCGAGTGATATTGATCAAGTATAACAAGTATATTAGCCCTCGGGCGTGATTCCAAGTAAATAATATCAACTCTTGTAGAGCTCTCCAATATTGAGTAAAATCATGAACCATGCTCATGATAGCCCTTCTGGAAATAATTCCGAATAAAATCATGAGTAGTTGATCATGGTCGAGTGACCCAATGACTCGGTGCTCTGTGATCGAGTGATCCAATGACTCGGCACTCCGTGACCGAGTGATCCAATGACTCGGCGCTCCATGACCAAGTGATTCAATGACTCGACACTCCGTGGCCGAGTGATATCGACGAGATAACTGTAATATAAGAACACAAATAATATAGTTATATATAAAATTAATATAAAATATTGATGAAATAACGCCTTTAATATCTAAGTCTGTTGGATTTCTGTTATTCATCTAAGGCCTATGTTTGCTTAGAGTACTGGCAGAAATAATCGATCATTCAACCAACAGACATAAAAAACAAACAAGGTTTATTAGAAGAACAATGTGCACGACGATTTCAACAAACGACATGAGCCATAGAGCTAGACTGACCAACTTGGGTAATGGGAGTCAGACGGGCAACTAAGCAAAACAGTTGAACTCCTCCTAATACCACTTGTGTACTGCTAAACTCATTCGGCCAAACACGTACGAGTCAAAATCAACCGAGAAAAATTATTGACCAATATTGTCAAGGCAAAAAGATGAGTTCAAAAGAAACTCAAAACGATCACAGTAAGATGAAGAACCTACGACCTTCCAATTAAATTGGTAGAATACAATATAAATGTAACTTAGCTTTGATATTTGGCGAGTCGTAGACGAGCCCCCGAGCATTTCACTGAACCATCAAGCCAATGAACGAGTCAGTGAGTGACTTGTTGTCCCGAGTCGCTGAGTGATTGTGTCGCCGAATGATTAGTCGAGTCGCCGAGTGGCCGGTGGACGACGACATTGATCAGTGTTGTTGGTAACACGTTCCTCTCAGATGTAGGACCGCTATCTTCCCTAGTGTTGTCGCACAACTCGGCCAATGCAAGCCCGAGTCATCTGTCACGACCTATCCTTCGGTTACCAATAATCACCATACCGCATACCTTGATCTGTATCATGAGCTCCCTTGCCCCCCTCACCTTCATTTCCATTCATTCAAGTCGAGTTCATCTATGTTCGTCTGCCTTGACCACTCTTGACACCCCATGTTTCAATCCATGTTCCCAATGATCTACCCAACAAAATGCGCCCAAATTTCTATAGAGAGTGCTCCACTATGTCCTCTACAATATATCCAAAATTCAATCCCATAGGAGAAGTGATGTGAGTAGGATCACGTTTTCAACTGACACAGGTCTCTGTTCTGGGTACATACAGCACGTGTATCGGTAATTCCCCTTCTATTTCTCCAAATTCTGATGCGTCCTTGATACATAATCATATCCACAATGTGTTCCAGGTAGTCATGATTGTCTTGACCGAAGGATATGCCTAGATCTATTCCGATGTCTCCAGGAACGCCTTTGGCACTTGACCTGTCGCTGAACCACCTCATCACAGTCCATCCAATGGATCTATTGTTCATGTGAACTGTTGATGATATAACCTTGTCCCAGCCATGTTCCCGACATCTACAAATATATATGTTCAATTATGTCCTTTATCCCATCAGCCTATCTTCGGGAACGTGCACGTCTTTGTCATCGTGTCTTCACATCGACACTGCTCTCTATTCTAGTCGTGTTCAGCGCGAACTACTGGAATTACCTAATAACTCTAAGCGACCACTTGATCTTTTTGATACAGTCATCATATGAGAGTGTGTTCCTGCATGTTCTTCTCATATCCACCAGAGGATTCACCCAAATTATACACCATTCACCCAGGAACGTGTTTGGCGTGTCAACTGCTGCTGCACCAGTCCATCAAGGTCCAACCCTTAGTTCTCATCTCCAGTTTGTGTCCTATTCAATTGATCACATCTACTGTATGTTCCTGAAATGTGAGCATATTATACACAAAGTACTTCTATGATTCCTGCAGCCAATTTTCCGGAACGTGTTTGTCATTGCATGGATGTCTATTCTGCCATGCCAAAAATCACTATAGGAATTGTCATCGTTGTGCCATTGATTTATTTGAATCCGGTCATAACTTACCCCACACTAAAACCACAATTCCATGTTCTACAGGTTTCCACCATTATATCATTGAGACACTATCGATATCGACCTCACCTCTCGATGTCATGTTGTTATCCACCTTGCACCATTACTCGTCGCATCGAGGCTTTCTACCAATGCATAAACCTTGGTGAGCTCCTTGTGCCCCGCTTCATATCTCATGATTAATCCCTGTTGTTGCATATTATCCTAAGCATGTATGTTTGTTATTGATGTGTGTGAAGAGGTATGCGCTTGAAAACGGGAGAAGAAATCATAAAGATAAAGTCAGACAATCGGTAGTCATAGAGCAGCAACATTATTTATGGCAAGTGTCATTGATGCATCTTGTACCTATTATAACATTTATTGTAGAATTGCATGCTTGAGTCAAATGAATGGGTGCCTATTGTTAGGGTTTCCCTAGTATTGTTTTATCATTTCCCTTATCGCCTTAAACTAGTTGGTTGGATGGTTGTGGGTAGATAATGCTTAGGTTGCTCGTGGAATGTTGGGTTAATATTTACCCTGATTAATGAACTATGTCACTTCATGGGTGGAATGGTAATTTATGTTAGCAATATGGACTTAGGGATCTATACAAACCGGATGGAATGGATGTGGTGCCGTGGGCACATGGTTGGTGGTGGTAGGCTTGTTGTAGATCCTAGGACCTGGTTCCTGGAGCGATGACCCAGGATAACAGTGTCATCACAAGTCTACTATGGAACAGTTTGGCTGATTAATTAGGAGTTCTCTCAGTGTCAGTGCAGCATTTTGGTGGAGCGGGGAATGAAAGTCGAGAGGACTGTTCTTCTATCCGAATGGCTCAAGAGTGGGCTCCTGGGGTGATGAGCTGCTTGTTGATAGGCTATCACTTATAGACGGGAGTGGAACCTTAGTGGCTAGCATGTACTGGGAGACCCTTTGTAAAAGCCTCATAGTGATCTCCTGGCCGCACACCAAAGGAAGTGTGCTAGTGCTTGGCCGGCATGGCAACATGGAGACTCTAGTCCACCTGGGAACAGGGGACGAAATCACGACTTATGGATAAAGTGGTACAAACTGTGTAGAGTATCAAACTATCATGATAGCCGTGCTCATGATCACAAGCGGGCTGGAATCCTCACAAGATTAGTTGGTTATGGGTTGGAATGGTTGGTGGATAATGTCGGACTTGGCTTGGATAGTACCTTGTGGATTGATGGTTGGGATGACCCCACTTAGTAATTAGGATGCATAGGAAATTAAAAGCTCATGCAAGAAACCCCCTTTAAAGCCTTCTTTGTCTTTAGCCCTATGTTATCTTTTCCCTCACTTGTTGAATACGACACGTACTCACCCTTGCTATATCCCACAATTTTGCTCAACTACAGGAGAATAAAGGTACAACTATGAAGACAATGGAGGAGTCTAGACATGCGGTCTTCCGGTTGACTTCCTGTGGGAGCTGAAGGACGCCAACGCTTAGTTATTCCGCTGCAATGTAATTTTGTTTCTTTTGACCTATGGGTCACCTTTGTAACAATATTATCGATTTAATAAAGATATTATTCTTTTATCACAATAATTGTCCTATGTGCATGAAAACTTAATCCTGGGCACGTATACAGATGCATTCGGTTTCGGTCGTTGGAACCGGGTGTGACAAGTGCACGCCAGTGAATTTCTCTGGTCTCAGTGCATCGACAAATCCAGCCATAAAACTAAAGTGCCTATAATAAGGTTTTTGGATTATTGGATAAATTAGCACTTTTAGTTTTATATTAATCCAGAAATAAATCATAAGTATGATTAACAAATTGTATAATAAATTAGACAAGTCTACGCAAAATCTAGACAGGTCTATTAGGCCAGACAAAAGCATAGCATCTACCATACTAGCAATATCCATCATAGACAAATAGACTACGAAAGCTAATATGGAAGACATGGTGTGAGATGAGAGTACGTACATTTCCTTCTGGACTGGGTAGAGGAGGCGGCGACGAGGAAGACGAGTCGTGGCGACGATCTTGACGAAGACGAGGAAGCGATCGAGCAGTCGCATAGAGCGCTTCCCAAAAATCTTATTCGCCCTCTCCCGGTGCAGGATCATAGAGGACGACGGTTCCGGAGACCTGCTCTCCCGTTCGTCGGTGCACGCCGACAATCGGGATGGAGAAGACTTGGCGGCGCAACAGTAGCGAGAGGCAAAACCCTAAGCGATTACGTGATTTGATTTACGGTGGTACCTGTACGTATTTATAGGGGGGGGGGGCGCTAGGGTTGGACGTCCCGCAACCGAGTTGGTTACCATATTAATACATCGGTTTCCATAATTAAATATATAAAATACACAGTAAAAAGAAAGTATAAAAGGAAGCCGCGCCCCGCAAGGCAAGGAACCAAATTTCGGTGGACCATTCACGTAGGTGATGCGCGGCCGCGCCCATCGCCCATCGCACACGCCCCGCCGGCCCGGCGAGACGAGCGAACGCGCGCGTGTGTTCTTCCTTGCTCCCATCCACACACTTGCAAGAGATGCTAGAGCAACCAACCTTATAAGTTGGACTCCATCCACCTCCACTAGCAATGTGGGACTAAATCTTTGTACTCCCACCGCTCATTTGTACTCCCACCGCTCATGAATGGGTCTTTGAGATTTTCAGGAATTATTATTATTATTAATTAGTCATGTCCATATAATTCCAACAGCACTGACCAGAGATAAGAATAGGCAACCATTTATAAGGTTCTGCTGACCCAATTCGCAATCATGAAACTGGGAATTCTGGACCATGGACCAGAACTCCGATAAAAGTCATAAAGTTCGTTGTTGATGACCTGGACCAGAGCTCCGGAGTTGTGGTTGTAATGGAGGTAGTCAGTCCCTTTATCAACAAAGACAAGCCTGATGAGGTCTCTGGTCACATCTCAGTCCTACAGCAGGTCCTAACCCTATGTGTTTACTATTAATATATCATCTAAATAAAGTGTACTTTTTAGGACAGTTTGTGATGATTCTCACTTAGTTCTAACACGGTGCTATTTTGCTTGCACTAGAGTGTAAGTGTAACTAATGTGGAATATGTGAATATCTGCTAATGGTAACCAAAATAAAACACATTGTGCCCTGAAACATCACATTTGCTGGGAGCCTGAGGCAGCTCTGAAGTTCTGTACAGTGCACTTCGGATTTTTGGATATACAAGGGTACAGTTGATCAGTGAAAAATGACTCAGTTGAATTTTTCAGCACCCACATCGCCGCCAGTCACCAGTCAATATATCTTTTCCATCCTACCCAGCAGCAAATGAATGCACGACTATGGCTCGTAGTTTTGTTACAATGCATAGCCAGTATGGTAAAAGTATTTGATGAGGAAAGAAACACTGTATTACTCGAAGAAAGAGATCTTTTATGGTGTTTGCAAATGATGTGGACCATATAATGTCTCAAATCTAACGCTCCACAATCAAAGGTACTAAGCAGGAGGTACTTTTAAATAGGAAGGGTGAGGAATTAATTTTATCTGTTAACATATATAGAAGGAAATAGAGGGGATATAAACTTCCATATAAATGAATCAACGTGTAAACTTCCATATAAACTTCACAGCATGGTGATCGAAGCAGAGAGGCGGCACATGGACAGCGAAATCGCAGTCCCTTCCTGTCGACCTGAGTGGGAGCTATT
Organism: Eleusine coracana subsp. coracana; assembly: GCA_032690845.1. Classification (NCBI taxonomy): domain Eukaryota; kingdom Viridiplantae; phylum Streptophyta; class Magnoliopsida; order Poales; family Poaceae; genus Eleusine; species Eleusine coracana. The sequence goes on from CM064418.1 coordinate 3,399,313, forward strand.
GGCACCGCATGCTGAAGGATTGATGCTAGACTGGCACTCGCGCATGCCCGTGAAATTCCAGAGCTTCAAAAGTTCATGGATTGTTCATGGCTTCGGCTGCCGGGGTTAACAAGCCGCTACAACAGAAATTCTACACTTGCCCTTTCTTTCTTTCACAAATCAGAACGTATATTTCTGGTCAGTGCATGATTAGTTGCAGTAAACAGGAGTGACAACGAGAGTTCATTTCGTATCTGAAAAGGCCTGACACACAACAACACAGTAATTTTAGCAAACTAAACCTAGCTAAATGATGTGCAACTTCACTGTGAGCACACCCAATCCCGGCAACCTCTAGGCGAGCGAGAGAGGCCTGTCTCCCACATGATGCTTGTGCCTCTCCACTTCTTGGCACCGGCAGTGGATGGACAACACACGCCATGCTGTCACTTTATCTTTCCACCGGCATCTCTGAACTATGCTCATAGAATTTCCTTTTCTCAAATTAGTCATTGTTGTCCTCAGGAACATGGTCTTTCTTGGTGACTACTGATGTGCACGGAGCCGGAGAAACATTGCTCGATTGCTTCAACATGACGTTCTCGTAGCTGCTTATTGTCTTTTTGGCACCGCCCTTCATCTTGAGATCAATGTCTTGTAGGACGACGTCTTGGCAAGGGAAGGACTTGCTGCAGTGAAGGCTGATCACGTCCTTTGTGGTACCACTGCCCTTCATGTCCAGACGCCGGCAGTGGAGGAACAGCACTCGCCATATGCGGTCACAGCTGCTCATGGCGGCGTTCTTCTTGCCCTTCATCTTGAGGTCAATCTCTTGCAGGACAACCTCACGGCAAGGGAAGCTCTTGCTGCAGTGTATGCTGATCACATCTTTCGTGGTGCCGGTGCCCTTGATGTTCTTGAACAGTACATTGCTAATCTCCACCGCTGATTTTTGCTCCTCACATGGGTTTGGGTTAGTGGGGTCCATTTGGTTGCAATAGTATTGGTCTATGTAGATCGGATGCTTCACTTTGTCCATGACCATATTCAGGAACTTGATGTCCTTGGCATACCCGCTACCTCCTTGCCATGTCTTGATCCGAGCACCGTACAACGTTCCGGTCACGTGGGCCGAGTCGATAGTAATGTTAGACACTTCGGCCTTGGAGTTTCCCTTGCCCAGGCTCCCGATGCTAATACCATGTCCCGGGCCGCACTCAACTTTATAGGCATACAAATTTTTAACCCCGGTCGCAATGGATATGCAGTCATCTCCGGACTTGATCACGGGCTTGATGATTCGAATGTCCTCGCTGTTCCACAGGTGGATGCCGTCCGCCTCGGGTGCACTGCTAGGTGACGTGATGGTGATGTCGGTGAGCGTCACGTCCTTGGAATACTGTATGTCCAAATGGACTTGTGGACTGTTGAGCAGTTTAATGCCCTGCACCTTGATGTGGTTGCATGAAGTGAAGGTAAGCGCGGCCGGTGCAATCGTGCACGGGTTCTTCTTGTTTACACGGCAAGAGTTCTTCCATGACGATTTGCCGGTCCCATCAAGCGTGCCTTTCCCGGTTACCGTTAACCGATCAACATTAGTGAAGCTGATCCAATGTGGGTAGCCCTGCTTGTTCCAGTTCGACTTGTCTTCAGGCGCCACCAGTGTGCCGTCGATCTGGAACGTGATTTCAGACTTGCACGGGCCTGACAACGGAGTCTCCTTGATTAAGTACTTTTTGCCGGCCGGCACGACGAGGACGGCGGGTTGCGGAGAGGAGCACGCCTTGGCCCACGCGTTCAGAAAGGCTTTGGTGTCGTCGCTGCGCCCGTCGCCGACAGCACCGAAGCTCTCAATGTTGAGGAGGTCGCCGCCGCTCTCCGGTGGCGGTGCTGCTGCCTTTGGTGGTTTATTCGTGGTTTCTGCTAAGATTTTGCGGTGCGCCCAGAACCCTGCCTTCTTGAACGTGGCTGCGCTATCGGCGCCGGTGGTGGTGGCGCGTTGTTGGTGGAGATGAGTACGCGTCTTTGTCCTGGCGCCGGGCGCGCCTCCGCCGGAGCGCCACCGAACGCTAGGAGCAGCAGCACGAAGAGCAGGCATGCCCAGGCGAAGAGCGAACGTGAACCCATGAGCTTGGCTTGGTTGTGGCTGCTTGGTAGCCTATCGTCCCCTTTTATATCGCCAGGGCGCACGCCCGTGGCTCCGACTCGGCGTGTCAGTTCTTGTCCTGTCGGAATCGGACTTGCTGTAAACGTGGTGTCGGACTCGGTGTCCGAATGCTGGTCGGAGCCCGGCTCGTGTAGTGGTGTCCGTGCATCCATCCTCCCGTGCACTTGGTCCGCGGGCAGCGGCAACGACAGTTCTCTCGAGAAAGTGTTGTCGTCTAATGAATCGATGGGAGGCGAGCTGGTTCTTCCTTCCTGTCACTTGAACTGGTGTTTGACGACGAGATTCGATCAACTCTTCTGAATGTGCCTAGATCATAGACATAAGCTTGCAAGGTTGTGGAATCATCTGACGGCAACGTTTCTAGGAGTCCAATTTGCTATAAACGAGATACGAGAGCTGTCTTTTGAGGGATCACGTTGGAGTTAATTGACCCTCGCGTTGATCTGTTAATGCTTATACTAGACCAGAGATCAGATGACCCGCTTGATCAGGCGACGCCGAGGTTCGCCGCGCGACCCTGCCGGTGCCGGACGGGACAGCAGGGAGGCGGCTTATGTAGGCTGGCCGCGGACATGGTCACCGTTGTCGCCCGCGGAGTCACTGTGAGAGACGAACGCAAGGCTGGTCGATCTCGCGTCACAGGGAGGAGAAGGTTCCATTCAGGAACGTCTTCGACATCAGCGCGTGCCGTTAATGCCTCAGAGAAAGGAGGACGTGGGGACAGTGCCAGCCGGCTGGCCGCGGCGCGCGGCGCGTCGAGGGGAAGCCGGCGCCGGGGCGGTGATGGCCGAGGATGCAGGAATGAACGGCGGCGTGGGCGTAGCACTTGTGCACGACGGCGTTGGCGCGGAGCGCGCCGGCGAGGAGCAGCGCGGCAGAGGCGAGGCGGGGTTCGGGGGTGGTCGGTATCTCATTTCCCGACCACCCTGGTCGGTATTTCGTTTACCGTCCGGACTTGAGGTATCGCGAACCGTTGGATATAGGACGTACGTCCACGATTCATTACTCATAGGCGTCATGTGGGAGCGTTTTATGGGCCACACGGAGGCCCAATAATCCAAGTTCTCGTTTTTCGCGGCCCGTGTCCGTGTGTCAAGATTGCAGTTGGTTTCGTTGTTTTGGGCTCTTGAGCCGGACCTCGCATTTCATGGACACTCAGGTTGGGCCACTGTGAGCCTCCAGAATCCAAGATTCGGAATTAAGCATCTCCGAAAAAAAAAAAGAAGGGTAGATTCGGAATCCACGAGCCCGCCGCGCCAAGCAAGACGAAGGTTCCATTGCCGTCACGACCTCCATGACACGAGCGAGCTGTGAGCTTGACTACCTCATCAGTGTGTGTGGTGTTTGGTGGGTGGTCGGCGAGGCCAGAGGGCACTTTTCGCTTCTGGAAACTTGGAGCATCTGATGCGGCGCATTTGTGAATTGCACAGCAAGCATGGCACACAGCAACATGCACCACCTGGAGCGCGCATCAGTCCTCTCGATGCTTGCTTCAGGCCCATAGGTCCATTGTTGAGTATCGACCGACGCGTTCGTCAATCTTGTAGCCAATTATTATGCATCGTGACCTAAGTAACGCCAATAAAAAACAGGTTAATATGAAAGTGACTTGTATCTATTTATTTTGTTAAAAGATGGCTGCACTTTTTTTACACTCTGTCAACCTAATTATTCCTGTATACTCAAGAGCCAAGTATAACAAAAGAATCGGACCAGAGGAAGTTATAATAGCTACGCGTTTCCTCAAAGAGTAAGAAAGATTCATAAAGACTCGCCATGGTTGCACGCTTTTCTTCCACAGCAAAATATACCTTGCCTCCATTGGTACCTAGACTGAGCACGCAGCCCACACAGCTGATGATGCCTCTAGACTACACGCGCATGATGAGGACCATGCGAAACTAGTAAACGCTTGCCTGCTTAAGCAACCTGCTTTTCCTCATACAGCAAAACGGCTTCATAAAGACTTGCCATGGTTGCAGACCTTTCTTCCCCAACAAACTATACCTTGCGTCCTTTGGCACTAAGGGCGAACACACACACTCTGCTGAAAGACAAGCTGATACCTCTATATACACGCACGGCCAGCCCAGCGCGCATGGCGAGATACTCTCCTTGCGGACACTTGCAAGCTGCATGCGACTCCAGCAGCGATGGCCTTCTCGTCAACTAGTAGTAGTGTCATCTGCCTGCTGCTGCTGCTGCTGCTGCCGTTGATCTTCACCGGCGGCAATGCCGCCGCTCTGTTCACCGGCCTGTCCTTCGCGAGCCAGGGCGAAGCCGAGGCCTTCGAGGACGCCCTGCTCCGCCAGGCCTGCTTCAACGTCTCCTCGTCGTCTCCGAGGGCCCACGACGCGGCCTGCGTGTCGCGTCTCGACACGGCCCGCGGCGGCGCGGGCAGCGGTCCAGTCCCCGTGCTCCGCGCCGCGCTGCGCGACACGCTGGGCGAGGCCGTGACCGCCGCGGGCGCCGTGGCGGGTCTCGCGTCGCTGTCGAACCGCGCGCGCGAGGAGATGGCCGTGCGCGACTGCGTCGAGCTGCTGGGCTACTCCGTCGACGAGCTCGGCTGGTCGCTCGACGCCATGGCCGACGACGACGTCCTGGTGCCGGAGCACGACGAGCTGAGCGCGTCCACGCGTGGACATCGCGCGGAGGAGGACGTCCACGCGTGGCTGAGCGCCGCGCTGGGCAACCAGGACACCTGCGTCGAGGGCTTCACCACCGGTTTCGGTAACAACAACGGCACCGCCGGCGGCGACGGCGCACTGCTGATCCAGGTCCAGGCGGCGGTGGCGCGGCTGACGCAGCTCGTGAGCAACCTCCTCGCCATGCACAAGCAGCTGCGCGCCATCACTCCCCTTCTGCACCGCAACAACGACACGGGGTCGGAGCTGCCGCCGAGGGTGATGGACGTCGGCGTCGACGTCGAGGTCGAGGAGGATGAGGAGATGGTGGCGATGACGACGCGCGCTGGGCCGCGGCCCAAGCCCAAGAATAAGGGGAGGCCGACGACGCGGGTGGACGTGGTGGTGGCGCAGGACGGGAGCGGGCGGTACCGGACGGTGAGCGAGGCGGTGGCAAGGGCGCCCAGCCACAGCAGGCGGAGGTACGTCATCTACGTGAAGAGAGGGGTGTACCACGAGAACGTGGAGGTGAGGAAGAAGAAGACCAACATCGTCATCGTCGGAGAAGGGATGGGCGAGACCGTGATCTCCGGCAGCCGGAGCATCGCCGGCGGGTGGACGACGTTCCGGAGCGCCACAGTTGGTAAGTACTTGCAAGAAACAGTTTTGGCTGCTGGGAGCAAGTGTACAGAACTTCACACTCTTGATTCATGCACTAAACCAAATACTGACACACTGAAATTCACACGACTGACACGGAGTACTACTGAAACTCAGAGGCACCTGTACAGCTCTGGCACGTGTTCAGCGCCGGATAATTTCTGTTTGCTTTTAAGTACACTGAACACAGCACCATTTTCGTTCCTTGTTTTAGTTTGCATTACTCTACATCTATTGCAGTGACAAATACGTGACCGCGAGAACCCGCCGCGGCGGATTTAATTTGCCTGCAGAGGCAAGCATTAGAAGCACCGCATAGCGGCAGATACCTTGCGTAACTCCAGATTGCGAGGCGCAGGATGCACGTGCACTGAACTACTGATACCACCTTCACTTGCAGCGGCTAATTACTAACCCAAGTTTCACTTCCATGCATGTCCATGCTGCAGCCGTGTCCGGCGCCGGGTTCATCGCGCGCGACCTGACGATCCGTAACACGGCGGGGCCAGCGGCGCACCAAGCCGTAGCCCTGCGCGTGGACTCGGACCGCTCCGCCTTCTTCCGCGTCAGCATCGAGGGCCACCAGGACACGCTGTACGCGCACTCGCTCCGCCAGTTCTACCGCGACTGCCGCGTGTCCGGCACCGTCGACTTCGTCTTCGGCAACGGCATCGCCGTCCTCCAGCGCACGCTCCTCTCCACCCTCCCTCTCGCGCCAGGCCAGGCGGGCAGCGTGACGGCGCAGGGGCGCAAGGACCCGAACCAGAACACGGGGTTCGCGTTCCACGGGTGCACCGTGGAGGCGCGGCACCCCACGTTCCTGGGCCGGCCGTGGAAGCCCTTCTCACGGGTGGTGGTCATGGAGTCGTACCTGGGCCCCGGCGTGCAGGCGCGCGGGTGGCTCGAGTGGGCCGCGTGGGACCGCGCGGGCCTCGCCACGCTCTTCTACGGGGAGTACAGGAACTATGGGCCTGGTGCCGGGGTCGCCGGCCGGGTCAGGTGGCCTGGGTACCACCTCATCGTCGACCCCGCCGTCGCCGGACGGTTCACCGTGCGCCGGTTCATTGACGGGCTCGCGTGGTTGCCCGGCACCGGCGTCACGTTCACCGCCGACCTCTTCAGGAAATGACTTTAATTTTATTTTCAAAAGAGGAACAAAGATAATAAACCAGTATTATACATTGACATCTGGGTATTTATCACTGTCATTCATATCTGTACATTGATTGTAGTAAGATCTACTATGGCAAATGACCTGGTGTACTAATTTTCTCAATAACAATTAGTAGAAAGAAAAATCATACGGGCTGGCATAACCCTGATGATTCCTCCATGTGGCAAGATCAGCAGCATCGCTGCTGGCCAACAGGGAACGACAGCTCCTTAAGAGAAAAAAAAAATCAGGGAACGACAGCTCAAAGCAGCTCCCTGAACAGACCAAGGGCACGACGATTCGTTGTTCCTTTCCAGCTCCAAATAGGACGCCCTGCACCACATCTCACCACGTTCTAGACCAGCAACGCAGCGCAGCCGAGCCCGTCGCACTCCACCGCCGCTTCCTCCCAGCTTCCAGCACGCGCCCTCGATCCAGATCCGGGCGCCCGCCCCTTTTTCTTCCACCCAGACTATTCATTTGTCCACTCGCAAGCCCGCCGGCGCCTCTGACTCCTCGCCGCGCTCCGCTCTCGTCGTCCTTTCCGTGGTAAGCAAGCCCTCTCGCTCTACTTCTCACGCGGATCGGATCCTCCGGTTGTTGATCTGCCTGCACGAGTTTTCCTCCTTCGATTAGTGTTACCGTTCCCTCGGGGCTGCGTGGAGTGCTATACCCGTTTTGTTTCGAGCAAAATTCGGGGCGTTGCGGCGACCTAGTGTGGGATCGCTTGCAACGATTGTGATCTTGGCGTCCATGGAGCCCATTGGCTAGCTGATTTAAATTCGGGTGCTCTGGATCCGACCATGTCCGTCCTCCCATATCATTGCTGCTCGGAGGGCAATCGAGTATGGCTTTCTGATGTTTATTTGCTGCGTGGATCACAGTATAGCAAAATTGTTTTCTCCAGAATTCAGGGGTTACATACATGCGCATCTGAATTCCCATTTTCTGTGTTTAGTCAACCCCTGTGTCTTAGACTCGTTGTCCAGTTTTCATTTTGGACATTGCCTTGCATTCATAACTTAGAGAAGAAGCGTGTGATGCAGTTTTCGGTATGAAGAGAATGTGCTTGGGAGGGGGCAAGTGAATATTTACTCCAATTTCTTGATATTGTTTACCATTTTAATCAAATAGGCACTTCCTTGTGCTCATTGCTTAAGAAAAATCGAGCTAATGTAAATACTTGTGTCCACACATGTTCTTGTTTACTTACTTTTTGATGACCGGATTATTTTCATAGTTGTTTAGATCCCTCTAGCTCATTTCTTTATACTAGTAGTGTAGTATGGTTATTTAAATTTTCCATTAAAAACATATATGAATATGCCTGAATCGTAAGAAGTATATTTGGATCGATTCCTGAAGGAGGATGGAAGAGATAAGTGGCTTCAATGGTTAGCTTGTTGCCGCTTACTATCAGGCCAGTTAATTGATAAATAAGTGAAGAAGTAAATAAATTGGTACATGGAGCTGTTTTTTTATATTTATGTAACTCCATTACTCTACCTTCTTTCCATGCACATCAAGGTTTTCCAACCATAAGTCCTACAGTTTTGCATTTGCGCCTGGATTTTAGGACTTAGTAGAGCATTTTCTTCTGGATACTAACTACTTAGCCTTTCCTATAGTGTCATTGACTGCTTGTTAGTCATTTCTTTTGTATCACCTTATCGCTAATTACGTGGATGTTGTTATTTATAAAAACCATCATGTGAAATCTTGTTCAACTGAGATGTAATATGTACACGGCATTTTTTATTTAGCCTGGTTACAGCACCTGCAACTGAATGTTTGTAATCCATTATTTTCACCAAGGCTATCTGTCATTATTGTGGGCGAGTGGCTTGGGTTTGCCTCTTTTGTACATTATGTTGGCTTTGTAGAGTACCATGATTTACTGATATATGTTTTGCACTATGAACTAGGCATGTTAGCTTCCCAATGTTTATTTTGGCACACTGATGCATTTAGTTGCTAGTATTATTTATAAGCTGTCTGTTCAGTTCAGTTTAGTGACGATAAACATTCCTTTGTTTGGTCAAGTTTCAGCACAATTCATGCTAGTTTTTTTTTTCTTCCATTTCATTATTTTAGCACCGACCACAGTTTTTCTTTTTATATTAATTCTGCTCCTTTTCTTGGCATTTCCAACAGTGCACCATGGCAAAGATCAAGCCAAAGGCACTGCTGGCCCAGAGCAAACAGAAGAAGGGCCCAAGCCAAATCAGTGTGACCACGATCATCACCTACATGGTTCTTGGCGTCCTAGTTGTATCCTCTGTTTATGCTGCTTACAAATACTGGGCAGGCAAAGGAATATCAGCAGCTGCAGTGGGTGTGGAGGGGAACTAACCCCCAAATTTAGACTGATTTTGTTGTTGTATGATCGGGTTGGATGAGTTTGGTTATTATTTAAAGTCCAGTTAATGGGATATGGGTATTTTGTGCCATGCTGCAGGTTTATTGTAATCCTTGGTAGTACATTACATGCTAATATATGTGCTAAATTCCTTCCTTCGATATGGATGCCTTTGCTGGAACCACCTAGCCTACTTCGGCATTGCACTGTGTGATCTTGCGAATGACATTGCAAAAGCTGCAGCATAGCCTTGTGTTTGTAACAGCAGCGCAAAAATTGGGAGTTGTACAGGTGAAGGAATGTATTTGCGCAAAGTAACAGTACTATGAAGTGAAGTCCTCATCAGCAGGAACAAGTGGAGCGGGCACACCTGTCCCCTGCGTCGCACGATTGCTGCCATTTGTGGGACGCATTGCTTAGCTCTCATGGTGGGATCAATTATTGATATCCTGTCCCGTGACTTAGAGCAGTGCGATTTTTCCACGGCCACACAAACGCACGAGTCGCGTTGCGTAATCCAATCTTTGTAAGGGCATGGTCACAGCTCTCCGGACATGTGATTTGATCGCGACAATTCTCCATTCCGTGCTGCTGCTGGACCAGTGATGTTTGGTACACCCAACTAACGGCAGAAAGTTTGAGCCGATGTTTTCCAGGTCAAAATTTTCTTCCAGAAGTCCTAACGATTGGTCTTGCAACTACTGATTGCGACATTACCCCTCTCCTTTCTGTTATATTCTTGTGGTGAAAGAAGACCGCCAAATAAAGCCAATTAAGTAGTTCTGCGATCGGAATCCTTCGCTGTTGTAGGATCACCAAGGACAAAGAAGTGAGAACGTACCTTATTTCCTCGGAAGATCTGTGATTCAAACAAGTCCAATGACCATAATGAAAAGGAAAATATCGTATGAATGGGTCTAACCTCCAACTTTGGGCATGGAAGTATATACTAGTAGAAGGGGAATGAGAGAACCGACGACTGCCTCACCCTCACGCTTCTTGGTACCGATGCGTGTGTCGTCTGTGGACGAGAGGGATGGACCAATCCTGGCCTGACATGACGACAGCCAAAGCTGTTTTGTACCGAACAAGGACTGACCAACACGCGACAGTCATACCATCTCAGCGGTACGGTAAAAATCAACGGATAAGGCCTGAGCTGATGGTAGTATAACCGATGGAGTACTGTCACCAGTAGTCGTCGTCATCGACGTCGTCGAGGAGAGTCGTTCTCATCTATTTCTAGCGTGCGGCCATTGACGAGACAGGTTCGAGGCTTCCCTCCGATCTCCATCTCAGCTGTACAAGTCTGAACCCTCCTTCCTTGCAGGGAAATTGTTATTTTAGTAAAAAAAAAAGGTTCAATTTCCAAAGGTTGTCGTCCATGCTCTTCCCTGATGTAAGCGAAAAATGGAGGATAGAGAAGTCGCTACGGACGCAGTGGATAACATGGATTGAAAAATCGACAAAAACCGGTCGGTTTTTGCGGTTTTCAACTAAACCGGTCCGGTCCGGTTTCAGCGGACGACCGGTTTTTGATCGAATTATTTTTTTAATTTTGAAAATTTGAAAAAAATTATAATTTCAAAAATCGGTAAAACTGAGTGATAAACCGAGAAACCGAGTGATAAACCGGAGAAACCGAGCGGTTTTTTTAAAGAAGAAATTTTCTCAATAAACCAAGTGGTAAACCAAGAAAACCGAGCGATAAACCAGAGAAACCGGTCGGTAAACCGGAGAAACCGACCGATTGGCTCTAAAATTTCGTTCAAATTTGGGTTTTGATATTTGAGCGGTTTATCGAGCGGTTAAAACCATAAAACCAGTGTTATCCGATTTCCACGGTTCAATCGGTTTTTTAAACCCTGGTGGATAACCTCTTCCATTCATCGTTTTGTTCCTCTTCTTCACTGAAAATTGTCTTTGTCCAAGAATGAGCTCAGCAAGTTAATTAGGCAGACTTCTTCCAGCAGGCACTAGCATATTGCGATTCATCTCAAGTAGTACCAAATACTATCATATTTTCCAAAGTATTTAACTCTTCCTCTGTTTTATAGGACTACGGTTTCCGACAGCAATGTTTACTCGGTCACTCCATTTTATTAGTTCTAATCGAGCCATCACTGCTGACTGTTATATTAGAAGTTGTGTCCTATCACAACTTCAATGCAACTTCTGAAAACAACCGTACAGTAGCTATCTTCAAGGCAACCGTTGCTGACCGCACCTAAATGTGAAGCGATAAAATGGCGTATGAGAGGCGGTACTACGTGGCAAAGCGGTCATTTTCCCACCTTTTTCTTTTCCTCCTTTTGCTAATAACGTTTAATTTACTCCACGATGGCATAGTAACGGTAAAGTGAAATGGAGAAAAGCTATGCAGCAATGGTGATTTTTTTCCCTTAACATTTTTTTACTCTAAATCTTTCCCGGATGGAAAATCAGTGTTCACAAATGCATAAAGAGGTACAAAGACTACGAAATAGTAGTAGTACCAGAAGCCATATAGTACGTCCGTTTCACCTCCATCCTTTTCTCAGATTCAGCGGTGTACGGACGGCACCATTCAATAATGCATAAGGCCATGATTGTAAAATGAAAAAAGAACTGGGCTAGGCTAAGTTTTCATATAGGCCTCCAGGGAAGCACGTTTATTCTGCCTGTTTAGAAGAAGCAAAGCAACTAGTAGCTAGTTAGGTCGAGACTAGTCTAACCAAGAAATTACGCGGTAAACTCCACCGCTACTCCATGGTCTTCTTAAAAATTGGATTTAATTTGCCTCTAAAAAGAGGCAAAAACATGCCAGAATTCAGAACCCCAAAGGTCAATTTCACCTACTTACCTGGTCGGCAGAATATATGCCATGCATACCCAATAATTGACGCATTCTCTGTTGAAGTGTTGATCCGGTCCCAATCATGGGCGAGCTAGACGCAAGACAGACCCTAATACGTGTCCGTGACAAGTACGTACATAGGCAGACAGACTACACACAACGAATGAAATGCTAAATTAATTAGCTATATATACGAGTACACCTAATTTGGATGATGATTGAACACATGGCGGCCTTGGAAGTGGACACCGGAAAGCACAACGCGATAATCATCAATCTCTTTGCAGAAAAAAAGATCGTCAAATGCGAAAGCGAAGGTACGCACCGGTGTCTCTCGCGTGTACGAGGTCAGTGTAGCCTCCACGTAACCGCGCTGCGATGCGACTGCACCGGAAGCGGACCGAATTGCAACGCGTCAGCAGAGCAGAGACGTGCTTTGTTGGCTCGTGCACGCGCGCGGCACCGGTGTGTGGTGGTGTGAAGCCGCGCGCGGATCACCGCTCTAGTTTGGGCTGGGACAAATAACGCGGTCGGTAGGTACGTATGCTGGATCAGGAAAGGAACTCTCTTTAGTTCTCACCCCTCTTTTAGTCCCTAGATGAAACAGGAAAGGATTGTTTTTTGACAGGAGACGGATGTTAAGAGCAGGGCATGCTATTTTTGTTGAGGAACACAGTTATCTGTCGAGCTGTAGTTGCACAAGTAATGTCATACTAAAATAAAAAGTCGTTTTCTTTACGAGTAGGCACGGGTTTTGGGTTGCACTCTCCATCCTACTACTCCTTCTATCCTAAAATATAAATATTTATTAACTTTATAAACTATTTTTAATCTTTTGTTTTATTCAAAATTTTTATAATAAATATAAAAATAAATAAATCATATTTGTGATGTATCTCGAATATATTATAACAATATATATATTTTTTAATAAAATTAATTTAAATAAGATAAAAGATCAAAAAAGATTTTTAAAATCAACAAATATTTATATTTTGAGATTGAAGAAGTACTCAGCTCGGAAAGGGACGGAGGAGCAGTACGTACGGCTCGCTTCCTGCGTCGGGAAGAAGCAGGCCACCTGCAGCACGCTGCTCTGCTCTGCCAATTTCCTCTCCCAGGAATCCAAGGCTCTGCCCGGGCGGGGCCCAGCGCGCAGTCCCGAGGGGATAAGAGACACGTCATCACGGCTCACAGGTGGAGCGAGCGAACAAGCGGTGGCGCGCCGCTCACGCTCACCGCAGGTGACGGCAAACCCTCGGCGGGGCGCGGCTTGTCGGACGCCCCCAGGAAAGAATCTTTCCACGCGCCAGGTCGGCTCGTTCAACTCAACCCCGGCCCAGCCCAGTCCCCTACTGCTACTGCTGCTGCTGCTGCTGCTCTGCGCGTCCTGTCGTGTCGATCACTCCATCTCCCATCCACTTCACCACCTCCCCCACACGCAATTCTTTTAAGAAAAGAAAAATCGACGGAAAACTACTCCGCTTTAAATCAACAACTCGTAACGCCAACGCGGTCTCCATCTCCATCCATCATCTCTCCCTCTCCCCCCGCGTGATCTCACTCACTCGCTCGCTCGTGCAGGGTCGGAAGCGCGCGAGAAGGAGAATGTCTCGGTCTCGCGCCGCGGGGTTCTCGGGAGAGGAGAGATCTCGCGCGCGGGTCAGACTGGTGGTGGTGATGGTTTCTAGAGAGATCTTACGACGCCCGCCCGCCCACCCGTGCAGAGACCGACACACACTAGTACGCTACGGCCGGGCCGGTTGGCGCCAGAGAGACCCGTCGCTGTCGGCCTTCTCGTCTCGTGACTTTTGGATCCACGAGACGCGCCTCGCTTTTCCTCGCTTCGGTCCCCTTCAATTTCGGCAACCGATCGGTTCCACGCGAGCGAGGAGGAGGACGAGACGAGATGGCTTGCCTGCTGCTTGCTCGGCTCGGTATGGGTTTTTTTTCCGGGTTCATGACTTTCCCTTCCTTCCACATGCGAAGCCGAGCTTCTCGCTTTTATGGGCACGGATCAGCAGCAGCCAGCACAGGGAAAAAGGATGAGGAGGGCGGTTCAACCTTTTTCCGGCGCACACCGCTCGTCGTCACTCCGGGGGGGAAAGGTGGTCGCGACTTGCAAGTAAGAATCGGGCGGTTACCTTGTTTGGAGGGTGAAGCTTCGCCGGTTTGTTTTGTTAGTAGACCACTGAGGGACTGACAGCTCAGCTGGATCTTACCACAACATTTCTGTAAATAGGATAAAGAAATAGTTGTCCATTTGGTTGCAATCACGACGAGAGACGATTTGCTGGAAGGCAATTTGTTTGGTTATATATGTTGTTAATCTATATATAAGAAATACATTTATAATTACATAACCTATCAAATTGAAATAAAAATATTATAGCTATATATTTTTTGGTTTGAATTCAAACCATAGTCCTTAATAATTAGATTAAATCATTCTTGATCCACTTTAAAATATACTAGTGTGACTTCAATCGTGATAATTATTATATGCTACTAACTTTATTAAAATATACTAGTATGGCTTAATTATGATAATTATATGCTAATACCTCTATTATTTGCAAGTCGTGTATATGCGGAGCCAAACATGTATTAAAACACACACTTTATTCTTATTTTCTAGAGCCAGACTCATTGAATCCTTTTATGCCAAGGAAGACATGTAACAGCCCAGAGTTGTTGTATGACTAACCAATTGTTGGCTCGTTGCATGCAGTGAACCAAGCCGGGCCTTTTATATGCAACTAAACACAACAAAAGTGATGGCACACGTGGTGCTTAGGTCTCGAGTATGTATATGGCTGAATCTGCAATTAAATTTCTTGACTACTACCAAAAAAATTCGTTGATAATTATGCGCAAAGATCTTTAAGTCTTTGTGTTTTTATTTCTTCCCCTAAAATAATTTGTATAAACTTGAGCCATATAATCTTGTCCATGTTCTATTTAAAGTCATGATTCCTTTCTTCCTGCATCTAAACTCACAATCAAATTTATTTGTAAATGTTTTTGTGCTACATCGTCTAGCTCAGGTAATTTTTTTTTCCAATTTGAACGTTGCGTCATGATTAAGAAGAGGATATCTTAGGTACTATTTGAATCGCTTTAGTTTTTAAGAAATTAGTTTTTAGAAACTTGAGTGTTTTCAAACGTACCAGTTTCATGCTAGTTTCTATAAATATTTTTAGAACTCATAATTTGATTTAACTTAACTAATACTAGTTTTTATCTTATTTTAATATATTAACTATTTAAAAACTAGTTTATAGATTATAAAAACTAGAATCCAAATATTATCATCCATTTTTTATTTTAAAATCATTTTTATTTAAAAACTAAAAATAAAAATCATTTTTTAAAAAACTACGATGAATCCAAACAAAGCCTTATGCACATAACAAGCATGGAGGGACGATTTGTCCAATTACTCTAAAGTGTTGAACTAAAAATAGTCAATGTGTGTGTTCATTTCTTAGGGTCTAAATTTTAGTGGTGTCATATCAATTATTAAAATGCTATATATAATTATTAAATATATATTAAATATAAAACTAATTATAGAGTTAAATACAGTATGATAATTCATTAAACTTAATTAAGTTATTATTAAAAGATATTTACTGTAGCATTACATTATCTAATCATGACCTAATTAGTCTTAATAGATTTATCTCTTCATTCAGAGTAGGGTTATGGACTGGATTTTGTGTCAGTAATCTATATTTAATACTTCTAATTAGTATCACAATATTCGTACTAATCATCAATAGAAACCTTTAAACACCAATTTTCACCTTATGTTGATTGTTTTCAGTCTCGTTGAAAATTATAACTAAGGTAAGAAACATCCTGAAATCATCATACCTTGCTCTATTAATCACAAGACAACTAATGGCACGGTCCATTCTGAGTAGTACTTTCATTGGGGATCAATTCACACCTTCGTATGAAGGCGAAAGCATCTTTTCTATTGCAACCAATGAAAAAAAGACCCACTACAAATGCAGTTTTCAGACGTATGTACGATCCTTTGACAGAATCACAGAAATGGACAAGAGCCCCGTAGGGATGGGCGGCATGGGCTAGCGCTTTAGCAGAGCATAATAACTCCATTAATCACAGGACAGGCAATCCTGGCCCCACCTGACGACTCCACCCTCCCCAGTCGGTGCCGCGTGCGTGCGCCACTGCTCACTTCGGCTCGATCCGAGAAACCGCGCCACGGCACGCGAACCCGCCACTGTCGAAAACCCACACGCGTAAGTCTCGTTCTCCTTCTCGTCTCGCGCGGCGACTCAACCCCCCCGCGATCTCTACCGTCTCGCGTGCACGTCGCCCTCACGACCGGACGCCAGCTCACGAATATCCACCCGATTTAATCCCGGCCCCTTCGATTCCGCCGCTCCCGACCTATCATATAAGTAGGTTGACCTATCAAAACGGACGCGGTCCTATTGATAACTGAAGTCAGCTATCTCAGATAAGCCAGTGGTGGGTGGCGTGGGGAGAGAAAAGGGCGAGGGGTCTGCAACGCATCGAAGAAAGCGAGACTAGAGTTTCTCTCTCCCCCTCTCCTCCCCTCTTCCACATCTCTCCGCTTCTCTCGTGCCGAGAGGGGCGACGACGAAACCCTAGGGTTCGCGGCCGTCCGGGAGGCGCAGGCGCGAGGCCCCCTCTCTCCGACTCCGGGGGCGCGAGCCGAGCTCCGGCGGGCGCGGATCGAGCACCGAAGGGCCGGGTCACGCCGCCGCCGCCGCCGCCATGTCGTCGCTCAGCCGCGAGCTGGTCTTCCTCATCCTCCAGTTCCTCGACGAGGAGAAGTTCAAGGAGACTGTGCACAAGTGAGTCGCGCCCTCCTCCTTCCTTCCTTCCCTCCGTCTCTCTGTCCTCCTGCGACCGCGCGGTTGGTGGGTGGCTGGCCTCGATCAGGCTCGCTGCGCTTTCTGGGATTTGATTTGTCACGCCGCGCCTCCTGCTCTCGCTTTTCGACCGTGAATTCGGCGAGACATGGCCCTGTTTTTTTTTCTTTTCTTTTTTTGGTTGGTCGTAGCTGGTTCTGGGTTTTCAGCCGCCGCTAAAAAATTTCCTCGGGTTCTGTTCGATCTGGTATGTACGGTAAATCCATGGAATTTTCGGGTTTTTTTGGTCAAAGGGCCTTTACCATTTCCTCGTGGTTTTCTTCTCTTTAATTAATCTGGTCCAATCGATTTTCGGGCGCTTCAGTTTTTCTTTTATTCTGGGATAATTCAGGGGGACATTTGAAATAATGGAGCTTGCATGTGCGGCTCGCTGCACCAATCGCGTGTCGTTTGCCTTCTTTTGTCAACTGGGCTTCGTCAGCTCTGTCGGTTACTTCAATTCGTCGTAACAGATGAACCTTATATAGATTATTAAGTGTGATTAATTCGGTGATGATTGGTGACCTCTGTTTTGTGGCCCGCTTTGTCGTTTGCTGCGTCTAATTTTAGTAGAAGCCAGATGGTTTTTACTAGGTTTACTGGATCATTTCTGGCAGAAATTAGAACTCGAGGGCGCAATTCAGTTTTATTAATCTGAAATCATTTCGGAACACACCCGGGAAGTTAGTCAAATAATATTTACATGGTTGGACTGTTTTGGGTTATGTTTCGAAGCCCAAGACTTCTAAGTGGCGTTCAGTAGTGGAGGTTTATGTCATCTTCTGTCAACTTAAGTTGTTGAATAAGTTGGCAACTTGGTCTTCTTTCTCACTTTCTTTTCTCCCACAACAGAAATTATTTGTTGGTTGAGTACCATATGTAACTTGCTGTCACACATTGTGTTATAGGCTTGAGCAAGAGTCTGGATTCTTCTTCAATATGAAGTACTTTGAGGAGAAGGTTCATGCTGGAGAATGGGACGAGGTGGAGAAGTACCTATCAGGTTTCACCAAGGTAGATGACAATAGGTACTCGATGAAGATATTCTTTGAGATCAGGAAGCAGAAGTATTTGGAAGCGCTTGATAGGTAATGTTCTTTCATATATCCTCAACATTCACTTTAACCCCCCCCCCCCCCCCCCCCCCCCCCAAAAAAAAAGGAGATTGAGTTTCTATTTCATCTCTTTTGGTACTGTTTGAATCATTAAATTTTATTCCTTTTCTTGATGTTCTAAACAGGCATGATAGATCAAAGGCTGTAGATATTCTTGTCAAGGATCTTAAAGTATTCTCGACGTTCAATGAAGAGTTGTATAAAGAGATAACACAGCTCCTCACTCTCGAGAATTTTAGGTATGCCCTTCTTGCTTTTAGTCACCATTTACTCTTCCTGTGGATTTCTCAATGTTGCCTGTCAGGTTAATTAATATTTGGATATTTTTTTTTTTTTTTACCCAGAAGCTTATGTTTGCTCTTCGCTTGAGGGTTGACCTAGCAATACATGAACTGAAAATTTTGATTGATAATGAACCATACGGAGGTCACGGCAGGGCAAATTTATTCACAACTCCTATAAATATGTTAATAAACTGTAGAGGCATGCTGAGCTGGCATCAGCAAAAATCAGTTAGCTAAGCTTGATGCTTACTGTCAACAAGAATAATCTAAGCCATTCGTTCTCTAGTTTCTACAGAATAGCTTGTTGATGCTTACTTTCAGCAAATATGTTTTTTTTCCTATGGTATTCTTAATGAGGGATGCGGGTTGCTAAATCAGAGAACTTACTATTTTTTAATATATTTTTGATGTGTAGGACTTCATTGAACTTCTGCTATTTTAGTTTCTAACAATCTTTTTTTTTAAGTTAACGATTGTTTGTGATTTTCCTGCAGGGAAAATGAACAGTTATCTAAGTATGGGGACACTAAATCTGCTAGAAGTATTATGCTGATTGAGCTAAAAAAGCTTATTGAAGCAAATCCTCTTTTCCGGGAAAAACTTGTCTTTCCAACTCTTAAGGCCTCACGGCTACGAACTCTGATTAACCAAAGGTTTGGAATCTATAATCTTGTGTTGTTACTTTACTTGTCTGGCTTGCTGTTTGAAGTTCATTTTAATTCTCATGCTGCGAATTCTTTGGCATGATGTGCAGCTTAAATTGGCAGCATCAACTTTGTAAGAATCCTCGGCCGAATCCTGATATCAAAACTTTATTCACTGATCACACTTGCTCTCCTCCCAATGGAGCCCGAGCATCACCGGTGTCTGTACCACTGGCTGCTGTTCCAAAGGCTGGTGCCACATATCCACAACTCACAGCTCATACTGTATGTTTGCTTGACCAATTTTTGTTTATCTGTGCCTCTTTTGTGAATATATTTTGTTGCTTACGTTCGATATGTTCATTCATGCAGCCATTCCAACCTCCTCCTGCTGGTCCATCTTTAGCTGGTTGGATGGCAAATGCTGCTGCTTCTTCATCTGTTCAGTCTGCTGTTGTAGCTGCTTCATCAATACCTGTTCCGCCAAATCAAGGTATGGACATGTAGTGCTACTTATTTGGTGGTTCTAGTTTTGGGCATATAACTGCAATGGTTCAGTATGGCTACATATTTTTGTGGTACATTTAGTGTGCCTTGTAGGTTGTAATAGATTATGAATGTGAAACGTGATCCAGATTCAGTAAATGCTGCTAATTTGATCATAATTTACAAATCATAGTGTTGAAACTTGTATAGTTTATATGCATTGCTGGTTTACATGTTGTTATGTGGATGGATGCAAATGACCACTATTCTTTTGCTACTAGGTTTGATATTTTTAGCTCTAATGTTCCTCACATATTCATCAATTTGGCTGCTTTCTGTTGCCCATTGATATTTTTAGCTCTAATGTTCCTCACATATTCATCAATTTGGGTGCTTTCTGTTGCCCATAGAGTAACATCACAAGCAATTATTTAGTGATATCATCTTTCGACAACAATGTTCTAATATGGTCTCTCATGATAATCAAGCAGTTAAGACATATTTTTCATGGGAAATGCTTTTATATTGGCAACTAGATCATATCACAAGCAATTATTTGGTGATATCATCTTTCAATGACAATGTTCTAATACGTAACACTTTAGCTCTCATGGTAATCAAGCAATTAAGACATTTGTCATGGGAAATGCTTTTTGTTGGCAGTTATTTTAATATAATTGAAAAACTTCTCATGACTTCAGCCGTATTACATGTTTCTCTCAGCTGTCTCCATGTTGAAACGGCCAGCTATTACTGATTATCAAAGTGCAGAGTCGGAACAACTAATGAAGCGGCTGAGGCCTGGTGGACATGGTGTTGATGAGGTAATATTGCCGCTGCACTCAGAAGTACAGCAGTTTTG
The DNA here is from genome assembly GCA_032690845.1 of Eleusine coracana subsp. coracana. Classification (NCBI taxonomy): domain Eukaryota; kingdom Viridiplantae; phylum Streptophyta; class Magnoliopsida; order Poales; family Poaceae; genus Eleusine; species Eleusine coracana. The sequence goes on from CM064418.1 coordinate 3,419,395, forward strand.
TAATTTGTATGAGCTTTTGATAATCATCCATGCTTATGCAGGCAACCTATCCTGCACCCATTTCCCAATCTACATGGTCAGTTGATGATCTTCCCAGGACAGTAGCTTGTTCGTTGTCACATGGATCTAATGTAACTAGCATGGACTTTCATCCGTCTCGGCATACATTGCTACTAGGTATGATAACAACATTTTTTTAATATATTTAAAATTTTTATAGTGAGTTCTGCTTCATATAATTTGTGTGCTAACTTGGGTAACCAACAATTTATCAACTTCCTTATAATTTATTTTGTTATACAGTTGGATCTGCTAATGGTGAATTTACACTTTATGAGATTGGTCTGCGTGAGACATTGCTTTCAAAGTCTTTCAAAATTCGGGACATACAGGCGTGTTCACCACAATTTCAGGTAATCAAAGACACTGACTTCACAATTCATGACTCGAGACGGTATTACCTATTGCTATTTTTTTGTACCTTATTTGTTATCATTTATGTGGTATTATCATTTGAGTCTCAATATTTACATATACTGTGTACAGAGTTCTGTGGTCAAAGACTCTTCCATATCCATCAATCGAGTTACCTGGAGCCCTGATGGAGACTTGATTGGTTAGCGTCAGTATTGTACTTTTTCCTTCAATACTTCTTTGCCAAGCATGTTGTCTGAAGTCTAAACTTCTTTTTTGTGGTTTCAGGAGTTGCATTTGCGAAACATTTGATCCATCTACATGCATATCATCAACCAAATGAGACACGGCATGTGCTAGAGGTACAACAACACAGCCTGTGAAAATTGAAAAAAAAATTTACATACATTTGTGTTTCTTACAATCTTTTCCATTATGTCAGATTGATGCTCATATTGGAGCTGTGAATGACATAGCATTCTCCCGACCAAATAAGCAACTTTGTGTTGTGACTTGTGGGGATGATAAATTGATAAAGGTATGGGATGTGACTTGGATGGTTTCCTTGCCATTTTTTACCTGTCCATTCTCCTGTAACTTTCCTTTTTCATCTTGTTTGTAGGTTTGGGATATGCACGGTCAGAAACTATTTACATTTGAAGGGCACGAAGCGCCCGTGTATTCTATTTGTCCTCACCATAAAGAGAGTATTCAGGTTTGTTGTCTGATTTAAATATGCTATCTTCAGTATCTTGAGATGCCATTATTAAGTTCTTTATGGTTGATAATCCAACAAAGTTCAGCTTAGGGCCAGTGTAAATTTGGATAATGGACCAATCATTTTGTTGATCTTCATGTTCTTATACAATAGAATGATATGTTTATCGTGTTAGTAGTCATGTTGAAAATAGGGAGGTCTACAAATGTCTAACTTATAAACACATAAATGTCAATTTTCTTTTTGAACGATGTACAGCAAGTGAAGCCCCTGTTGTGGTAGGTATTTATTATTAATATAAGTAAGAAAGCAAAGGCTCAAATGAGCTACAAACAGCGCCAGCACCCTTGGTGGCATACACATAAATGTCAATTTTAGCTATGTCCGTGGTCACTGTAATACGTCTATTCTAGAGCCTGCCCCTGCATTTAAATTGTTGATTTGATCTTGTATCTTTTTGTGCGACTACCATCATTCCTTTTATAAAAAGGAAAACGGTCTAATTAGAATCCAACCTAAGCATCTATAGTTATTTTCAAGACCCGGGACTTAATGTTTTTACCAAACCAAGCTGCCGCAATTACTGAATCACCATGATATATTCTTGAGCAGTTTTCCTATGTCTTGGGCAGTTCATCTTCTCAACTTCACTTGATGGAAAAATCAAGGCATGGCTTTATGACAACATGGGATCTAGAGTGGACTATGATGCTCCTGGAAAGTGGTGTACTACTATGCTCTATAGTGCTGACGGGACTAGGTAAGAAGAGAGGTTATGTTTATGATGCTTCTGGAAAGTGCTTTCTGTTTTTTTAATGCTGAAATTTTACTTTTATATGAAGGTTGTTCTCATGTGGAACAAGCAAGGAGGGAGACTCATATTTGGTTGAATGGAATGAAAGTGAAGGATCAATTAAGAGAACATATTCTGGATTTCGAAAAAGATCTGCTGGTGTAGGTGGTGTGGTGCAGTTTGATACAGCTCAGAATCACTTTTTGGCTGCTGGTGAAGATAACCAAATTAAATTTTGGGATGTGGACAATACTAATATGCTAACCTGCACTGAAGCTGAGGGAGGCCTCCCGGTCAGTCTCTACTCGCTGTGTCTAGCGTCTAGCTTCTATTTATTCTGGGGGTGTAACTTAACATCTTTAAATTTTGCTAGGCTCTTCCTCGCCTAAAGTTCAATAAAGAAGGCAATCTCCTTGCTGTTACTACAGCAGACAGTGGTTTTAAGATACTTGCAAATGCTGATGGACTAAGAATTTTACGTTCTTTTGGAAACCGATCTTTTGAAGCATTTAGGCCACAATATGAAGCTTCTTCTATGAAGGTTTGCGTCTCGTCGCATGTTTATTTTATGTTGTGTAGTTTTTTAAACTTATTGAATGATCCTGACATTCATATGGAATCTACAGGTCTCTGGATCTCCTGTTGTTACGGGCATTCCCCCTAACCTAAGTCGGATGGATCACTTAGACAGGAATTCTCCTGCAAAGCCATCACCTATTCTGGTATGTTGACTCTGGAAAAATGTAATTCACTGCTCTCTTGCTTAATTTCTGTTTAACAATTGAAACATCAGCTCACTTTGTCATTAATTAATCTAGAATGGCGGTGAGTCAGCATCAAGAAGCATAGATATAAAACCAAGAATCTCCGAAGAAAAGCCTGATAAAGCCAAACCTTGGGAACTGACGGAGGTTTCAAATTCCCAACAATGCCGTGTAGCTACAATGCCAGAAACTCCAGATCAGCCTAGCAAGGTTCGGTGTTTTGGTGTATGTTTTGCATATCTCATCATGGATCTGTGCTAACAAAGCTTGTATGCAGGTTGTTCGACTTCTGTACACAAATTCTGGTGGTGGATTGCTCGCATTAGGGTCCAATGCCATTCAAAGGTTATGGAAATGGAGTCGAAACGAGCAAAATCCAAGTGGAAAGGTATACATCATTTTTCTGTTTGGTTCTTTAGTATTTAGGCTAATCAAGACTATTGTATAATTTTTGTCTGTCCTACTAAGCAGGCTACAGCCAGTGTTGTGCCACTCCATTGGCAGCCAAACAGTGGTCTTGTTATGACAAATGATGTAGCAGATAATCCAGAGGATGCTGTCCCGTGCATTGCACTTTCAAAGAATGATTCTTATGTTATGTCTGCGTGTGGTGGAAAGGTTTCTTTGTTTAACATGATGACATTTAAGGTAAGGTCTTACTACTTTATTCAGATGTATTTTTCAGACTTCAGGAAGATCTAATCTTGTATCTTTCATGCAGGTGATGACAACATTCATGCCACCACCACCAGCATCGACATTTTTGGCATTTCACCCGCAAGACAACAACATAATAGCAATAGGAATGGAAGATTCAACCATCCACATATACAATGTTAGGGTAGATGAGGTATGAAATGCCTAATGTTCTGCAGATTATATTTTATTGAATCATCCATTCAGTCATGCTGACCTTTGTTTCTTTTTCAGGTAAAAACTAGACTCAAATGTCATCAAAAGAGGATAACTGGGTTGGCGTTTTCCACCAACCTTCATGTACTTGTTTCTTCAGGCGCAGATGCACAGGTACAATTTCAATTTGTAACACTTACATGCTTGTTCTTTCCTTCTGCCTCTGATTTACTTGCATGAATAGATCAATAAGCAGTTGATAACCAGTTAACAAGGTCGCCCATTTCTTTTCAGCTGTGTGTGTGGACCACTGACACTTGGGAAAAGAAGAAAACGGTTGCCTTGCAAATGCCGGCTGGAAAGGCCCCTACAGGGGATACAAGGGTCCAGTTTAGTTCTGACCAGAATCGCTTGTTAGTAGTCCATGAGACGCAGTTGGCTATATATGATGCATCAAAAATGGAGAGGATCTATCAGGTAACATAGAGAGGATATACATTTGGTCAAAACTAATTTGTTATTTCCTATTGAATTCTCTTTAATCTCTTTCTCTTGCTTCAGTGGATACCCCAGGACACTCTGTCAGCTCCCATATCGCATGCATCATACTCATGCAACAGCCAACTGGTTTTTGCTGCCTTCACTGATGGTAACATAGCTGTTTTTGATGCTGACAACTTGAGATTAAGATGCAGAATTGCATCATCAGTGTACATGTCGTCAACAACCATGAACAGGTACCCTCTTTTATATGATGAATACACATTTGACAGAAAGGTCATCTCAGATTATGTGTGGATCCAACTTTTATTCTCTTTGATGACCATTTGATGTCTAGTGCCAAAGCAAGTCAAATACAAATTGTTAATGTGAAGTAGGATAAATGGGAATACATAGCTAGCTAGCTAAGTAATTAATTATATTATTGAATGGAAAGTCATCCAATTTTAGTGAAAACAAATATTGTTGTGATCTTGCATCTTTGTGGTTTGACTGAGTTAATTCAAGTTTTTTTAGCTTGCCTTTTGTCTGTTGCATAGCTCATGTCACCTAAGAAATGTTTTGTTTCCTGTCCAGCAATCCACCTGTTCATCCCCTTGTTGTCGCCGTGCATCCACACGAGCCAAATCAGTTTGCGGTCGGGCTGTCAGATGGGTCAACTAAAGTGTTGGAGCCGTTGGAATCTGAAGGGAAGTGGGGAACACCCGCCCCCGTGGACAATGGTGTACCCAATGGCAAGACGCCTGCATCATCAACCACTAGCAACACAGCAGCAGATCAAATCCAAAGATAGATGTATCGAGAAACTTTATGTAAATCTTCTGATTTTAACATTGACTTGTTTGTATGTCAGATGTCGCTAGGTTACTATTTTTGCATTTGTTGGAAAGTAGAACGTAAAAGGTGTTGGAAGTCAGGTGTGCTGTAACTTGTCAGACCCTAGTGGTTGGTTATTGCTCGTGAAAGATATGTCGATAGGGATAGTGGTGTCCATAATTGGATCGCCTTAGGTTTCTTCAGGTTTTAAGTGGATGCTGTAGCTATCTTTCCTCATGGCATGTAAAGCAATACCATAGTTTTGGTCCAACTTCACTGTGACTTTCTTTAATTCCATTTTCTGGTTGCGATTTCAGGCTTCCTGGTCGATGTTCCATGGGAATAAATGCATCCTGTGCGCCGCTATCATCCAACTGAAGCTGAAATTTTGAGTTTTTTCTTTTCTTTTTTGAACTGGAAATTTTTAGTTCAAAATAAGGACTTGAACTGATTAGATGGCGTGAACCGACCTCTAAAAACATTTTGTGTTCGCTATAACATTGGATCGAGAATAAAAACAGCCTTATCGAAGCGACTACTTGCATGACAAAAAATTTGTAAATATATCACAATGTCAAGATTAACAGTTGATTTGGTTGGGGTGCGCCAGGCCCTGCCAGCAGTGAAACGGCTGGGCGACGCTCGAGGGCCCCAGTGGTAAGCCACACTATATTGGACCCTTCCCCAACAAAAAATAAATTTAATATCAAAGTAGGCACATAGCCCACATATCAGATATTAATTAAACTGATAAAAACAGATACTACACTTGATCTTAGCCAAAAGGCCGAGAAAGGTATAAGTTGCAATGGGCACCCCGGCTTCACTTTATTCTTGCCTCTCGCTCGCCTCTGCATCTAGCTTGGCGAGGTGGGACAAAACAGCGGTGCCCCCGGCTCCCGCGGCGCTTTCCGAGAGCGGTGAGTACTCGGGTCGCGTTTGGATTTACGGCCTGCTGATGTGTTGGGCTGTTGGCGGTGGAACGACCCATCTTGGGTGTCTAGTTTTGGCCCACTTCTCAGCGCGACTCGCAAAGTCGCAATCACCATCAGTACGAGCGAAGAAGCTCGACGTGGCCGTGCCCCCGTGTCTTGATGATCTGAGGAAAACACGATTATATCAGTCTGTGCTGAAGCTTTGCTAGAAAAAGAAAAAGGAAAAACAAACAAAGAAATAAAAAAAGCTGGTGCTGAGGCCTCTATTAGAAACAACTCTGTACATCTAGGTGTCGTGCTAGGCAAGATCTCGAGGAATATAACATGTAGTAAAGAGTTCTGGTGTTCGGATATAGAGGGAGAGGAAAGAGATGAGAATTACCTAGGTTGTGTGGGAGGGAGCAGGTGCTGTCACGGGGAGAGCCGGAGACGGGGCAGAGGAGACCGATGACGTCAATCCCCGTCATGTTGGCGTCTGAGACGATGTCGGTGGATCTAAGATCGGCACGGCGGCGGTGGCGGTGGAGAGCTTCCCGTCGCTGGCTGCGTCTTTTCTTGTGATCAGATTAGGGTTCTGTTAGGTGAACAGTGGCGGCACTCAACCTCGTAAAGTATGCCCCGGCTTCACCCTTCTTTATGTAGCGCAGTGTGACGGGGGCCCACCAACCAGAGAAAGGTGGGGCGCCCCGATCAGGACGCGGATTTGGGTTGGGCCATTGGATCCATTGAAGATCTACTAACATTCTTTCTCTAGATCTCACCTCATCATTAACTTTACATTTTCTATTTTATCACGGTTTTACACATAGAGCATGTTTCATCATCACAGCTAATAGTCGATAGATTTAACAGCTACTATATATATCCCTGTTCAGAAACAGATACATTTCTTTGGGCTCTAAGTCCAGAATCATAAGGCTTCCCTTAATCCCATACCGGCTACGTGTTCCTTGAACACGCTGGGCGGTAGGTCTTTCGTAAGCGGATCCGCAAACATTCTTTCAGTTCTGATATGCTCGAGACTTATAGTACGATGCTGGACTTTATCTTTCACAATATAATACTTTATATTAATGTGCTTGGCAGCATCACTGGACTGATTGTTGTGAGCATACATTACTGTTGGTTCATTATCACAATATAACTTTAGTGGTTTCTCAATACTGTCAACCACTCTTAATCCGAGTATAAATTTCTTTAGCCAATTAACCTGCTCCGTGGCCTCATAGCATGTTATAAACTCGGCATACATGGTAGACCTTGCCGTGATAGTCTGTTTGGAACTTTTCCATAAAATGCCTCCCCACGCCAGGGTAAATACATACCCTGATGTGTATTTCGTGTTATCTGTTGTAAAGTCTGAATCAGAATACCCCCATCACTTAGAGTGAATCTGATCTTCTGTATACCAATATGAGGCCTTTCATTCTTTATAAATATCGTAAGATTTTTTTTATCAACTTCCAGTACTCAGGGTCTAAATTACTCTGAAATCTGTCAAGTAACCCGGTGATAAATGCTAAGTCAGAGCGTGTACATACTTACGCATATTGCAAGTTTACCACAGTCGAAGCATATGATTTCGTTTTTATATCATCGAGCTCGAACTTATTTTTGGGTTTTTGCCAATCTCTAAATCTTTCACCCTTCAGTATAGGGGCAGGTGTTGCACTACATTTGTGCATGTTGAATTTCTTCAACACCTTTTCTATATACGTTTTTTGAGACAGTCCCAATACAAACTTTTTTCTATTTCAATAAATTTCAATGACCAAAACATATGATGATTCACCAAGATCTTTCATGTCAAAGTTTGAGCACAAGAATTTCTTTGTTTCTTGTAGTAGACTGATATTACTACTCGCCAGTAGAATATCATCCACATATAAAACTAGGAAAATAAATTTTTCATTCTTAAATTTTGCATAAATGCAATTGTACTCAATATTTGCTTCAAATCCATATTTCTTTATTGTTCCATTAAACTTCAAATACAATTGTTTTGAAGCTTGCTTTAATCCATAAATAGATCTCTTTAAACGACATCTCATCTTTTTTTTCTTTGCACAACAAAACTTTTCGGTTATGCCATGTAAACTCTTTTTTCTAAATCCCCATTTAAAAATGCCATTTTTACATCCATCTGATGTAATTCTAAGTTGTAATGTGCCACTAGTGTCATTATAATTCTGAAAGAATTTTTATAAGAGACTGAAGAAAATATCTCGTTGTAATCGATTCCTTCTCTTTGTGTAAAGCCTTTTGCCACAAGACGTGCCCTTAACTTTTCTATATTCCCTTTAGAGTCATATTTAATCTTATAGACCCATTTGCAACCTATTGTTTTGACTCCTTTAGGAATTTCTTCTAGGTCCCAAACTTCATTGAGACTCATTGAATTTATTTCATCTTCCATGGCCTCCAACCACTTGGATGAGTGGGCACTGCTCATGGCTTCTTCATATGAGGTGGGGTTATCCTCCAAATGATATTTTTCTGTGTTATACAGTTCATAGTCAGCTGGTATTGCTGATCTTCTAGCTTTTTAAGACCTTCTAGGGGTCTCTTTATTTGGCATAATATCTGGTTGAGGCTCTTGTGCAGTCTGCTCTTCTAGCACATTATCTGTTTGAGACTGCTCCCCCATATTTGTGGCATTATTATCTGTCGGATCCTGACGAGCAGGTTCCTCTCGTACCACAGATGGTGTAACAATAGGTGCTGACACTGCAACGCCAGGCATCACAGGCGCAACATCAATAGGTAGTGAGAAGAAAGGTTCTTGACTTATAAAATCAGGTACATGTACCCGCTTCTCCTCAAGATCAATCTCTTGAGCTACCATGTTCCTCTTTATCATTTTGTCTTTCAAAAAGACGACATGTCTTGTTTATACAAATTTCGTATATCTATCTGAGCAGTAGAAACGATAACCTTTGGACTTTTCTGGGTAGCCAATAAAACAGTAACTCACTATCTTGGGATCCAATTTTCCAAAACTTGAATTAAATATCTTAACCTCTGCAGAACTCCCCCAAACACGGAGGTGTGCTAGCGAAGGCACTCGTCCAGTCTATAATTCATACGATATTTTGGGCACCGATTTACTTGGAACTCTGTTAAGAATATGAATAGTGGTTTTTAAAGCTTCTATCCATAAACTTACTAGCAATATGAAGTAGCTCATCATGCTACGCACCATATCCATTAAGATACGGTTACGCCTTTCTACTACTCCATTCTGCTGTGGTTCGCCCGGCATAGAATACTGAGCGACTATACCATTTTCTTGTATGAACCTAGCAAAATGTCCTGAGACTTGTCCATAAGGCGTATGCCGTCCGTAGTACTCCCCCCACGGTCGGATCTTACAACTTTAATCTTTAAATCATGTTGATTTTCTACTTCTGCTTTAAATATCTTGAATTTATCCAATGCTTCTGATCTTTCTTTGATTGGATAAATATAACCATATTGGGAGTGATCGTCTGTAAATGTTATAAATAAGTCATAACCATCCACACTCTTGACAGAAAAAGAACCATAAATATCCGTATGTATGATCTCTAATGTTCCTGCACTTCTTTTGGCGTTTTTCTTAATCTTTTTAACATATTTGCCTTTAATACAATCAATGTATTGCTCTAAGTCTGTGAATTGCAATGGAGGAAGAATGACATTCTTTATAAGTCTCTTAATTCTCCCCCTCGAAATATGGCCTAAACGACAGTGCCATAATTTCAATGAGACGCTTGGAGTTCTCTTTCTTTTCTTGTTAACTTTAGTCGATGAGGATGTAAAAACATTTATATCATGCATATTATCATCATTCACATCATGTATCACATTCATATTATTATCAAGTAATAACAAATAAAGCTTATCTTATAAAGACGTAAAACCAATGCATTTATTATTGAACAAGAGTTCACATTTGCCATTACCAAAATAATAATTATATCCATCAAAATCAAGACGCGATACACTTATTAAGCTTCTTTGTAACAAAGGTATATAAAAGACAACATGAAGACTAAAAACAAAGCTATCTCTAAGCTCTAGGTGGAGATCCCCTACAGCTTCAATTTTGGCTTCTACTCCATTAGCCACTCTTATCAAACCTTCGCCTCTTTTCGTGGTCCTCGTCATACTGAACCCCTGTAAACAATTTGTAACATGAATAGTTGCTCCTAAATCAATCCATCATGTGGATCTAAAATAATTAATATACAAGAATTCATTTACAAAAATAATCATGTTCTCATCATTTCTCTTCATGAATAGCTTCAGCCAGTCAGGACAATTCTTCTTGTAGTGTCCTTTCTTGCCGCAGTGCATGCATGTATCCCTGTCCATTATAGCATGTCCCTACTGAGGCCTATGCTGCTGCTTGCCCATAGGCTTAGAGTAGAAGACTGACTTCTTTTGCTGTGGCTGCTACTTGCTCTTGTTCTTGTTATCTTTTACATAGTAGACGGAACCACCATGTTTAACCTTGAACCTGTCCTCCTCTTGAACACTGTTGGTAATAAGCTGCTCAAATGTTCACTTATCTGGGTTCATGTTGTAGTTTGAGACAAAGTTCTCAAACTGATCTGGTAGAGACAGCAATACAAAATAAACTCGGAGGTCTTCATCAATCTTTAGATTCACAGTCTTTAGCTTTTCAGTTAAGTTGTTCATCTTCAAAATATGAGCTCTTATACCACCACCAGTGTACTTTTCAGTCACCAGTTGTCTTATCATCTGGGTGGCATAAGTCTTGGAAGACCCAGTAAACTGGTTTTTCATCCTCTATAGAAAACTCTTTACTGTGTCTTCATTCTGGATTGAGCCCATGATAGCGGGTTCAATCGTGTTCTTGACAAGTGCCAAGTACTTCTTGTTGTCAAGAATCTATTGTCTGTGCTCGCGTTGAAAATAAGCTACATTAGAAGCATTATCCAGCTGTCTTTGGTGCCAAACAGCATCCGTTTCTTTTGCGCCCCTGACAAGGTCAGGGGACTCTGTTAGACACTGTGTAGTCACTACCCAGTCCATCTCGCCCATAACAAAAGCAAGATCAATCTTTCTCCTCCATTCCCTGTAATTATCCCCTTTTAGGATTGTGATCTGGGAAAGAAAGGTCATCATGGTTGCTCCTGAAATTAACCATGAAAAGTGAGAACAAAAATAATATATAAAATTCTATCATGTATGCATTAAACCTACATCACCGTTGGGCAGAAAATAGGCATAATACACAAACCATCATTAATATAGCATTGTAATTAATAACATTGGTCAGAAAATTACAATGATATATAATCTAAAAAATTAATGCTCCTAAAATTAAATTCTCCCGTTGGTTCAAAAATTAAATTTAGAAAATATTAATTTTAACAATAATCATCAATTCTATAAACTTACAGCGGAAACATGACATAAAACATGTATGAACAGTAGCATAATAATTTTAATTTATTCTCTGTTAAATAATCTTGTTGGTTTATATTTTAACAGAGATAAATTCATCAATTGTTATCAAATTTCTGTTTAAATGACCATTAAAACAGTCAAAATATAAAACAAGAGCTACTGTTCAGTTCTGACCCATTCAGGCATTTCTTGACCCACTCTGGCGCGCGTGCACCCATACATGCGCGCTTACATTCGGCCTGGGTAGGCCCATATTTGCTGGCGCAGCTCATCTCCATGCCATGCCACGCGAGCACGGCGCTGGGCGCAGCCGGCCTTGTGGCCCAGACCGCGGGAGCACGCAAAAGCACCAGCCCAGCCCACGCGAGCCGTTCTCGCCCCCGCCTCTCCCTCAGCCGTCCATCACGATGGACGGCTGAGCATCCTTCTCGGTCAGTCAAAACCGATGCACGGCAGACAGCCTCCCAACCCTAGCCCCCATTTCTCCTTCTCCGCTCCCTCTCTGCTCTCTGCTCCACCTGCGTAGCGGTGAAGAACGATGCCCGTTGGCGAGGCCCGCCGGCACGACATCGGTGGCGAGTAGGAGGAGCGGGTCCTGGCGGTGCCGCCACGAGGGCCTTCACCGGCGCGCGCTCACCCGAGAGTGAGCGCGCCGCTGTCGAGGGTCCTTGTGACCGGTGCCCGAGTTCTTGCCGTGGCGGCTAGCCGCCGACGTCCATGGCACCTGATGAGTGACCCAGGTACATGCCCGGACCCTTCACCAAGGCCTCTGTGTTCTTGTAACCCTAACCCTAGGGTTAGGGTTTGGGTTTGGGGATTCCGTGGGGTCAGGTTCTTAAATCCTTTCCCTTTCTTTGGCCGGTCGACAACCGACCTCTATTCTATCTTGATCTAAACCTAGTCGATAACCTAGTGGCTCTGGTACCAATGTTAGAAACAACTCTGTACATCTAGGTGTCGTGCTAGGCAAGATCTCGGGGAATATAGCATATATTAAAGAGTTCTGGTGTTCGGATCTAGAGGGAGAGGAGAGAGATGAGAGGTATCTGGGTTGTGTGAGAGCGGAGCGGGTGCTGTTGCGGGGAGAGCCGGAGACGGGGCAGAGGAGGTGGCGACATCGGTCCCCGTCATGTTGGCATCGACGACGATGTTGGTGGGTCTGAGATCGGCGCGGCGGCGACGACGGTGGAGAGCTTCCCGTCGCTGGTTGCGCCTTTCCTTGTGATTGGATTAGGGTCCTGTTGGGTGAACAATGGCTACGCTCAACCTCGTGAAGCGTGCCCTGGCTTCATCCCTCTTTATGTAGCATAGTGCGACGGGGACTCATCAACCAGAGAAAGGTTGGGACGCCCCCGATCAGGACGTGGATCTGGGTTGGGCCGTTGGACCCATTGAAGATCTACTAACAGCCTCCTGCGAGAGGACTTGAGTTGAGTTGATTTGTTATGTCATAAAGAGATCATGAATTGATTTTTTATGGATAACTGATGATGTGCCATGCCAACAAATATGAAAAAAAATAATCTACATCCCATCCTAAAAATTACCTCTGATATGAGTTTTTCTATCCTAAAAGTTTGAATTTTGTTGTAAAGCCTATCATCAACCAAGCCAATTTTTAAACTTATCAGATGGTTAAAATATGGCTGGTCAAATGATTTTTTGAACTTAACATTAAGATGGTTTCAGCACATTGTATTAGTGTTCTGTAAACGGGTGCAATTTTTGCTTAATCTGCAGGGAAAGGTACCGCTCCAAATCTGACGGTGCAAGGAGGAGGAGGTTCTTCTAGAAACAAGTAACGCCACGGAAGAATCTAGAACAGAGCACCGCACACAGGCCACAAGGGGAAGAAAAAGGGCAACGAAAATTCGCCCCCGTAAAGAAGACGGACAGAGAGAGCGAGAGAGAGACAAAAGGTCAGGTGAGCGAGAGGCGTCGGCCGATCTTGCGCGGTGAGGAGGAGATCGCCGGAGCAGACAGGTAGAGATGTTCCTGGTGGACTGGTTCTACGGGGTTCTGGCCTCACTGGGCCTGTGGCAGAAGGAGGCCAAGATCCTCTTCCTCGGCCTCGACAACGCCGGCAAGACCACCCTCCTCCACATGCTCAAGGACGAGGTTCGTGTTGCACTTCGATCTCTGGCCTTTGCTCCGCGCGAATTCTCATATTTTTCGCTATCCCCTTGCTGGGGATTACCGATCTGGTCTGATTTTGTGGTTGTTGTGCATGTGTCTGCGACTGCGTGGATGGGATCCGATCGCAGCGTCTCGTTCAGCACCAGCCGACGCAGTACCCGACTTCGGAGGAGCTAAGCATCGGTAAGATCAAGTTCAAGGCCTTCGACCTCGGTGGCCATCAGATCGCCCGTCGCGTCTGGAAGGACTACTACGCCAAGGTTGCCTCTCCATCCTGCACTCTTGCTGCTCCCCCCTTCTTTTTTTGTTGGTATATTACTGTTGTTGCGCTCCTCTGTACGGTTGCTGTGTGATTTGGATCGGAGTTCTGGTTGAGAAGAAGATGGTAGGGTTTTAGATGTATAAACCATATCTGGGCTCAACCATACTACATCCGGATAGGGTTGGGCCCTAGGTTCATCTTGCTGTAGGACTAGCAAAAGAAGTTCTACTATAGTATTTACAACAGCTTGCTCTTCAGCTATGATTTTGTTATGCTCAATTATAGAGCGATTAAAGAGTGCCATGTGATCTTTGCTGGCAAGCGTTCAGTTTTTATAGAAGAGTGGACATTCTACCTGTGCAAGTGAACTTGTGGAAGGCCCAAGCAAGAATGTTGCCTAACCAGAGTTTTTTTTTTTTTTTTTTTTGGGAACTGAACCGGTTTGAGACTGTGCCACTTTCATTAATTAAAGAAGAAGGAATACATTGAAGGAAAGCACATAGCAGAATAGACTGCGCCATGATTTACAAAATTGCACATTGAAGGAAAGCAAAAAGGAACCGACTTTGGGGTTCATCAGTTTTGGATACAAAGGCACCTAACCAGAGTCAAAATTCGACCAAACAGAATGACCTGTCCCTTTATGGCTGGTCCTCTTTGATTTATTTGGGCAGAGCACAATTTGAGATAAAAAGCATAGGAAAATTGTTGAAGCATCATTGTGTCTGGGGATGTTTCCAAATGTACAGTTCATTCCTACCATATCATCACCTAAGTTTGTGTTAGATAGAACTCTCTCTCAAAAAAGGAAAAATGAGCCTATTTCTAGGTTGCCTACCTCTCTTTGGTCTGAGATTCACATAGTACCTTTTCAAATTTTGTTTGTTTCATTTGTTTTGAGAACACAAATTCCAATTGCATTAGAAATCTTGTTTCTGCTATTTGTCATAGTTCTTCTGGATTTAGACATTACTGATTTAACTGGCTCAAATATGCAATATGTAGCCCTGGAAGACAATATCTCTATATACATTTTTACTATAGTGCTTGTAGGCTTAACATCAATGGAACCTATTTTTTCTGCTTGTCTGGTTATTGTTTTTCAGAGTTTTGATCTTACTAGAGCTGCATTGTTTTGTGCAGCAAAAGCTGTGAATATATATTTCTTGCTTCTATTTGGTAATATCTCTATATTGTTTGTTATTGTTATGATGTCACCAAGCTGTCAGATTGGGACCTGAGATGAGTGTAATGTCCCTTAGTTAACTTCAGATTTCCTCCTGTTGGCTCAAATTGATGGATGTTTCCTTTCCAATATTATGAAACTCGGTAGCATAAAGATTTGACCTCCTGAAGACAATCCCTTCTTTAGCAATAAGGTGCTGTTTGCACTAGTCCTTAATTTTTGGCCATCTGAATAATCCATGTTAACAAAATTGTGGAGCCATGTAGGCAAAAATATTGCCAAGCAGAAAAAAAAAATTACCCCAATTTCTGACTGCTTTTGCCTATTGAATTATGCTCTCTCCAATTCAAAGTGTTTGGAAAGCTATCTGAATGTACAACTCATGATTACCACTTGACCGAATGACAACCTAAAATGCTGTGAGGTTTGCCTGGTTACAACTATTTGTCAATTGTGTGACTCCATCTTCAGCTAGCATCAGATCTACTGATATCCTTTTTTTTTTCTGCGTTATGAAATTTCATAGCAGAATAGAAAAGTTTTGTGACCTTTGAAGACAATCTTCTCTAATGGTTTGGGATGCTGTTGCATTGGTCCCTGATTATAGCTGCCTGAGGGAATCCATGCAAAGGAACACTTTTTTTTGTAAGAAAGGTGATACCTCACCAGGGGCCAGAGCGGAGCTGGACTTTTATTCTGCTATGTCTCAGCAAAGCATGATTTTTAGTTCGGGGAATCACCATTTTTTTCATTGTGTTTGGAGTGCTTTTCAAATGTTTAATTCATGCTTCCCACTTGGCCAAATTACCACCTAAAGTGCTTGGAGGTTTGCCTGATGCCACCAGTGGCCATTTTTTTGCCTCCATCTTCACTAGCAAGCATCAGATTCTATTGAGTGACTTGCTGATCCTTGTATTCTTCAGTGGTCATTATCCACTGCGGCAACTCCACATGTCAAGCGTAGCTGTTTCATCTCTACTGGTGTCATTGGTAGGAGAAGTAGAATCTTAGTTTACTTATTGATGAGGTTGGTGGAGCTAAGATCGAGCTTTTTTAACTATAGAAAGGTGGAGGAGGATTAAGGTTGTACAATAGTCATAAATTGACAAGATCATAGCTCTCCAGACATACCAGTATGTGGTTGGCTTTGGCTAAAAGAATCAGATGATTTAAAAATTTCTACAGTTTTGTTCTGCTCTTGCATGTGTCTTGCTGGAATTCTTTAAGTATTACCTGTGTATTCTGCATCTGGTGGGAACAAGACAAACTACTATCCATCTTGGAAATCATGGTATAATCAAGAAAGTGTTACATATGTTGAACTTTGCAGCAAATTAACATCCTTCAATTTTCTATATGGACTATTTACTTTCTGAAGGCTTTAGGACTGGTCCCATTGCAAAAGAAAATTGAACCTGCTTCTAGGCTACCTGATTTCATTTTCTTCAAGGCACTCGTAATACCTTCTGAATTTCATTTGTTCTGAGAAATTGTGTTTCTGCTATTCATCCTTATTACTCTGTGGATTTGGATGTCACCGTGTTGCTAGTTAATATTTGGCTTTAACACATAGCAGGCTTACAGCATAGCTGCAAGCTATCTGTTCTTCTGTTGCTTCTTTTGTTTATTGATGATCCATGCATTTTGGCTGAATTGTTGAGTTTATAATTTCTGTATGCTTCGTCTGGCTGTTTCTAAGTTCTTATCTGTCTGATAGGTTGATGCTGTTGTTTACTTGGTTGATGCTGTGGACAAGGAACGGTTTGCAGAGTCGAAGAAGGAACTTGATGCTCTGCTTGCAGATGACTCGCTCGCAAATGTTCCTTTCCTCATACTGGGTAATAAGATTGACATCCCGTACGCAGCTTCAGAGGAGGAGCTGCGGTACTACCTTGGGCTGAGCAACTTCACCACAGGAAAGGGCAACGTGAACCTAGACAATTCCAATGTGCGCCCCTTGGAGATCTTCATGTGTAGCGTGGTCCGCAAGATGGGCTACGGAGAAGGCTTCAAATGGATGTCTCAGTACATCAAGTGAGGCAGCGTCTTGTCTGTCCACAGCGCTGTCCTCTGCTACCCTCGGAGTCGGAGGTGGTTGTAATCAGGTGTGGTTCTTTGTAGAGTCCTGCGGCTGTATCAAAAAGGGTCTATGTAGCTAGTGTGGTAGGGCAAATCCTGTAAGTTGGTGTTAATCCTAGATACGCGATGGTGTCTGTCTTCTTTCCTGATTGTTTGTGGGTGACGGTCTTAATAGTTCCAAAAAGAATGCGGCTGCTGGATTCACTTCTATACGGGAAGAAGTATTTCAGCTTATGTAATCAGGTTACTTCAAATCAATCAACCAGTGAAATGTTTGCAGCAGCTATTGGTGCCCTCGTGGGATTAATCATGACACTGTTGCTTCATGAAAGTATAAGCCTGTAGCGATGTTCACTGAGCTCATCCTTGCATTTGTGCTGACCCCGGCACGTCTTTTGGTTTTTATAATCAAGATTTAACATCTGCTGATATCAGTAACTCATACCGGCTCGGCACATCCCCCGCACACGCGGCGGTGCGATGCCTACCCGTGGTCGCGAGCAGGATACGCTGCTTCGTCTGCAACTGGCAAGTCACGCGCCGCTGCCACTGTCGACAGTGGGAATTGTAGCACCGGTAAAAAGGTTACTGACGACGAGCACGAGCACACCCCAGACTTGTTTATTTATTTCACTCGTAATCAAGCAAACATCAACAACAAATTTATTTATACGCATTACGCAGAGAACGTCCTACGCCTACGGAACGATCCTCCGGATTCACTGTAAGCGCCGTCGCGCTCGCTTCATTCCCATCATATGGAGCCGTCATCAGCGTCAGCGGTGGCTAGGGATGGATAATCGGCGGGCAGTTTCGCTGGACCTCAGCTGCAACAGATATATTCATATATATATCATGGTGGAGAAGACGTTTAATTAGCTACGAAGAATAGTTATTAGAAAGAAAAAAAAATCTTGCGTTTATTCAGGAACAGCAGCGGTGGCTTACGACGGCTGACGCAGGTGTCCGGTTCACTTGCCTTTCCCAGGATGCCGCAGACAAAAAGCATTAACACGAGGAGGGTCATCACAAGCAGCTGAACCGAGGTCGAGTAGTTCTTTGCCATTGTTTTGGTTATGACGAGCTTAGCTCTATCTGTGCGATGGATGCTCACTGCAATGCTGCCAGCTCCGAGCTCCGTCACTTTAAAGAGCAGCTTCCCCATGTACGAGGCTCAGAAGCCCTGAAAAGTCACTTGCGTTAGGTGGAGACCTGGAAGAAGAAACCAAACCTTCCCCACCAATAATTATTTCCATGAGATTTCCTGGAGGCTATGTTTCATAGGTTTCGTTCTAAAAAAAAAGAATAATAAACTTTTCCCAGGTGAAGGGGTCATCCGAATGAGAACGCATGCGCATTGCCTTAATGAATGATTAGATCAACGGTCAAGTGGTGGATCTTTTGGCATTCAGCTGAGAGTACGATGGAGTGAACAGGCGTAGTCAAAAACAAATCTTGAATTTTAGTGATGATTACCTTAGGAAAATTGGCGATGATTGAATTCAACATCTGGATGGTTGGTGGGGAAGGTAGTCAGGTGGAATGACCACTGGTCACCGGAGCACATGGAGACATATTTGTTTAGTGGAACTCTGAAATTAGTCACATGGCAATGTGGACGAAGAAACCGGAACCTAACAAGCAAATATCTGATCTCATTTCTCACTAGTACTTCGCAAGCATGGGGAGATGTGTGAAAATATGCGAGGAGGTGAGCTAGCAGCATTCCATCTATAAATTCAGCACATATCTAGTCCAAGGAAACACGCAACTTATTGCAAAGAACAATAAGCATACAACCCATGAACCCAGCAGCATGTGTGAGAGACCAAGAAGACATCTGTTTACCGTGGGGGCTCTAATAAGGTCCTCACAGCTCCTAACCATTGTTGCCTTCTCCTCTCTTTGGAGCTGTGCTGTCCCTACTTCAACTCCTTCTAACAACGACTTTGAAACCCTCATTTGCCTAAAGCTCCATCTCTCCACTTCTACCGGCCCACTAGACTCCTGGAATCGGAACAGTTCCCTCCATTTCTGTAGCTGGCCCGGGGTAACATGCAGCAAGGCGCACACGTCTCGTGTCATTGCTCTGGTTCTTGAGTCATCAAGCCTCGATGGCCAGATACCACCGTGCATCGGCAACCTCACTCTTGTCACCAAAATTCACTTCTCAAACAATCATTTGAAGGGTGTGATTCCACCGGAGCTTGGGCAGCTAAGAAGGTTGAGGTACCTCAACCTCAGCTCGAATAGCCTCATTGGTACGATCCCGAACACTCTATCTTCCACATCCCTTCAAGTGATTGACCTTGGAACCAACTCCGTCCATGGAGAGATTCCAGAAGCACTCGGGATGCTTTCCAATATTTCGGTTTTAAATCTTGCTGATAACCGTCTAACGGGTAACATTCCTCTGTCACTTGGAACTAGCTCGTCCCTTGTTTCTCTTGTCCTCGCGAACAATAGTCTCACAGGGTCTATCCCCTCAACACTTGTTCGCAGCTCGTCACTTGAAGTGCTGGACTTGACACGCAACACGCTTGGTGGAGTGATTCCTCCTGGCCTGTTCAACAGCACCTCACTTCAAATATTATCACTTGGATGGAACTACTTTGTAGGGTCCATTCCATCCGGTCCTTTGAATATTGACTCGCCCTTGCGGTCTCTTGTGTTGTCGGTGAATAAGCTTATAGGCACCATACCTTCATCTTTGGGTAATTTCTCTTCCCTTCGTCAACTACTGCTTGCAGATAACAAGTTTCAAGGCAGCATTCCTGCGAGTCTCTCTCAACTACCAAATTTGCAAGAACTAGACATGTCTTACAACAATTTGTCAGGGGATGTCCCCGCATCTCTATACAACATGTCCTCACTCATAGACCTTCATCTAGCCATCAACAAATTTACGGGGAGCATTGCATCTGACATAGGAAACGCCCTCACAAGCATTAGAACATTGATATTTCAAGGAAATAACTTTGAAGGCCAAATCCCTCCTTCTCTGGCAAACGCAACCAATCTTGAGTCTATTAATCTAGCTCAGAGTGCGTTCCATGGTATTATTCCTTCTTTTGGGTCCCTTTTCAAGTTAAAACAACTAATTTTGGCTGCTAATCACCTCGAAGCTGGAGACTGGACTTTCCTCTCCTCGTTGACAAATTGCACAAAGTTGGAGGAATTGGCTTTGGCCATAAACATGATGCAAGGTACTTTGCCGAGTTCAATTGGTAGTCTTGCAAATAGCCTACGGGCTCTTTATCTGCATACAAATAAGTTATCTGGTCCCATACCATCAGAGATAGGAAACCTCACAAACCTGGTGCAATTGGAAATGCAGCACAATTATTTTGTAGGGAATCTCCCTGGCGCAATTGGAAAAATTGCAAACTTAACTTTCCTAAACTTATCGCAGAACAAACTTTCCGGACATATTCCACTTTCTATTGGTCAACTCCGTCAAATGACTAAGCTCTTTTTGCAAGAGAATAATCTTAGTGGACCCATTCCTAGGGCTCTAGGTGATTGTAAAAATTTGATTAATCTCAATCTTTCTTATAACTCGTTGAACGGGAGCATACCAAAAGAGCTTTTTTCTGTTTATGCCTTATCAGAAGGTTTGGATCTGTCCCACAACAAGCTTTCTGGACAAATTCCACAATAGATTGGTCGATTGATCAATATAGGTCATATGAATTTCTCCAGCAACCGCCTTTCTGGGCAAATTCCAACTACTCTAGGTGCTTGTGTCCTCTTAGAGACCCTACGTATGGAAGGTAACTTTCTTGATGGCAAAATTCCAGGATCTTTCATCAATCTGAGAGGTATTGTTGAAATTGATCTCTCTCAAAACAACTTGAGTGGTGAGATTCCAAAGTTTTTTGAGTCCTTCAATTCATTGAAGCTTCTCAACTTGTCCTTCAACAGCCTTGATGGTCAAGTGCCAGTAGGGGGCATATTTCAAAATTCGAGTGAAGTTTTTGTTCAAGGGAATAATATGTTATGTTCTAGTTTCCCGATGTTACAAGTGCCCCTTTGCCATGGATCATCCAACCACCGACGCTCTTCCAACAATCTAAAGATAATTGGGATTAGTGTGGCTCTTGCATTGGTCGCTTTGTCATGCGTAACATGTATTCTTTTGAAAAGGAGTAAGAGACCCAAACATTTAGGCAACCAACCATTCAATGAGCTGAAGAACTTCTCGTATGATGATCTAGTGAGGGCGACAAATGGTTTCTCCTCACACAATTTGCTTGGTTCAGGGACATATGGATTAGTATATAAGGGTGTACTTGAGTCTGAAGTGGAAGGAATTGCCATAAAAGTTTTCAAGCTTGAGAAACTTGGAGCACCAAAAAGCTTTGTTGCCGAGTGCAACGCCTTTAGAAACATTCGTCATCGTAATATTGTAAGGGTAATTTCCGCATGCTCAACCTGGGATCAGAAAGGGAATGATTTCAAAGCCCTTATTATTGAATATATGGCTAATGGCACCATGGAGAGCTGGCTTTACTCGGAAATGGAAAGACCGTTGAGTTTGGGCGCCAGAGTAGGAATTGCAGCGGACATAGCTTCGGCATTGGATTATTTACATAACCACTGTGTGCCTCCTATAGTCCATTGTGATCTGAAGCCTAGCAATGTCCTTCTAGATGATGGCATGGATGCACGTCTCAGCGACTTTGGGTTAGCTAAGTTCATTCATCACGGTAATAGTTCTTCCAACAGTACTGCAAGTTTAGGACCAAGAGGGTCAATTGGATACATTGCACCAGGTAAATATATATCACGTAATTATTTTTTCGCAGTATCTTTTTTTAATAAAGTACTTATTATTTCGTGAAACAATGCAGAGTATGGCTTTGGGAACAAGATCTCAACCGAGGGCGACGTGTATAGCTACGGAATACTCATCTTAGAAATGCTGACAGCGAAACGGCCAACAGATGAGTTGTTCAGTAATGGCTTGAGCCTTCACAAATTCGTGGGAGATGCGTTTCCCGAAAGGATCAGCGAGATACTTGATCCTAACATCACTCGAAGTTTGGGAGACGTGGGATTGGATAATAAAGCCGACAAAGAAAACCATGCAGCGGCTGGACTGCTAGGCTCCATTACGCAGTTTATTAAGGTTGGTCTGTCGTGCTCTATGGAGGCGCCAAAAGATCGACCAACAATGCTGGAAGTTTACGCTGAAGTCAACGCAATCAAACAGGCAATTTCAGCTGTATGCGTTGAGTAGTAGAACAATTAATTGCTCCTTAGGAATGCAATGTAGCCTATGCTTAGTTTCGTTGACTGATCCTTAAACTTCAACAGATCTACTAGTTGTCAATAATCACTTGCAGACGAATTTCGGCTTTATTTGGAACTACGTCAGTTCAACCAGCAGTGAAATATCATCGGGAAGACATTAAAAAAAAATCATCGGGAAAAAAAAAACTGAAATGTAACTTTTTGACCCTGTTTCAATCAAACAGCATAAAGAAACATGGTGGCACTTTCTAATTTAGAACACTGGCAGGGAAACAGAAGCAATTCGCGGAGGCGAGCAGAAATAGCATAGAACCGGATAAGTGGCGCGTCAGTCTGAATCTCGGGGTGGTGGAGCTCCTATCCGAACCTTTTCCGGCTGTGGAGACCCGGAAGAGAGCGACCCTTGTGGCAGCGGGAAACCATCCTTCCTTTCGTCGCTCGCTTCCCGTTGTCGGTACGTCTGCAGGGTGGCAAATGCCAGATGAAGCAAAGTTTGCTCTGACCCCGAAGCAACCCCGAAAAACGGGGGAGGCGTCCGGATCTGGTGCCTTCCGTACCCCTCGTTCCCATCGACGATCGATGGATCCTGTTTTGGCCAATGCGTCGTCGCGGTGATCAAGGCGCCGGACTCGTGTTCTGAAATCGTTGTCTGTTTAGAGAGAGCATCGTGTTTTAGCTACCCGCACAATCAATCGTGAAACGCTGCAAACTCGAAATGTTGTTTTTCAGTTGTGAGATTGTTGTGTGCCTGTGTTTTTTTTTTTTTTACCGAGGTGGTGGTGATGATGAAGCTTCGGTTTCAGTCGTCGCCTGCGGAGCGGAGGTTTGAACAGGAAAGACGACGCGAATTGCCGTGTGGAGAGAGAAGAGAGATTCCGCTCGCCGGCCGGACCTGCACACCTCCGCCGCCGTCGTTTACCTCGCGCGTCGCTCTCACCTGCACGCGGATAGGAGGGGCGGAGCAGCGAGCGCCACGCAAATAAGCGCAGCGTGTTGGGATGGGGATGGGATTGGCACGGCACGTCCGCGCGCTGGTCAGGTCAGGTCGGGTCGGCGCGCGGCAGACCACGAGGTCGGCCCGGCCCGGCCGCGCACGACGACGCCGACGCCTTGGCCGTTGCCTTGGCGGCTCTCGCGCTGGCTCGGAGTCCGCGTGGGAACAATCCAGCGACGAAACAGCAGGACTACTCTTTGCTCTGTCTTGCATGCGCGGCGTCGAAACACAGCCGCCGCGTCCCGTCCCGCAGTAGTAGGTGAGGACTCTGCTGACCGGGCGTTTGCATTCGCCGGAGACGATCGATCGAGAGGTCCGATGAGTTGGTGTCCGAGTCCGCCCGCGGTGATCGCTTTTTTTTTTTTTTTTTTTTTTTGATACTTGGTGATTCGGGATCGATGATCCGCCGACGACCCGCAAGCGCACCTGGAACGGCATGACGTGGCGCCAGCAAGCAAGCAAGCCGCCAGGGGTCGTATACAAACCAGCAACAGCGACGCCTTTTTTTTTTTTTTCCGTTCTCGCCGGCGTGTTCGCTGGCCTACAACACCACAAGCAGACGCGTGTTACCTGCTCGTTCGTTGATGTACGAGTACGGTACGGGTTACTACCTTGGTAGAGTGATGATTGGTACGGGTATCTACCGTGATTTCCGTGAACGCAAAGGAGTCCCATGTGTGTTTTACCTCGTCGTCTCGACTCGGAGATTTCGACGGACGACTCCGAAAGTAACCAACCACGCGGTCACGGTCCTTTTGTTCGTCGGGGGGCTGAAAAATGAGAAACGCATGTTGCTGACGGCGAGGACTCTTGGGAGGTGGATGGAAAACAAGTTTCTATTATTTTCCATTGCATGTTTACATATGATGCAACGCGGCCGCGCGCCATGATGGAAAGAGAGGGACGCGGCATTGCGTTCTTTTGTACACAAGAGAAGAAAATCGTGCTGCTGCTGCTGCTGTATTACGAACAAACGAATGGGGGTAAGCAGGATCCAATCTGCCCGTACGCGACGAGCCTACCTGAACCTAACGACTAGGAACGCGCCGAGCGCGATCAGGTTCGCCGGAAGCAGCACCACCAGCAGCAGGTGCGCGCGCCGCCGCGCCTCCACCACCGCGCCCACGATCCCCGACGACAAGCCCAGCGACGGCCACCACAGGAACAGCAGCCGCCACCGCCACCGGTCGCGCTCGGCGTCGCGGGCGCGCCGCGCCTCCTTGCGTGCCACGCCGCGCACGGACCGGAGGTACGAGTTCACGTCGTGGTCGCGGTACACGGCGCCGCGGGGCCCGTACGCGCCGCCGTCCTTGAGGATCTCCAGCGGGTGCGGGGAGTTGAAGAAGGCCGACACGGCGGACCGCACCTGCGACAGGGACGCGCCCGCCTCGCCCAGGTGGTACATGCCGCTGTCCGGAGGCAGCAGGTGGTGGTGCGGCGAGAACCGCTGGTCCGGCTGCAGGATGAGAACCTCACCCATCGGCGCATACAACAGCTTCTGCCATTTTTTTTTAGTCTCATGATGTAAGCAACATTGCCATAAATGAATCATAATAATTGATAATGTAATACCAAAACAGATAAGAATCTAGCTAGTGCCTGGTTTGCGAGGCACGGGTGACTGCGGAAATTCCCATTGGCGAGCTTCAGAATGTTGGCGACATGATCCGGGTAGTGGCAAGAAAACACTCGAGGAACGATATCTCGATGCATCGTGACTGACTGCACATGGCTTCTCGGCAAGCCGAGCCGGCGAAGCAGCTGGTCTCCGCCGCACATGATGCACGGCGCGCCGAACGTTATGACAGGCAGCAGGGATGAAGCAGGAGAGTCTCCCCTCACCAGCAACATCAGGTTCACGAGCAGAGCGAGGCTTCCACCGAGAGAATGGCCGGTGAAGCGCAGAGACGCAGATTCACCGCGCTCTCTCAAGTGGGATTTCACGTACGGCAACATCTGGTGGTACATTCCCTTGGCAGCTTCGTAAATTCCTCGGTGAACCATCACGTCAAGTTCCTGGGGCACATCAGAAATTTACATAGATTAGAGAAATCTGTAGATCACACTGCTACAGAATTTTTACAGCACCAACTCCGTTTTGATGCAAAAATATATGAAGTACTTACTATTAACAATACAACGGTTTTTATTTTTGCGAAAGAGTATATAATACAACAATGGTTGATACTGTCACGAGTACAGATTCTATAGTTGAATTTTAAATTTAACACTTGTTAGAAGCTTACCTCGAATTTGACAGGTTCAAACAAGAGGTTGGCCTGCCAAGAAGCAATCGACTCTGATCCCTGCCAATTACGTATGCAAAAAATTTAGCCAACATGATCAGAGAAAACTCTTGTATATACGAGAATTGGCACAATCAGTACCTGAACCACAAAATGTCTTGTTCTTGTTTGATCATCATCACAGACGAACCACTCGCACGGGCAAGATCTCGAAGAATTCAGATCATCAGCAACAGCTTGTCGTGTTTCCTCCTTCGCAGCGACCATGGACGTAACTGAATTCAATGAGGCCTCGTCCATTGTTAAACCTTCACCGTTCTCGCCATCCACAAAGGTGATGATGGTTGGATCATTATCAACATCATTCCTTGAACCAAAGGGCATAATCCCCACCGCCCGGGAATGCAAATAAGAGGCAGCAGAGGACACGACTCGGTAAGCAACGAAGGGGTTTATCCTCAGGCCAGGTCCTCTCTCCTCGCTTGCCTTTGCAACATTCTCAACAGCTTCAGATTCTTGCTCCGGAGATTCAGTTTTCCCACTGCCATTCTCTTGCTTCTCATCAGAAGCTGCCTTGGCCTTCTCTTGCACTGATGAAGTCACAAACCGCAAGTTGTACCTTCGAAGACATTTTGGCTGAGATGAGAGAACGCAAGCAACCAGTTAATAAGTTGGCCAGTGAAAATTTCAGGTAAGAAGTCTGCAACTTTTAAGTTTGAACTAAATTACCAAGGTAACTAGGTAGTAACTATTACCATCACAATTGACGTTTCAGTATTAAAGAACCAAGGGCATAATCTATGTATAAGCCAAAAAAGCAGTCTAACAAATTGCCGAACTAGAAAAGACAAATGAATCTGACAAATCCAAGAGTAGCCTACGCCAAATTCCAAGGGGAAAAGTAGACAATATAGATGTCAAAGTAGACTAAATTTAGCAGAAGTAGAACATTGGTGTTGTTACAGCATTGAACTTCCTAGCACCTGCATTGGTGTTAAAAATTTACAGCATGACATAGAGCACGAAAGTTGTCCTTCCCTACCTTAATCAAATGCTAGGGAGCTAATAAAATTTGCCGAACGCAATCACGAATAAGAAATTCATGATGTGCAATTGACGTGTGAAAACAAAAATTACAGTAGCTCCGATGATCCTACCTGAATCTGAGGAATCATGTAGGCGATGTTGCAGAGGTAGGACATCTTGGAATACTCCTTGACGTCCGCGAGCGGCACTTTCTTCAGCAGCCGCGAGAACGACGCGCGGTCGAACACCTCATCCTCGTCGTCGTACCCGACGGCGCAGCCCTCCTCCCCGCCGCAGGAAGCGCACTCCTCAACGTCGCCACCGCCGCCGCCGGCCGCCTCCCGCTCCCGCTCGGGTTCCGGTTCCGGTTCCTGATCCCCGCCGCCACCGCCGGTTGCCTCCGCGTGCGCCGCCTCCTCCCACCGCGGCTGCACCCGCAGTATCTGGAGCACCCAATTCCCCTGCCCCCGCTCGCCCCCCTCCACCACCGGCGCCTCCTCAGGCGGGCTCCTCGCCTCCGCGCCGCGGACTGCGCTTCCCGCCGCGGCCGTCTTCTCCCCGCCGCCGCCGCGCGGCCACAGGCGCAGCAGCGGCGCGCGCGGCGGCTGCCTCCGCTGCTGCGCCGTCGGCGGCGGCGGCACCGATGCCGATGCGACCGGAGGCTGGGGCGGCGCCGCGCCGCCGCGCATGAACCTCAAGGCGTCCATGGCCCCCCGGCGTGCGCCTCCCCACGTGACGTGGCTTCCTCTGCTCCCGTGCTGCCGCCTCCGGGTCCTTGGGCGGTCGAGCCTCGCGGATTAGGCGCTGATTAATAATAGCGCGGTCAAGTTTAGCAGGACGGCACGACTGATGATGGCAGTCGGCGGGTTAATCTTGTAGCTCACGCGAGCTTAAGCTGCCGCTGACGGTCAGTAGTCGGCACGGCTGGCTGATGATTGCAAGAGAGATGGTTGGTTGCACGGGAGGAGAGAGAGAGAGAGGATGGACATTGGAGGGGAGGCAACCTCCTATATACGTGGAGTTTTGGGTCGGAAGGAGGGGATTGTTTGTGGGAGGAAGGAGAGAGTCAGAGAGGGATGGGCTTGAAAAATCTACCCTTTGGTTGCTTGTCCCGTTGATCTTGGTGGATATTTTGTTGCCTTGTGATCGGTATTCTCGTTGCTTGTGTGTTGTGTCCTTGAGGTACCAACCACGCTACAGGCTTTGAACTGTTGACAGATAAAAGCAGCTCTCGGTGTGTGACGATTTGCAGGCGAATAATTTTGTGATTATACGAAACTGTTAAAATTTTCTCCCGGCATGTACCAAACAATCATTACCATCATATTCTCGTGACATCAAGCTATCATTGCCATCCTTCCAAACTTTACCTTGGTAGATTATTACTGACGAGGACAGATCATCAACAGAAATAAAAAGGATGTATTGACCTTTGCTAAACTGGGCGTCGATCCTATATAAAAAAAAAAAAACTGGGCGTCGATCGCTGCCAACGTGACACGGGAGCAGCGCAATCCGTCCGTTTCCGTGGCGAATTTGGCACAGAAGATCGTAGAGTTACTTGCGTGGACGCGTCCCCGACGGATATTTGGGCACGTCAGCGGATGAGACTGCTTACGCGGACGTACACGTGCTGGGCGCACGTGCCATGCAGACGGGCTCAATTCCACGAGGCACCGTACGCACCGTCTAGAAAAACCGAACGGGTGTGGGCTAGATATGGCCCGACGCCAGTGGCGTTGTGCCGGCCCATATTCGGAGTGATACTGCGTATGGGCTGGTAGTTGCAACCGAATTTACTACTGCTGAAATCACGAGTGGGCTGCAGATGAGTTTGGCCCACACTATTTGTCATCTGCTCATCAAAACTCCTTTGAGTCCCCTCAAAAAAAAAAAAAAATTCAAAACTCCTTTGAGTCTCTCTCTCAAAAAAGAAAAAAGAATCCTTTTGAACAAATTCTGCTCTTAAAATCTTAGGTACGGGGAAAAAAATCCTCGCGAAATTAAATCTATTCTGATATTCCTTTTGAACTATCTCTTTCGATGATTCTAACACGGTTAAACTTGCTATCTTTTTTTTTTGCTAAAATAAACTTGTTCGTGACAAGGCATCAACCATGTGGCAGCCAAAAAAATCTGAATCAGATTCATATCCTATCATATGGAATATCGATAGTCAAATAGTGATTGTATTTTTTCCTCTACAAAAATAGTCATCGTATGAGCTACACGGCATCGTCGCGTCTCTCATCAGGCGACGGGCAGCGTTGGTGAGGTTTTCTTTGTTAGCCCAGCAGACGGTTAACTGCGTACTTGGAATCTGTGATTGAGCGATGGTTACCTGCACGGGTCAGAGGTAGTTTTATACGGTTCCTTTCTCTTCCGGTATAAAAAAACAAAAACAAATCGAGAACCAGAACGTCATGTATGGGTAGGTCTCTGAAGCCACCAGATCCTCACCTCACCGCCCATTTTAAGCTAACTAACTACATACACATACACGAAGCAAGCAACATGACATTTTCGGAAAGAAACACAAAATTTTTAAAAAAGATGGCTGCGGTGTGTCAAACAATAAAAGGGACGAGATGAAAGGAGCACTAGATCGAAGGGTTGCATTGACAGTGACAGCATATATGAGGGAGGTCGCGGAGATGGTTTCGTATGAGGAGCTCACGCACTTCTGGTCAGTCAGGGTTAGTTGGCCTGCCGAGGAAAACAACGCGCGGCGCCGACTGTGTCTCCGCTAGACCAGTTGCGCGCATAGTGTACGCATGAAAACCAATAAGGCAACATGTGTTGTGTGTGCGGTCACTGCAATCCGCCCTCATTACATATATATTTAGTTCACCGGTCGCCACATGCTCACCGATCTTCCACACCACCGACGCGCGCTCCGTTTGCTTTGCCTGCCACAGTGGCACGGCCGTGTTTCAGAGCCTGGCACGAACAATGGCGTCGTCGCCAGTTTCCGGCCGATCCCGGTGCTGGTTCGTGGTGGCGTGCGTCTTCTGCAGTCTCGTCTTGTGCTGCAAGGCAGCAGGTAAAATTTCCATTCTTCTTCAAACGTTAGTGACGCTTCCTCTATTAGAGTCAAGCTGTACGGACAAACATGAACTGAGCAACTCATCAAGATGTCTCGTGCAGATGAAGCGGCAGCAGCAGCAGGTTTCCATGGCCAGAAGAAAGACGCCGTTGACATAGTCGGAAGAGCTCTATTCTGCTTCAACGACCCCCACGTAAGTGCCCGTGCATGCCCGGCCGGCATCATCTTCAAACGACGGAGCTACGAGCTTGCTCTCCTGGCTACTGCAACCATGACGCATGAATTAATCTTTTTTGTTTTGCTCTTCGCACGCGCCCAGATCTACAGCGGGTGCCAGGACTCCCTGCGTCTGGGCCCGCAGGGCGCGCTGAACGTGCCGCCGGCGTCCACCGACGCGTTCTGCGGCGGCGCGTGCCTGGAGGAGACGGAGCTCGTGCTCCGCTGCGTCGACGACGTCATGGCCAACTTCCGCTTCTACAACGGCGCTTCCGTAGGCGACGTACGCGAGGCGCTCGGCCGCGGGTGCGGGCGCACGGGCCTCCGCGGCGACTTCGACGTCCTCCATCGCATCGGCTACGGCGACGGCTACTTCTACGGCGGCGGGAGCCGTAGCGGCCGGCGGCCCGTCTGGCTCGACCTGATGATGCTCACCGCCGGCGCGGCCATTCTCTTGCGCGGGTGATTTCGACTTTCGAGTCGTCCATGGTGATCATGCTTTTCAGTTTTAGATATGTATAGTAGTAGGATTCTGTTCTTCAGGAAAGCAGAGCTGCCTCGCTCTCCTCGCGGAATGCAAATTAAGAACTCTATTTGGTTCCGCGCTAGAATTAGAGGATGGCTAATTTAAGTTATGCAATACTATTAACTGTTGCTTGTTTAAACGCAAAGCTTTGGAGGAAACAGAGCTGCAGGACGTCACAGAACTGGAGGAAACTGAACTTGTTCTACTTGCCACTTTTTTTACGAACTGCAGGACGTCACAGGACTGCATGATTGATTGACTGATTGGTACCACTTCCCAATTTTTGTATGAACCTAAGGGGGGCAAAATTTTCATTAGAAACATAAACAACATCAAATCAGCGATGAACCATGAAACGATGATTCAAGCCCGTTACAGAATTTGGCAGTCGTTGATCGCCTTTTTTTGTTTGGAATTGAAAATTACACATCGCATGATTTTAATGGATTACGGAACTCAGGTTGCCTCATTCTCGAGACTCGAGTGCTTGAACTATCTTTCACATTTAGTTGCTTGCAGTTCGATTGGGCAGCCAGAGATGAACTCATGGGGAATCCACTCATGGACCATCCAACTTTGATCCAACAATTCGAACAGTATTTTTCATCAAGGAAGAAGGAACTACCAGTCAAATGCATCCATTTTGGAATCCGTTTTCTCGTGACAATTCTTCATGGCCTATGTCCTCACGTTCGGGGAATTCAGCCCAGCCCATCGAAACATAATTTCCTGTTCAATACTCTATCTATTTTTCCTTTTTGGCCGATAAAACTAGGAGAGTAGCGCTTTGGCGCCAAAACGACCCAGGGGCCCGCCAGTGGAGCTAGCTTTGCCGCCAGGCGCATTTCGCAGGGGCATTTCCGGTAAATGTTCGTACGGCCTATACCTGCGACGATTCGTATAACGGAAGGTTCCCGTCTCCAGAACTCTTCACCTGCGCCTTCCGATCTCCCGGCTTAAGCCCTACCTCGCTCGCCTGCCGCCGCCGCCGCCACTGCCGCAAGGGGAACCTGCTTCGCTCGCCGCCTTCCTCGCGCCGCCCGATCTAAGGTAAGGCCGCTTCACTCGCTCGATCCGTTGCCGTTGTACTATTTCATTCTGCAGCTCCGATTCCGTGATGTAGTTTCCGCCCCCGTCCTCGGCCGCGGTCTCCCCTTCTTTTCCGGTTAAACACGCCGCCAAACCTGTAGAGCCCATGCCCCCTCTGGTTGCCTTTGCCGTCGCCGTGGAAGAAAATGGGTGGGGGTTCGCATTTGAGGAGATGTGACCAGCGCTAATCAACAACTGTTTGTTCGTTCGTTGCTAAAACTCGAGATTCCAAGGCTCTGAGGAGTCTCAATGCATAGCATGGCTGCTAAAACTCGAGATTCCAAGGCTCCGAGGAGTCTCAATGCATAGCATGGCTGCTAAAACTCGTGATTCCAAGGTTTTGAGGAGTCTCAATGCATAGCAGCATGGAATAAATGTTCTGTTTTTTTTTTTTTGGTCTTAGTCGTGAAGGGCTGATTAGTGATTAGGGATAGTGTCGCTATGAGTTGCATGAGCTGTTATTTTTGGCCATTAAAAAAATTTATGGTATCACAAGTATATACCTCTACTGAACTGTTGAGCATGTATTGATGGCCTCAATGATAATGCCAATGTATGCAATTATTGGTATTGTTCTCCCGTTTGGTAGTGAGATTCGGGTTCATGTAGTTTCTTCCTCTTAACAGTCCTTTTTTATTTAATTACTATCTTCGTCTTACATGATTAGCAGAGCTCCTGATCTCGGTTTCGAGGAGAAAATGAACAACACCTAAAGTCTAAAACATGCTTGCCTGAAGCAGAATTCTCCATACATCACTGCACTTCTTGGACATCATTTTGTAATTTTCTACATATGTACGGGATTGTTGGCATTGCATGAAATAGTGACTAACGAATGTGCATATTTTGCTTTTACCTGATGATAATACTAAACTGCGAAGTGAGTTGATGGATCTTGATTCACACTCTGCAGAGATGGATACATCAACCCCTGCACCATTCGTCAACGCTGAGACTCTGAACATGTTTGTTAAGCGAAGAGTACGCACAGTGGTTCAAGTCCAAGGCAACGAAGGTGGGATGGTTGTTGGGCAGTCCACTGATGGGCATCAGTTGACCATCACAGGACTGGACATCCCTATACCTGTGTCTCACTTCATGGAGGTTTTTGGAATCGCTGAAACCAACCAGTCCATCCGTGCTGAAATTTGCACAGATTTTGGTCCCAACTTTGGTGAGATTTCACACACCCATGGTCTCCTTATTTGCCCCTTTGTTTGTAGTACCATGAACTATTAGTATACTCTGCTTGCCACCATGACTGATTTTCCACATTCAAAATTATGAGCTTTTTATAAGATTCCATGACGTAACAGAGTTAACACCTGAAGTAAGGATCAAGCGAACATGTAATGTACCTCAATCCGTTGGTGTTTTGCTATGTTATTCTTTACTCGTGGATTGCATAATGCATAAGCAAATACTTGTCACCCGAAACCTGTTTTATTTAAGGGCATCAAAGCAGCCTAAGTGTTTGTTTTTGTTTACACAGTTGAAGAAGTTTTTTTTTAGAAAAGGCATAAGTAAGAATCTATTTTTTTCATTATTTAAACTGTTGTTAGGTATTAGGTATTTAAAAATACACCACAATATATATTGGGTATTTCTTCATTTAGTGACTTGAATTGTTACAAGGAATAAAATCTGTCACTTATGTTCATGTACTATCCTTTAAAAATTAGTAGTAGCAAAACTTCTTAGTTCTTAGAGCTCCTCGTTGTTCGCTGCTATAGCGAGTATATGTTTCTGAATATAGTTTTGTTTCATCAGTCTGACTGGTGAAGAAGGAACATAATTTGTCAGGAACATCAGGCATATGTAGCTTCACCCTACCTTGTCTGCAACAAAACGACTTCCCTTATCAAACGGGGTGGACCTTCTGTAGCGCATGGTGTTTTTTTGGGAGATTCTTATAAACCTTATCAAATGGGTCGTGTTCAGGGTGGCCTGGCCGATCTTCCCTCTACAGTTTGTATTTGGTTTCTGAAATTTCAACAGAGTGAGAATGGTTAGTGTGCGTGTTCGGAACCAAGCACTCATATAAACTTCAATTTCTAACCTTTCATGTTATACAACTAATCATCTTTGTCTTTGGATGATCTGGTCCATGGGAATTTGGCATGGTCAATGCGATCCATGTCTTCCTCTGTAGAGAAATTGATGGTATTGTCAAAATGCAAGGAGTGGTTAGTACAATTTTAAATTTTTTACTGACCATCATTAATTTCTCTTGGATCTTCTGGCTCCCAGATCCCAGAATCAAACCCATCAACCTGCTTGGATCTTTGATCTTCATTTAGTGACTTGAATTGTCACAAGGAATAAAAGTCTGTCATTTATGTTTGTGTGTTATCTTTTTAAAATTACAAAGTTTCATTTTATCCCTAAAACGTTGCCAAATATGTTGCTGAGACCAACCAGCATCATTCAAATATTTAGAACCTGTTCTGGATATCTATGTTTTGTGCTTCTGGTGAATGTTGCATTTGTTTTACTGGGCTTTCTTTTTGCTGTGCCTTGTTGCGTTAGATATATTTGCCATATTACTCTGGATTTATTTGACATAATATGCTTAGTGTTTTGTTTCTACCTGTAACTCCATTGATCTCCTTACCGTGTTTATCTGGCAGATCCCAAACCATTTGATGGATTGTGCAAGCTCGCGAGCGACAAGTTCAAGCACATGTTTCTGTAGAAACCATTGGTTCTTGGAGGGCTTTTGGTCGCCTATGCTTGTTTGAAGCTGATATGTCTCTAGATTTTAGATTTGGCTAAATGATCCTTTATTCACCTTTCACCCCTTACTACTAGCCAGTACTGGTCATCTGTTAGTATGTGTCAGCTTAAGTAACGTAGCAATTGGAAGACAAGTAAATCTCTCATGTCGTTGAAGAGATTATTGCTTTTGCTTCTTCTAAGCAAAGCAGACCTAAGCTTTATTTTGCTGTCACTTGCATTTGATCCTACGACGTCACTGTAATGGTCTGATGCATATTGATGAAGAGCAACGGTGCAGCAGTTTTTTCTAGTATTTCTATGTTATGTGTCCTTTAAATTAGTCAACCCTGGACCCTGTTTTCATCGAGAAAATTATGGGCTTAAAGGTTGTGGTTTTAAGTTTTTGTCTACGTGATTCTTCAAGCATACGGTTGAGCATAATATGAATAATTTTTACTCAGCATTAACCTGGTTTTGAATGGTTTGTTTGTGGTTGCGGTTCGTCCAAAAGACCAAAACATAGGAGCAACGAAAAACCGCCCTTGCTATTTCTATTCTTCACATTAGTAATAACTAATAACTACTGTAGGAAAGGAAACGGCTGATGGCAAGCGGTGAGGTAAAATCCCAATCGTTCGCAGAGAACCTGCTTGCTTTGACAGTGGATTTGCAGCATGTTGACATCTTACCTACAAAAGTGAAATTATGTGACTGCGATATTCTACCCGCCATCTGACTGCAACAAGAACAAATTCAGGCGACATAATAAACAGAAAGTTCTGTTTTGGATTCTCATGCTCCTCTTGGCGTCCAGCATTTGTCAAACTGTGTAAAAGCGACCAGATTGTACCTTTCAATCCTGATTATAGTGAAGTAATGAATAAGAAAACTGCACAACGAAATGCACCGAAGAAACCTTTCAATCCAGGTTCTTATCAAAATCAACCCTTCAAGTGAGGAACTAAAAGGAGATCAACAAATCAACATAGGCGCATTCGTGCATCAAGATGAGGAATCAATAGGAGTACCCAGTAACATATATTCATGGAAGAGTACAGAATTTAATAAACCTACAAATACTTTCTTTTCACTTTTCTCTTCTCATAGATAATAAGCATTTCATACCAAAGCATCATACCAAGGTAAATTGCAATAGAATCCCCTTCACAGTTCTTCAAGATGCTGTGAAACGCAATGAGCTCTTTGTCTAATTAAACAACCCTCGATTTCTTCTCGGCGTATTCATCGGGAGTAGAGCGGGTGCATGGACTTGGCAAGCCCGTAGCTCCGGGCCCCGAATCCCAGGCACCCAAGGACCAGGCCCTGCCGGTACGGCAGCGACGTCGTGCGCCGCGCACTGGCGCCGCCCGGCGGCAGCTTCTTCTTCGCCGGCGGCGATGTGGCCCGGTCCGATGACGTGGACCGGCGGCTTGGCAACGGCGCCGGGCAGGGCGGAAGTGCGGCCTTCTTGGACGACCGCGACGGCCAGATCGACGGCGGCCAGAAACCTGACCTGCTGATCCCGGCGGCGCCGTCTGATCCCTGCTCCGCCGCGGCCCCGGAGTCGCCGCCGCCGCCGACCGTGCCGGTGAGGAGGTCCCGCAGCGATATCCTCCGTCGTGTGTTCTTCGCGGAAGACGATGACGACGACGATGAGGAGGAGGAGGAGGAGGATGACGAGAAGGCGGCGGACGCGAAGGGGTCGGACGGCGACGCGCCGGCGGTTGCCCGCGGGCTCCGCGGCGGCGACGCCGACCTGGCCCGCCGCGTCGTCCGCGGCGCGCGGCCGTCCCCATCCGCCTCGTCGCCTTCGTCCTGATCCTCTTCCTGGCGGATCGGGGAGAGCCCGCCGCCGCCGACGCGGATGCGGCCGGCGACGAAGAGGTCCTCGGCGGAGCTCATGCCGTCGGCGCGCGCGGCGAAGAACTCGAAGTCCCCCGCGCCGCCGACGTGGGCGCCGTTGCAGAAGTCGGCGTCGTCCGCGGCGGTGGGGGCGGTGGAGGAGGGCGGCGAGCGGAGGATGTAGTGCACGGGGCTGGCCGGCGCGCTGAAGAAGAAGTAGTGGCCGTCATCGGCCTCGGCGCCGTCGCTCTGCATCATCCGAGAGCGTCTTGATCGTGAAGACGAACTGGTGCAGAGAGACGAGAGAGAGAGAGAGAGAGGCGTGCGAGGTTTTGAAGGGAAGACAGGCAGGCGGGGGGGGGGGGGGGCGGTTTAGCTCACGAGTCTCGGCTCGGCTCCGCCGTGAGGTGCATGGGTTTCGGCCGTTGCGTTCGGGGAGAGGGGGTGGGTCCGGTTAGTGGGCGGGACGGTACACGTGTAACGCCGGGACTGGTCCGACCCCATCGTGTGCCGGAACGTGCCTGCTCTCTCTCTCGCGCGCGCCCGCGCGGCGCGGTTGGCCGCAGCTTCTCTCCCCTCGTTCGAATTCGATACACCGCGCCGGCGTCAGATCAGACGGTGAAAACTCGATCGCCTCAGTTTCAATTCACACGATTGCACGAACGTACTACCGGCGCGCCAATACGCCTGCCTGCCTGGCTGGCGGGCCACGATAATGTGCGAACCTCATTGATCCGCTCGCGTTTAAATGTTCATCAATTCAAAATTTCGAGTTTGTTTTGCATCCAAATCCAACGGCCGGCCCAATCGTCGAGCGCGCATGCAGAGATTAATCGGCGCGTGCGCTGCGGTTGACATCCCCGGTGCGCGGTCAACAGTTTTGTTTATCTCCTCCAATCATCGAGAGACGCAGTTCTTAATTCAGGCTTCGATGAACGTGAGGAGCACCAGCACAACGCGAGGTGCGACACAGGCCGGCGTTCTCGGTTCTCCTGGATAGCACTACTACTAGAGTGCCACCAGGTACGGAATTAACGGGAGTTCAGATGCTCGTCACAACTGAAGGGAGCGGGAACAGCGACACCTGACCTCTGTTACAAGGACGCGCACGCGGACGCGAGCGGGCGGGTCATTTTTCTTTGGTTTGCCGCGTACTGACTACTGAGTGCCCGAATTTTCGCAGTGACAGATGATGTGCTAATCAAGCCCATATTTTTGTTCCCATTATCTGAAGTTTCTCCCCTTCCCTTATTTTTGGACCAAGGAAAAAAAAACATTGTACTATCTCAATGCTCGGCATTAAAAAAACATGTCTACTAGCAAAATATAAAATCAGGACTTGCTAATTTTCAGCTAAAAGCTTGGGATCACTTTGAGGTATCGAATCTAGGTATGCTTTGTAATTATTATATAGATAATTCTATAAAAACAAAATGGGTAATTACAAAACAGAGTAACAAACCCATAGCTCATATAGATAATTCTATAAAAACAAAATAATAAACCATTGATTGAAAACTTTCAGTTCATCAAAAGGTACAAAATCTAAAACATATTCCTTACATATGGCCGTTCCTTCGTTCATCTGCAAATAAAAACGGTGCAGGTTTGTTAGCTATTTTCAGCTTTTTCTCTGACACTGAAGCCTCAACAAAATCTATCCAAAGTGAGCCTTGGATTGCAAGTACAAAGAAGAGCCCACGTTGCCTTCTTCTCCCGCTTTCGTCACAAAAAGGAAAAGGGGAAACGGAAGTCTGCGAGGTCCGAGAAAAGTCCATTTGGATTTGCAGGAGAGGCCGGCTCGATGATCTCGGACGCTGTCGGCTTAATGACGCTGGGGCCGGCATGTTTACCGGCAGGCTGCTGATTAACGGCATAGATTATTGGCTTAATCCGCAAGCGACAAGGAATCCAAACCACTTCTAATTAGCTTGTTATTTAGATAGGAGTCCCCTCTTGTTCTTTCCAGTGATTGTTCTCGTGGACTTTTCTTCCTTAGAAATCAATTTACGCGGTTCTCCTCCATGCCCTCGATTAATTAGTATGAATCAGAGTTATTGTCAAATAAAAGGGAAAAGAAAAGAAAGGATAAACGAAGCAAAGAGGATGTTGGGAAGGCCGATGATCATGATGTTTGTTGGTTGTTGGAGGTCATGGTTAGATTTGGTTGCAACCTACTCTTCAGCCTCTCACATCCACAGGAATGAACACGGCAGCTGCTGGTATAGTGATACACACGTCCTCTCCAAGCTAATCAATCTATAAGTTGTAGGGCCCTCCAACATAGACGCTGAAATGGTAGCAGCTCTCTCCCTCTTTCTCCGTAGAAACAACAAATCAAAACAGAAAATGTCACTTTAATAGTCCGAAACCATAAATTAGACAAAACAATGTGTTGGATTTTGGAATTAACCCCGGTGAAGCCTTCTCTGCATTACAATACTGATATAAGTGGTTTTGTGTGTGTTTTGTACACTATATTTCCAAAATCCGCAGTGACACTTTGAAACACACAAAAAACCATCAAAGTGTCACTGCGGATTTTTTGTGTGTTTTGTACACTATAAGTAGATGCATTACAATACTGATATAAAATAAACTAAAGCTACTTTGAACCTTGTGACAAAATAGTATGGCTCCCAGTGCTCTTCACAAGAAAAAGAACACTCAAATTTTTGTTTTGTAGTTCACCTTGGGCCTAGTTCATGTTACTCATTAGAGCTCAAGTTAGATATCGGCCCAGGAAAGGCGAATATCAATCAATTCTATGAGCCGGCAAGTTTCTGCCTTCCGTTTTCTTTTCTTTTTCTACTCCGATTCTAAATCCAACTTAAAATATCAGTCGTCTTCTCTGAGAAATGCTCGTTCATCCGTTCTCTTTTATTCTCATTTTTATCTGTTCTAATTTCTATGAACACAGGTCTCTACGCGGTGTTGCCGAGTATTTATTCGTGTGGGTGAAAGGTCTACTTAATCTGGACCGACGGATACGAATTGGATGGCTCTGAACAACCCCAGGGTGGTCGGTAAATGGTGAACGAAATACCGTCCACCCACTGTGCAGAGTCCAGATCGCAATGGCAGCCACTGGAGCGCCCGGTGGCTAGCGGCTGGCGCAGCCGCAGCGTCATCAACGGCCCGCGCCACGAGCTGGGCGCGCCATGACGCCGGTCACGTCAGGACTTCTCAGAGGAAAATTGCTCGACGGGGTAGCGGAACGGTGGTCGCCAGGTGCTGCGTGTGAAGAGGACGCATTCATGCACCGAGGAAGAAGGAGACGACGCACGCAGATCCTGGTGCGCGCGGCCAATGCGACCGCGTCGGAGAGCCGAGAGGCGGCGTCGAGCAAAGGAAGGAGTGAGCGCGCGACGCCAGCAGCGCCTGTGAAAATCCCTGGCCTTGCGCGGCCGTGGCGACGCGCGGGCATTGCCGCTATCCGTACGAGCTGCGCCTCGCAACGCGTGACATCAATCGATGATCGGTGTAGTGTAGCACGTGCCGCTTCGACGGACGCATCTGGTGCATGGATGGATACGGAGACGGAGAGACAGGGAATTCTCACGGTTAGAGAGCCCTAGCATCAGGCGTCGTTGCCACGCACGCAGTCTCTGCACTGCACTGGTCTCCGAGCAGTGCAAGCTACCTGCGGCGTCCTCGGCGCGCCGGAGGAAGCGGAGGTTGACCATCCCTCGACGCACCGGCGCGGAGCCTTTTTTTCACAAGTAATCTTAGCTTCTTCGTCGTGCCGTCGCGATGGCGCCACGACGGGCACTCCGAATGTCTGTGGCTGATTTACGCGGAGCACTGCACGACGCACGTAGGAACGCGAGCCTCGCCTGCATCTCCGCTGCAGCTAGCAGACCGTGTCTTCCTCTGGTCTTCTTTGAACGCTGAGGATGAACGAAGAGGCGGCTGCATGGTGCGCTGCTGCATCAAGATTTCCTCAAGGCAAGGCAAGAAGCAGGGCTGTGTGGTGCGCTGTCAACGAGAAGGTCGCAGAAGGCTCGCCGGCGGGATCGTACCGACTCATGCGTATTGAAGACTGGAAGTTCACCGGACCGGAGGGCCGGCGGCAACGCCAGCGAAGCAGCACGGAGGGGGCGGGATGACGATTGACGAGACAGAGAGAGTTCTCGGTGTTTTCGATTATTCGTGCGGGTGGAAGCTTTATTTAATCTGGATCGTAGGATATAAATTGGACGGTTCAGAACAACCCCAGGAGTGGTCGGTAAATGAAATACCGACCACCCGGTCGGGAAACGATATACCGTCCACCCCGTTGTCCAGAGTCCACGGAGCGCCATGTCGCCCACTCTGCGGTGGCGACGGCGTCGAAGGCCGGTGCAGAGTCCAGATAGCA
The DNA here is from genome assembly GCA_032690845.1 of Eleusine coracana subsp. coracana. Taxonomy (NCBI): domain Eukaryota; kingdom Viridiplantae; phylum Streptophyta; class Magnoliopsida; order Poales; family Poaceae; genus Eleusine; species Eleusine coracana. Next base: position 3,459,588 of record CM064418.1, read on the forward strand.
ACGCCGGCCGCTGGAGTGCCATGTCGCCGTGTCTGCGGCGGCGATGGCGTCGAAGGCCGGTGGCTAGCGGCTGGTGCAGCCGGAGCGTGCGCTACGAGCTGGGCGCCCCACGACGCCGGCCGCTCCGAGCTGTTCTCGGATGAAATCGATGGCGGAACGGTGGTCGCAGAGCTCTGGTCTGATCGTCGCTGAGCCTTGTGCGCGCGGCCAGTGCCACCGCGCCGGAGTGCTGGGAGGCGCCGGCGGCGAGCCGCGCACGCTCCGCTCAGAGCAGAACCCCCGGCCGACCTGTACTGTACGTGCCCGGCGCTGCCACCAGAGGCCGCCGTGCGTCCGTGTTCCAGGCTCAGGCGTCACCGCCGCCCGCCGAGACGGAGACGGAGATGAGACAGAGAATTCTCACGAGGCGATGATCCAAGGCACGGAAATCTTAGCTTCTTCGCCGTGGCGTCGCGACGACGCGCACTCTGAGTCTCTTGGCTGACTGACTCGACGCGAGCCGAGCCTGCATCTCCGCTGAGACAAGATTATTGTGCGTGTTATACTTTCTGCTTTTGCTATATGGTGATCTATGTGCTGTGAAAGAGGGATGACTGAAAGCAGAAATAGAGAGAAATAACATCATGATAAAGTCACGGAATGCTCATACACGGCTCAACATTTCATTTATGTTTCAGGTCATCTAATAACATCCAATAAACATAGCTGAATGGTTTAATTTGTCCATTCCATGAAGCAATTCAAAACCATGAATGGATTTATGATCTTTCAAGAACGGTAAGAAATTGAGATTTTCAGTGTGATATGGAACTCAAACGCATTCTAGACAGTTTTTAAATCACCTGGAGCAGTTTGTTATTTGACATTCAGATTGTGATTTTAAGTACTAGAGTAGACAATGGTACTAATGACCCAACTCACTAGGGACACGAAGGCTTATATATTTTAAAAAATAATATGTATTGTAAGTTATGCACGATCATATTGTTAGTTTCTTCAGAGAGAAGGAACTGCAGCTACGAAAGGTGCCATGGGAGCACAATTTTAAGGTAATGCGAAGTCACAATGCACCGTTCTATTCCACGAAAGGAGCTTTTAGTTTCTGATGAAATCTACTCGCACGCCAATACCACAACGACGCCTACTCGTGTCAGCTGCCACTCAGCACGCACCGGAAGGTGCCTAAGCTGATGCAAAGCCCACAAAAGGCGCAGCCCCGATCGCGTAGGAAGCGCTTTCCGGAAAAGGCACCCCGCGAAGCAGCTCTCGTACCCCGGGGGTCCAAAAGCAGCAGCGGCGCATCACTGCACAGCAGCGATGAGGTGAAAGCGAGGAATCGGAATGTCACCTCCAGCAAGGCACACGGGGGAAATTCCACGCTCCCGGTCCGTGGATTCCTCCCGTGCTGCCGCTCCCAAACCCGACGCTGAGCTAGCCTCCGTCTCCGGCCAATCCCTTCCTCTCCTCCGGCGCAACGCCATATTCCCTCTTTTTCCTCCTCCTCCAGGCGCGTCGCTGGCTGAGCGCATCGAGAGCTACACATCGTCCTCCTCCTGACCTCCTCCATATATATCCCCACCTGAGTGATGAGGGGATCGTACCAGCGACTTGCGTATTGCAATTCATCGTCTAGCTAGCTAGGTGTCGGTCGGGCCGGTGTGGTTGCCTTGCTCTGTTTTCTCCTGGTTTCGGTTTATTGTTTCATTCATGCACCCACCACCGGTGCCGACGTCGACGATGGCGACGGCCGTGACCCACGACGACCTGTCCCTCCGCAAGGCGCAGGAGCGGCGCGCCATGAGGTCCGGCAGCCAGGTGGCCGTCTCCCTCGTCGCGCTCTCCGTGATCTGCGGCCTCGTCGCCTTCATCCTCTGCCTCGCCGCCGAGGGCTCCCGCTCGGAGGCAAGCCATCATCATCACTCATCACTCATCAGTCATCCACCACCAAGCAATAATTGATCATCACACATGAATAGCTGCGTAGCGTAATCATTATTAACGGGATATGGGTGGTGGGTGTGTTGTCCTGACCTGCAGGTGTCGTACTACGTGATGACGGCGGGCGGGAACCCGCAGCAGGTGGACGTGTGCGTGTACAACGGCAGCGGCCGGTTGCCGCTGGCCTACTCCATCGGCGCGTTCCTCCTGCTCGCCGTCGCCATGTTCGCCGAGCACGGGTACATGCTGGTCGCCGTGGCGTTCCCCGAGTCGGCCTCCGCCGGGCTCGCCGTCGCGCAGGACCACCCGCGGGTGCCATCCACCGTCGCCAGGCTCACCTGGCAGACATGCTGCCTCTTCTTCCTCACATGGTAAACAGTAATAACTACTACTGATCAAGTTACATTTGGGGGCGATGGCATCGTCACTCACGATTGTGAGAACTAACCATATGCATGCAGGATTTGCTTCGGGCTCGCGGAGGTGCTGCTCATGATCGGCATCGGCGTGGAGTCCGGGCACCTCAGCGACTGGAACAGGCCACACCCCGTGTGCCACCGGGTGCGCCCAGGGATGTTCGCGGCAGCGGGGATCCTGGGCCTCGTCACCGTCGTCGTCGGCTTCGTCGTCTACGTCACCGCAGTGCAGGCGCGGAAACTGCAGGCCGGGCAGTACCACGGCGGCGCCGGAGGTCACTTCGTCGGCCACGGCGCGCCATACCCCTACCCGGCTCCTCATCCAGGGCCGTCCATGACGCACCCGCACCCGGCTCCTCATCCTGCGCCGTCTGCACCAGGCGCCCCCGAGACTAGGGCAGCAGCGTGCCAGGTGGAGCCCAGCCGTGCGTCTCTCATCACCAAGGAGATCACCGACGTGTGACACGTCTGCGACACAAAACGTGAAACAAGAGCGCCCCCACGACACAGCGACATTCTTTGCCTTCTTATCAAGTTTTCTTTGTTCATTTGTAAGATTATTATGCACCCTAATCATTTGTTTGTATACCAATCAGATTACTGTTACTGGGTGGAGAGGACTACTTTGAATTGTAATGTAAAGGGCTTTGTATAAACCTTTTCCGCTAAAAGATATTAATAATGATACTCGTTATTGACTTGTGTCTGGCTGAACTTCTCGTATCGCTTATAATATCACCGTCTAAACTTTCAATAAACAAATGCACACAGCAATTGAGCTATTTAAAACATGCTTTTAGACCTCAGTAACATGGATTAACCATATGGCCAAGCAAGGCATAGAAATATACTCGTGCCATTACGGTTTACAGCCCGGACAAACTGCAACTCAGCCCACTCCTGAAGACCTCAAAACCAAACCATTCAGGAATGCAATCTAACGGCCTCGCAGAAGGCTTCAACTCGGGATATACAGTGCAAAACATTACACACCAAACTAACGATGCAAACCCTAGAGAGTAGCCTCCTCAAAAATCCAGACCCTGATGTTCGACACTTACAGACCCAGCAATATGGTGTCCGTGGTAACTTGGTAATAACGTTAACCCAGCTCCCTCGAAATCTTCAGCTTATTGGACCACCACAACCATTACCCCACACATGGAATCGACCAAACTACATTGACTACTCGTGAAAAGCCAACTCCAAGCTCATCTCCTCCTCGGGAATACCACCGTTTGATCAAAGTCTGCAAAGCAAATGTTAGAATCGTTAGTAGTTTGCAGAAACTACACTCTGGAAACACTTCAAATGACAAATGATATTGACATAATGAAACCATTTTGCGTTAACAATAATACTATTTTAAGCATGAAATGTTTGGGCACCTGCATTTAGCTGAAGTTCAAACCACCACCGGCAGGAGGGTTGCCACCTTTGCCAAAATCAAAAACACCTGGAGGTACATCTGCAGCAGTAGCCATTGCGTCATCTTCTTCCTCCTCCAGCCAGTATACCTCCAGAAGCTTCACAGCTTTTTCATAGATTTCATTGTTATCATGGCTCTGTAGGTTCTCAATCTTTTCCAGGCCTTCTGCTTCATCAATCATCTGAGCAAAGACATTAACTTCACCTGTTGCACCCGAGGTCTTTTCCTGCTCCCCCACTTTGAGAATATTCTCAAGACCCTCCAAACAAACTGTTATAATTCTTGAATCAGGGCAAACAAGAAGGTCGCACAGTGGCTTGATGCAGCCTTCAGACGCCAAGTACCTATTTAGACAAGGTATACGTTATGAGTCTTAAATGAAGCTTAACTGGTCAAGTTTCATAGCACACAGGACTGAATAGCAGTGATAAATTAAGGACACATACTTGATTTGCTCGGGGGAACCACCTGATGTAGCATTTGATACCGCCCATGCAGCCTCCTTCTTGATATCAAACTCAGCTGTTTGGAGCAGCTGGAGCAAAGGGCCAATAATGCCAGCATTTATCACCGCCTGCGGATTCAGCATAGCAAGGTTAGCAACTAAGGAAAATTGTATGCTGCAGGGTGAACAACTAATGTGGATTCTACACTGCCTACTGAGCCCCCAAGCTGAATTTCTAATAAAACATATATAATCAATAAGATTAACACAAGATGTCTGGAATTGGCTATATTAAATTGATCTGATGAAAGATAATTTTCCTAATTAGGATGTATCAACAAATAAATGAAACTCAGAAACGAAGAACATTTGGTGCACAAAAGAGGTGCCACTTTCTGTCGATAACAATTTGTTTGTCGACAATGATAATTCAATTTCAAATTTGGTACAGAAGTCTCCAGTTGTGACCAAGAAACTAACCTTGACAGAAGGTAAAGTGGCATCATTAGGTTTAGCATACATGCAGTATAAAAGGCCAGATAATATGTGCACTAGTCACTATTTGGAAAGGTAGTCTAGGCTAAAAATAAAGTCAGTGCATGTCTAGGATTTCTGTATACCTGTATCTGATCTTTGTTTCCAGCAGTAATATTTGAAATTGTCCAGCAAGCCTCCTTCTTAATGCTTTTCTTGTGATTCTGTGTCAATAGATTCAGGAGACAGGGAAGAGCTTGATGATCAATGATGCACTGCAAAAGCAGAAGAGAATTTGAGTAAAATCATGAAACACATAGTGACAACTTACTTTCATGCTGCTTCCTTCAATGTTTAGGAAAGCAGGGTGGTACAGTGAGCAGCACAATTACCAAAGAAAAGGAAGAAAATGTAAAAATGCATCATGATGAAAGGTAGCATGACGTATCAGATACACAAAACTAGCTCTTCAGGGCAGTTCAAACACTATCATAATTGCACCAAGAACATCACATGGATAAAAAACTGCCAAAATGACTGTCTCACCTGAGTTTGCAAATCATCCCCAGTGACTATGTTCCCAACAGTTCGTAGAGCCGGTATAAGCACTGATGGCGATGGGTGACTGCATGTTGAGCAGCACACATCATTTAAATGATATAAATCAATGCAAATCAGCAAACTTAAGCAGTGATCAAGAAAAATCACACAGCATTTTCACATACAGGAGCAGCTCCACAAGCCGGGGACAAACACCAGCTTCAATCACAGCTTGGATCTTGTCATTAGTGCCATCAGATAAGTATGAAAGAGCCCAGCATGCATCAGTAAGAACTTCATCATCATTGGAATGAATGAGTCGAGCAAGCGCTGGCAGTGCAGGCTTTGTCTGTTCCATTCAAATAGCATCAGGGTAAGTAAATGTTGTTTATGCAAGAAAGATTAAATTAAACAGGCTTTATCCAAAACCTGATCAAATGATGGCTGTGGCTTTCCTCTGCAGAAGTTTGACAGAGTCCAAGTGGCATTCCTCAACATGGAGAGCTTAGCATGCTCATTCAACTGAGCTAGCAGAGGCATCAAGGCACCATTAGAGAGAACAAGGTCACGGCACTTCGGCGAATCACCAGCAACATTTCCCAAAGCCCACACAGCCTTTTGATTCAAAAAGAAGGATGCTATATTTCAGTATGTAGTCCATCACAAAAAATAAGTGTCACAATAATAATAACAGCCAAACTATAGAAAGTTCCATAATTACCTGCTCACGAACATCATCACTAGCAGACCCAAGAAGCTTCACAAATATTGGAACAGCTCCATGATCAATTACGACCTTTGTATTCTCTGAAGTGCCAGATGCAATGTTTGTGAGGGCCCATGCAGCTTCAAACTACCACAAAAACAAAGCACAATGATAAGATGCCCATATATCATTCAGTGACAGCAAGGCGAAAGTTTAGGATGTTACATACTTGCAATTGGGGGAAATCCTCTCTGGTGAGGAACTGCACAAATCGTGGAACCACTCCTGATTGGATGACTTCTTCGATAGGAGGGCTCCTCTCTGATTAACAAATATTTCAAGTTCAATCAATGTCTGCGCAGTCTCAAATCAACAGTACCGTTTACAAAATAAGAAATTAAGAAAACTAAAATACCAAGTTAGTACCTATAGAGAGCAACTTGCGGAACTGTGTTGTGGCCTCAAGCTGAAGATTATTATCATCCGAATAAACCCCACTGACCATAGCAGGGAGGCTTTCAAGCTAGAAAATCAAAAGACATCATCAAGCCAAGCATTGCCAGAACCACAGCAACAACAGTAAATACAGAAAGTGAGATGACGCTAACAATTTGCACAACCACCAACTGGAGCCCAACTAAATGAACTTGGCAATGACAAAAGCAAGCTATGTTTTATGACTAACAAGATAAGATTCAACCCACAACAAGGCCAGAAAAAGAACCACCTACTGTGATTTTTCTTTACAAATCACAACATTACATCCTGATAGTCTGCATCTCTACAACATTTTCCTCGAAATCTTACTGAAAGCCACAAGGCTAGGGTTGAAAAATATGCCTTACAAATTACAGAGCATAGTGCCATAGAGGAACGCATCACGTCCCAACTAAATATGCGAACCCATATGCAGCATTAATTCACAAAAATATATATATATGCCTAAGGTATAATTTTCTTGTTAGGCGAACCCAATAAACACCACTCTAGCTGAAACACCAACTAAATAAACTGGCTTATGGTGCCATCTGACACTTCAGTGCCCAGAAACCCACAGTGAACTATAACTAATTGAAAGCTTCGGCTGCAAGGACCAGACACTTCAGTATACGAGTAATCAAAGACACATGCAGCGGTATACACCATAGGCTTGCAAGCACGCAAATAAAAGGCCAACCGACAAAATCATCTCATGACTATGGTTTCGCAATCAAACCAACGCATCACCTGTTGCCTACACTTTTCTCACAGCGCAGAATAATCTAAGCCCTGCTATGCGCGCCGCGATAGCACAAGCTACAAATCAGAGCTCGGAGCAGTGAAAGTCTGAAAACAGGAGGTAGAGCAGAGGAGCGGCAGTTGCATCCTCACCTTCTTCTCGACGCCGGATGCGGGTACGGGGACCTGGGCTTGGAGCCCCTCGCGGCGCTTCTTGAGGAGGCTCTCCTCGCGGCGGTTCTTGCGGATCTCCACCATGTTGTCCTCGCGCCGCCGCCGCCCCTCCTCCGCATCAACCGCCACCTTGTAGCGGTTCCGGCGCACCTCGGCACGCTCGCTCGGACGCAGCGACATGGCTGGCTAGCTCCGCTCGCTCTCAATCTCCCGGTTGGTCGTTCGCTGCAGCGGCCGCGGGCGGTGGCGAGGATGCAAAACCCTAGCTCGGCGTCGGTGGCAGGGGAGGAGGAGGGGCGCGTGAGGAGGGGAAAAGGAGGGAGAGGAGAAACCCTAGCGGGGGTGAGAAAAGCAAGTTAAAAGCTCGCACACCACGATCGAAATATTCTCCTTTTCTTTTTCTTTTTCCGAAGAAACTCGTTTCTTTTTTTTGCGGCAGCTATTTCGTGTTGGTGGGTGTTGCCATTCGTACGAAAACAAAAACATAGGCCCACGAGTAATGAGGCCCGTTCGGCCATCTTAGGTAAAGGAGAGGAGAACCATAATTTCGGCCCGGTCTACACTCGCCAACCTCTCAGTCTCAGCGTGGATTGTATCCTTTTTATTTATGACTTTTTTAAAACAAAATAACAATATAATGTGAACGTTATATCATATGAAAATCCTATGGAATAGCTTGTTCATAGCATTTTTTTGGAGGATTTCCAACATTGATATATACAACAAGAAAAAGGAAAGAAAATAAAAGGGTGTGCAACATCATGCTACCAGCGGATGCTTGGTTTGGTTGATCCTCTTCCACCAAATTAATTAATTAACATACATATTTCCTCCAGTCCAAGAAATTTCAAAAAGTACATCAACGTCGTGTGGCAGGCAGAGGCAGGGCGCACAAGCATGTGCATTGTTGCAACGACGACGACAACCACCGTGCACCGCACGCCGGTCATCAGTCCACGACGATCATGTTGGAGAGCGAGCGGCAGATCTCGGACATGTTCCCGAGCGACTGGTCGAACTGCTGGAGCGGGTTTTTCTCGCCGGCCTTCCTGAACTCCTCGTCGCAGAACTGCAGGTCCTGCGCCACCATGCTCATGGTGGATCGGATGGTGACGGCGTCCTTATGTCCGATGGCGCGGCGGCACGCGTCCAGGTTGTCCATCACGTCGCCGTAGAAGGAGTTGCACTGGTGGAGTGCCTTGCGTCCCGCGGGTGTGGCCGCCGCGGCCTCCCTGTCCACGCGCGCGCGCGCCGCCTTGGTGCGCTCGCCCAGCGCGTCCACCTCCATCTGCAGCACCGTCAGCACGTCCACCGTCCCGTACCGCGCCGCCTGCTTCCCCGCCGTCGCCGTGCACAGCTCCGGGAACGACGTGCCGCGGCAGATCTCCGCCACCGTCCTCGTCGGAACCGGGGGGACGGGAAGCGACTTCGGCCGCATCATCATGTCCGGAATCACCGGCATCTCCTCCTCCTGCTCCTGCCCCCGCGGCATCAGGTGCGCGGCGACGAGCGAGCACGACGTCGCCATGACCGCGGCGAGGACGAGCAGCGCGTGGTGGCGTCTTCCGGCCATGTCTGCTGCTGGTTCTGACTTCTGAGAGAGGCTGCTGAGGGGGGGGGGGGGGGGGGGGGGGGGGGGGATAAATAAATGGGAGATTGAAGGAAGCATGCACGGGCAACGGAAATGGCGGCTATCCTCCTTTCCTCTGTCTTGTCTTTTGTCCGTTCGTTGGTAAAAATGCCATTGCCAGGATAAACCAACCTCCATTTTTGGTACGGTAGGCCTTGCGCCCTTGCCAAGAGTAATCTACATGGAAAGTGCATGCTCTTGGTAAAAAAAAAACTCGATCTGTCGGGAAAAAAGTCACCCTAAGTAAAAAGAAAAAAAAATGGAACTACTGTCTTTGCATACCTCGGAGAAGAAAACAATGTACTTTCTCTGTCTCATAATATAGCTAGTTTTGAGGTTTATCTCAGATCAAACTTTTTAAATTTTGAACAATCATATTGCCTATTGAGGCCTAGCTGTTATACATCATGTTGCCTATTTTGTAGGGTTGACATGTAAGTGTTGCTAATTTTGGGTGGAAGTTTTCGAATAGAATTGAGACCTAGCTGTCTTATTTTGTTTGAAATACCTTCTTTTATTCTCTTTATGCTCTCTTTGGAGTCATTCATGAGCCTAAGAGTTCACCTTTGTAATAAATTTGATGTGTACACTATCCCCGATAGTGTAGAGGCTGGACCTTTTGTTCCATTATTTTAAAAAAAAAACTTCTTTATCCAGATCTTTGTACTACTCGAGAAACGTCTTCAACGTATTCTTTCAAACTAATGTGTGATTGTTAAAACTTAAAGTTGGTTGAAGACGACACACCTATTTGGAGGTAAATGCCAATCTGCATTCAGAGTACAACATATTTGATATGTATTATTTATTGCATGTTGAATATACACTCAAGTACAACATCCTTACAACTTACACATCAATTATCTTTCGCAAGAACGTGAAGACAAAGAAGGAAGAAATGAACTAGCCATGAAGAAAAAGGCTCGACTAAAGAAGCAAGTGTGTAGCCATAGGAAGGGAAAAGAGTGTAAAAGTGTGTGAAGGACAGTTCTTATTCTAGCGCATATGACATTGTAAAATTACATAGGTGAACTTCCCACATCAATATCATCATTTAGACTGAAATTAGTATCGTTTGATTAAGCTGAGCATCATCATCAACAACAATCGTTTGAGAACAAGAGGAAATGCATAAGATTAATAGCATATAATTAACAAATTTCCTATGTCCCCTACTCCTTTATAGACAAAAGGGAACATATCCTATGATTTTGATATGATGTATGAATCAACAAAAAATAGCAAATTTTAACATTAGTTTGGACATGATGAAAAATTTTCCTCTAGGTCTATCTCTCTTATGATTCTAGTGGTTTCCCCTATGGCGTATCCAAGCACGGCAAATGGACTTTCTTGCACTCATAAATCTTGATAAAAAGTGTTGGGAACCCTAAATTGTGCTTCTTTATTTTTTTTATTTTTTTTATTTTGAGAACAATTAACAAATTATGTTGACCTTGATATGTGCATGAAGTTTTTGTACTCGGATATAATTTTCATGCAGATGGTCGGAGGTCATTGCTTTATTTTCATTGTCATAAACAGAGGTCATTGCTTTATTTTCATTGTCATAAAGAGGAGGTCACTGCTTTGCTTTCAGTAAGGTCGAAGTGGACACACACGTGAATTTGACAAGAGAAGTGAGTCAATCTTCCTACTTGCAATGGAAAGACAAAAATCAGTATCATGTCCCTATATTTTATGAAAATTTGATCAAAACTGGTAAATAATGGTGCCAGTTGTCAAGCTAAGGTAGTACATTATTTACCCGTGAACGCCACCCACTTAAATTTTAGCTAATTCTTCTATGAAGCTCGATCGTTCCTATGTACACATTGTTTTCCAAAAGAAGAGAAGGAAGAAGAAATGATTAGCGTGTCACTCTCAAACCGGCGGCAGTGAGACATAACAGGTGAAGCGCATCTTTACAATTGGTTGGGATTAATATGAGCCGTTCATTTTTCTTGATCCAACGGTTTAATCTGTTTATACTATATTAATTCTTAAAGTAGTATAAATTAATTTTATAAAGTAGTATTAAATAAGTAGAGGCATTATGAAAAAAAATGACAAGCTATAATTTTATTGATTTTTCTTGAATAACTGGAATCCTATAATTATTAAAATGAATTAAATTTTATTTTTTATGTTTTAAACTTATGCGGCGTTCATTTCATCTCCATTCGTGTTCGTCGGCTAACACCGGCCGTGTGAGGGATCGCCGCTGGCCACCGTAACCTCAGCGCTAGCCCTCCACGCGCTCTGAGTCTCGGTGCTCGTCGGCCGCCGCCCAGCGCGCCCACTGCGTTTCTGCGCTCGTCACCTGCCGCCCACCGCGCCCGACCTTCGCAGCTCGACGCCCCACGCCAATCGCGCCCGAGCCTCGCCGCTTGTGGACCGCCGCCCACCGCGTCCGAGGCCTTGTGTACATAGGGGAAAACATGAGGTCGTCCTTTGTTCGCACATCTAAGTATATCGTATTGGGCAGCAACTTGTCGTTTGATTGTGGACAAATATAATAAACCAGTAATTAGTTCAGTCAGAGAGAGAGTGATGTGCGCTGTATCTGTTCTTTCTTTCTTTTTTGTTCACTAAATAAACCATACATATGTGGCCTACTAGTACAGTTTTTTTTTTTGTTCAAATTAACAAAAATACAACAATGTCGCGCGGGATCGAGCGCGCACGCCGGCATGCAAATGGCCGAGCTAGTTTAATTTGGCCGTACGCAGCGATGGTTTTGATGAGCTACTAGAGAGAGCAACAACAAGAGGTGGTCAGTCAGATCAGATCATGTTGGAGAGGGAGCGGCAGACCTCTGCCATCTTTCCGAGCGACTGGTTGACTCGCGCCAACGGGTTCTTCTTCTCTCCGACCTGCCTGAACTGCTCGTCGCAGTTGATCATGTCCTGCGCCGCCATGCCCATGGTCGCGCGTATGGTGACGGCGTCCTTGTGCCGTATGGCGCGGCGGCACGCCCCGAGGTTGTCCTGCACGTCCAGGTAGAACTTGCCGCACAGCGTGAGCGCCACCCGCGCCGCCGGGGACGCCCTGCGCAGCTTGGTGGCCACCCGGTTCCGCGCGGCCCCCGCGCGCTTGGAGAAGGCGTCCACCTGCGCGTGCAGCACGCTCAGCGGGTCCACCGTGCGGTACTCCTTCACGTGCTTCCCGGCCGTCTTGAAGCACACGTCCGGGAACGAGGTGGCCTTGCAGATCTTCTTCACCGCCGCCTTCTTGTACTTGGTGTTGCTCCGGCGCGCCGACGCCGGCGCGGCCTGCAGCAGGAGCGCGATGGCGGCGAGGACGAGCAGCGTCGTGCGGGCGCCGGCCATGGCTCGTCGTCGATGTCGTACGTACAGTACGTGTGCGGAGCGGAGGAGGCTGCACGGACGGGCGCGGGGGGGACCGCATAAATACGCCACACGGGTGGCCCGGGGGGTCGCTGTACGCGTGCGGCATGCATGGGCGACGACGGAAATGGCGGGTGGCCTCCGTTGCTCGGGGCTGCCATGCATGGCCCGGGCTGCCTGGCATTGTATGTTTTTGCTAAGCTAATAAGCTCGCTGCCCTCCTAAAGCATGGCGAGACCAACAATAAGCTCCTAGCCTCTGATTAATCCGATGACAATTGACACGTTCGCTCTCTCACTAATTGGAGATGGTGCTGCTCTGTCTATTACTCCATCCGAATTTTAATTGTTGACATTGTTGATTTTTTTATATCATTTGTTTTATTCAAAATATTTATTCAAATATAATAAATTATATAATAGGATAAAAATTATTTAATAATGATAATATAAAGTCGTAAAATAACATATTTAATAATTTTTCATTTTTTTAAATAAGATAAATGGTCAAATTGTAATTTTAAAAAAAGTAATTGCGTCAATAATTTAAATTCGAAAGAAGTAGTATATCCTCCATAAAGAATGTAAGATTGAAGATGTTGACTTTGACTAAAATATTTGTTCTCGCCATTAATTTAAGTTAGGCATTTCTCCACAAACACACCATCAATTTACTATAGGTCGTGATCGTAAGTTTTGATGGATCTTTGTTCATCAGTTGTAAAAGGACCCTGATTCAAACTTGATACAGGGGAATTCGCCATATCATGCATGTATGTACTCAAACAACTTAAGACTTAAGAGAGGATGGAGGTCATCACTAAGTTTTGAGGAGAGAGAAACGGCTTGGCTCGTGCCTACTACTTCCTCTGTTTTAAAACAAGTGTCGTTGTAGTTTTCTTGTCGGTCATTTTTTTTAACTTTAACTATATTTAAAGAGAATATTGATAATATTAGTGTGTCTAAATAAGTTTTTTATAAAAATTAATTTAATAATTTATTTAATAATACTAATCATATATTATAAATATTAATATTTTTTTATATATAATTGATTAAAGTTAAAAACGTTTGACTCCTTAGGAAATAAGAACAACACTTATTCTGAAGCGAGGTCAAAGCATGGGAATGAATTCAATCAAGGACAACGACTTGCTGAACCACCATGATCTAAGCCAGTCTCAGTCTCTCGTTGAAAAAAGAACGGAGAAGAGGAAAATCAGAGCCCAGATAAAAAAAAATCCTCTGCAGAAAAAAAAAACATGGTAAACAACGGCGCTCATGGTCCGGGCCTGATAGCCAACCACTTGCTTTCCAGGCTTTGAACCGCTAGATCCCTGGTTATCGTTGTTGATTAAAGAAGAGGTAAAGTGTCATCATCAATCTGGCAGGGCGAGACGGAGGCGCAACGGACGCGAACACGGGATAAAAGAAACATGATTGCACTCACATGAGACGTCGACGTCTACCAGGATTTGACACGCAGCTAACTGGACAGAACTTGTCCTTTGCCGGGTTAAACAACCTGTTAGATTGATAGAGTACTTTGTCCTGAGCTACTCGTAGTTTAATCTAGTCTAAAGGCTGTGACTGTCTGTTGTTTTTTTTTTTCTCCCTAAGCTCGGACGTCTAGCTTGATTTTTCTTTTCACCCTTGTTGATTCGGACAGCAATACAGATATGTTTGACTTGACCCCTCGAGGAATGTGCACTGGAGTAATGCAACGATCTGTTTACGGTACATACATTTCACGCGAATTTTATACAAACTCAAGAGAAAACTGCTAAATATCGCAGAAAAGAAGAAAAAAATTGTAGTATTACTGTCTTCAACGTTTTTGCAGTGAGCGAGCGGTTTGACCGGCTTCACTTTTCGTCAGCTTCGAGTAACTGGACTCGTACACTGACTCTATGCCCGACTCCCGACGCCGCAACAACGGCGAAGAAAAGTCGCAGGAGGGGAAAAGCAGCGAGCCGAGGCGGGCGCACCGGCGCAGGCGCGGAAAGCAACGCAGCGCAAAGCAAAGCGAAGCCAAGCAACAAGCAAGACCACCGCGGCAGGCCGCTCAAGGAGAGAGGAGGAAGAGGAAAAGGGAAAGGAAATCCCATTCCGCCCGCAGCAGCGTGCTCGCCGGCGGCCTCAAACCCTAACCCCCCACCTCCACGGCGACCGCGCCCCCATGGGCCCCGCCTCGACGGCGCCCCGCCCCCCGCCGGTCCGGCGCCAGTAGCAGCAACAGCGGCGGCGGCCGCGCGCCTCGCCGGGAGATGGCGCGGCTCGGGCGCTCGAGCCGAGGTGAGCCCCTCCTTGATCTGGGTCCTAGTCTCATGCGTGACGCCAGGTGGTGCGATGGTCGGTGTGCGCAGCAGTTAGCTTGAGCGATTTGAGGTTTTAGCGGCAGGGATGATGAGGTGACGGCGGGTTTGAGCTGTGGGAAGATGCGCTGGGTGACTAATCTGTTTATAATCTTACTGTCCCCATCGCTTGATTGCACAATTAGGGAGCTGGCCTCAGAATTCGGGTTTGAGGTAGTGGGTGTGGTGCATTCTGGGCCTGGCTAGGTACCTGATGCTGCCGCATATCTCAAGTCCGATTCAAGAATGCAGAGCTTAGAGCATCTCAAACCGTGACCCCCTGCGTTTGGATGCTGCGTTTGCCATTTTAAGGACTTTGGATTCAGGTAGTTTGGTCCCTGGCATTGTTACGGAGCCATGTATGCTTGTTCTAGGCCTCTAGCCTTATTTTTCCTGGTAGATTTGAGTAATTGGACAGAAATTTCTTAACGTTCAGTTATAGGATCAGTAGTAGCATACTGTCTATTTGCTGGAAAGGGGTATTCATTAAGTTTTTGGTTCTGGTGTGGAACACATTCCTACATTGATTGTATGATTCACAACCATCCTATTATGCGAAGAACATAACATGTTCCACGTGTCATCTTGCCAGCTCCTCCCTCCCTTATGGCCTTTGTCGCTAGCTGATCAGTCTCCATCTTTGTTGCATGTAACCAACATCCTTTCTCTCCCTAGCCCCCAATCTGAATGACGGTCACTGCACGATTGAAAAAATCTCATGATATGCCCTTACCATCCAATGCGTCACCCCAATGGGCTTGCTGCTCTGTTTGTTTGTACCAGGCTGGCTGTAGGGCTTGTGTAGCACTGTTGATTTGGCTGCTAGCAGCAGAACTGAAAGCTATGTGTAAATCAATTTTGAAATGCTGCTTTCACCAATTACCAACTTTGTCCAGTAGGTGTGTTGCTTGTTCAACTCGACTTACTGGTCTTATATTATATACATGTTTGGTATGTGCACCATTTGTAAGGTACATGCACAACTCGTTAAATGTGAAATAAAATCTACTCTGGGAGTGTGTTCTATAAATTATAGTTTGTATTTCACGGCTTTACCTGTATCGTGACAGAAAAAAAAGCGCTTCTGCCATCCTTCCTCTAGAAAATATGGCATATCTTCCCAAAACTAATTACTTCCAGCTAGAACATATTTAAGCCAAAATCATGGTTTTTGTGGCTCTGTACCATCCGTTTTGTGGTGACTCATCCTGCTCGCATCACCTAGGCATTGTGCGTAACTCAAACCATATTCTGTCCCGTGGCAACCCACCCCTCCTCACATTGCATAGGTGAATAGGTGATGCCAACGAAACCATGACCATGTTAAATAGATTATACTTTTCTATGCAGTTATAAACACCAACATAGGTCATTAGGAACATGTTTACCGTTCCTTGCGATCTTCTGTGAAAAGATAGCGACAATATTTGCTAGTAAGCTGCTAGCTATAAAAAGGCAAAAATAGAGTGGTCTGTACATGCGGCTAAGGTTTGGGCTCACCGAAATTAACCATAAAAACTTTGTAGTTGCCTTTCTTGAACTAATGAAGTCAACAAGATCATCTATTGTTGATAATAAATTAATAATTCAGAATCTTCATAATTTTTCTCTGTCAATGTGGAATAATATTTGGATTTTACCACCTTGGAAGGTCATTTCTTCCTACCATTAGAATATGCATGGTTATGTGGCATGTGCAGCGCATCAGTTGTAGCATGATATTTTTAAGTTGGTGTATCCATCAGTTGCGCTATGCTACACCTATTCCTATGCAATTTACATAATTCTGTCTTAAAGAATGTTCAGACCGGTTGATTTACTGTTTGTTTGCAGGGATTTTCGAAGATGCTTGGAAAAAGTTTATGAACAATTTGTTACTTGTTTTATTGACACTGGAATTTCTCGCTGGTATCAATTTCATCGTTAGAACATCGGCTCTAGAAGTGATGACCCCAGCTATGTCCCCGTCACAAAATTGGAGACCGGTTCATTCCATGGCATCCCGGGCTAAAATTGTCACAAGTATTTCAGTGCAACCTGTGCGCCAGCAAAGAACAAAGGAGCTAGATTCATCAACAGTTGCCCTTTCATCTACGGACCCTCCTATTTCAGCACCAAGCTATAGTTCCATACCTGAAGCTTCAGATCTGACCTTTTATTTCTCAGATCAGTCACATTCTTTAGTGGAGCATAATAGACGCTTAGCAACAGTTGTTCCTACTCTTGTAGATGCTGAGCCTCCAGACACATCTTCAAATTCTAGTGCAGCTCCTTCTGGATTAGTTCAACCTCCAGAATCTCCTCACAATGGTGAGTTCAATTGTTATAACCTTTGAATAATATAGTTCCACTCCAAGCATGAATTTTGATGTTTTCTCTTTATTTGAAGATGGTGACGATCTTTATATTTTCTTATTGATTTCTTATTTATGTTTTCTTTTGTTGTGATAAATGATTTGGTGCAATACTTCAATTTTTCATACCATAATCATGTCAAACACAATGACTCAGTTTTCTCTTTTATTTTTGCAATACAATCATGTCAAATTATCATGCCCAGCACATTTGAGTTCTAACATAATTTACTTATGTTTACTAGGCTGTTGTGCGCCAAATATGGTACAAAAAAGAGGAACCCGAGATTGTCATTGTGTTTATCCAGTGAAAATAGAGCTCTTCCTTCGCAATGTTTCCTTGACTTCAAACTGGAGCAATGAATTTCTTGCTGAACTTGCAACTCAGCTCAATCTGCGTGTTACTCAGTTTGAGATTGTGAATTTCTATGTAGTTGGAGCTTCTGGGCTTAATATCACTATGGATATAGCACCCCACACTGGAATTAGTTTCCCAGCTGATCAAGTCGCTACAATGAACTATTCACTTAGTTCACACACAGTTCAGATCAATCCTGTGCTGGTTGGGGACTATAATCTTCTTAATTTAACATGGTTTAGGCCATTGGCCCCAGCCCCTGGTAATGCATTTCTATATTATATTTGTACATTATGTTCACTGATTGCAATTCTCTATTTCAATTAGAGCGAACTGGTGAATCACTTCCTTTTCTGTTTTTATGGTTTACTTAAAATGTCATATTGAAGAATTCTGTGTAGCTGTGTAGTGCTAATATGTCAAGTAGGCACGAAAGTCCCAAAAATAACTGGGGTTGTTGTTATACTCTAAACTACATACTCATTCCTGGTCCTGCAAATTTCAGTACCCAACTCTTTCTACAACATACTCCTTGTCCTGCAAAATTTCAGTACACAATTCTTTCAATACAAATAGTTCAAAATAATAAATAAGGAAGAGTTGCAGGGAGCAATGATTTACATTTCTCCCATTGTTATTTCTAAATGTTTATTCTGCTGCTGAGCTGCATTTTCCCCTATACTTATAACCATAGACTGCTCTCCATTGCGTATGCAGGTTGGATCATAATCACTTATATCTTATTATCTTTTTCATTTGGCTATTTGTGTCTTACAACTCATGTTTTTTTATATTTTTTAAGTAATGGCAAGGGCAATAGATGTAAATGTATACAAAGATATCTCTTTATTTAAAATCTTCTAAGGATTGTTTGTTGGGTTTACATTTATTTCATGCTGCTGCTGATATTCGCCTAATATATTTTTTCCCTTTTGAGATGTATTGCCTCTTATTTATTCACATCACATAAATGACCGTTCCTTTAAATGTGTATTCTTCTTTTGTCTTACTTTCCTATTTGATGACTTTATTTTTACTCATAATGCTGCCTGTATCATTGTCAGCTCCTGCACTTGCGATATCACCTAAGGCCTCTCCATCAGCAATATCTACCACAACGAGACCTAAAGGGGCTCCCAGCAGTGATAAACGTCCAAGCCTGAGCACTGTCATTATCATATGTGTCGCTGTTCTAATTGTTGTCTTGCTGGTTGTGTTAACAATTTGCTTCTGCACCTTTAGAAAAGGGAAAAAGAAGGTGCCTCCTGTTGAAACACGTATGTCTCATGCTATCCACTCTTTCTTTGATGTTTGCTTTAGGACTTACCTGCAGTTTACAATAACCTGTTCATAGTTAACTTGAAATGAAGATTGAGTTGTTTGGGTTCTTTCTTGTTTTTTCTCTATTTGATTGGAAACACTGCTATGCACATTGAACCCACCAAAATCAATTGTACAGCGAAGCAAAGGACACCAGATGCAGTTTCTGCAGTGGAGTCACTTCCTCGACCCACAAGCACGAGGTTCCTTTCATACGAAGAACTGAAAGAGGCAACGAATAATTTTGAGTCTTCAAGTGTGCTTGGAGAAGGTGGTTTTGGCCGTGTCTTCAAAGGAGTACTAAGTGACGGCACTGCTGTTGCTATAAAGAAGCTTACAACTGGAGGACATCAAGGAGATAAAGAGTTTCTAGTTGAAGTGGAAATGCTGAGCAGGTTGCACCACCGTAATCTTGTGAAACTTATTGGTTACTATAGCAACCGTGAATCCTCACAGAACCTTCTTTGTTACGAGCTTGTTCCCAATGGAAGTCTAGAGGCTTGGCTTCATGGTATGACCAAATTCTTCTGACTAATCTTTCATTTTTGAACCACTCTCCCTGCATATGCATAAGCTTCATTTTAGCTGCATTTGAACCTAGCAGTTCAATAGGTTAATTTTGATTACTTCTAATTTTGTGATTTGCATAGAAAAGAATATTTTTGTGACCATTTTCACCATTTTATCAGGCGCATTGGGTGCTAATTGCCCCTTGGATTGGAACACCAGAATGAGGATAGCACTTGATGCTGCAAGGGGTTTAGCATACCTTCATGAGGATTCACAGCCCTGTGTAATCCACAGGGATTTCAAAGCTTCTAATATATTGCTTGAGAATGATTTTCATGCTAAAGTGTCCGATTTTGGTTTGGCCAAACAAGCACCAGAAGGCCGGGCAAATTATCTTTCAACTCGTGTCATGGGAACTTTCGGGTAATCTGAATGGTACTTTTATATTGCGCTACGCCTCAGCTATCTCTATTTTCCAGTGCTTGACACATTTGATGTGTTTCTTAGGTATGTAGCACCAGAATATGCAATGACGGGACACTTGCTCGTAAAAAGTGATGTATATAGCTATGGAGTTGTTCTACTTGAACTACTTACTGGGAGAAGGCCGGTGGATATGTCGCAGCCATCTGGACAGGAAAACCTAGTGACATGGGTAATACTTCTTTCTATTATTATACTGTATTTGGTTGGTCTTGAATCATTCTATGGTTGAATGAGATTTTTTTAGTGTGATAGCTATTAGTCCGATAGTCAATTGGGTGTGTATAGATAAGTGTTTACAGAATGTCTAGGCAGCCAAACCAGAGGAAATTAACTATTATGCTTTTGTATCTGTGATTATTATTTTTCCCCACTGCATAATGATTTGTGAAGATATTGCTGGATTGACTGCAGGCACGGCCAATTCTTCGAGATAAGGATAGATTAGAAGAATTAGCTGATCCCAGGCTTGGCAGCCAGTACCCAAAAGATGATTTTGTGCGAGTGTGCACCATTGCAGCAGCCTGTGTTTCACCCGAGGCAAACCAAAGGCCAACAATGGGTGAGGTGGTGCAGTCCCTCAAGATGGTGCAACGTTCTGTGGAGTTCCAGGAATCTGCGCCAACACCACCTGCACGACCCAACATTCGGCAGTCTTCGACAACCTATGAATCTGATGGCACCTCATCCATGTTCTCTTCTGGTCCCTTCTCAGGCCTCAGCCCTTTCGAAACCGAAAACATTCCAAGAACTGCTGTTTTCTCTGAGGACCTTCATGAAGGTCGATGATTGATGGGGGTGGTTGCAGAGCTATTTTCAGTAAAGCCGGTAATCACCCATTGAAAAGCTGGTGGTGCAATTGGTCTTCCAATCATTGGGTAGAGGTACATGTAAATTCCATTTTTATTCACCACCATTAAGAGATTAGGATAGTGTTCTGCTTGCCTATTTGTAACGGAAACCAATTTACAGTGTAAAGGGGTTACTTTTTTTTTTCTTTCCTTTTGTTTGTTTGGAATCTGCTGTAATGAGATGACGGGGGACCTGTTAGCGGGATAGTTCAAAGGTCATTCCTTTCCAGACAGCAATCAGATTTTTAATTCCCTCCCAGCTCCTTTGCCACTTTCTCCTGGACTTCTATCCCATCTGAGATAGGGCATTATTGACGTTTCCCTCCGTAGTGCGGCCAAAGACATAAGACGAAGAATAGTAAAAAAAAAAAGATGAAGGGTTCATAATGCTGATTGCTATGTTGCGCGCAACAATGGACGAACTTTCCTTGAGCAACGAATTGCTCGGTTCTACAAGCACAGTTTTCAGCCAGTCTATTACAGGTACTGGTGTATCCTGAATACATTCGCAGAGATTTTGAGCACTTTTAATGGCAGAAGAGTATGAAAGAAATGATTTTGTTCTAGTTTCTTTAGCCCGTAGCTCCTGAGTGAGAGAGAACTTTGTTGTATGTGGCTGAACACGTTTGTAGGATTTTGTCAGCTGCATGGGAAGCCTTGCATTGCCTTGGTTACCGGAGTTCCCCTCAGTCCCGCCGTACGTGTGTGTATGGCTTCAACCCCTCCTTGTCCCACGGTCACGCACTCACAACCACTCTTGGCTCTTGTCATTCACCAGTCAGTCAGCATGGCCAATCACCTCCCGGTTCCTCTCTCGCGTCGCATGGCTCGCCGCTCAGTGGTGGTGGTGGTGTTCCTTGTCGTCGTTGTGGCCATTGGCGAGGCCAAGGTGTACAACCCGACGGAACAGATCCTTGTGAACTGCGGGTCGGCGACGGACGGCCTTGACGGGGACGGTCGGAAGTGGATCGCTGACACGAACGAGAACTCGTGGCTGCCCGACTCCGGCAAGTCGTCCCTGATGGCTGCGGCGGACGACATGGAGCAGTCGCTGCCGTCCACCATCCCCTACATGACCGCGCGCGTGTTCACCGTGGAGGCCTCGTACAACTTCACGGTGAAGAAGAACGAGCGGCACTGGCTGCGCCTCCACTTCTACCCGGCCTGCTACAACGGCCTCTCCGCCGACGACTTCCAGTTCTCCGTGACCACCTCCACGGGCCTCACCCTCCTCCGCAACTTCAGCGCGTACCTGACGGGCAAGGCGCTGACGCAGGCGTTCCTGGTCCGTGAGTACTCGCTGCCGCCGACGCCGGCCGGGTTCGTGACCGTGACCTTCACGCCGATGCCGCTGGGCAACGACACGTACGCCTTCATCAACGGCATCGAGCTGATCTCCATGCCTGAGATCTTCGGCGACCCGGCGATCATGGTCGGGTTCGCGGACCAGACGGTGGACTTCGCGGCGTCGACG
This sequence comes from Eleusine coracana subsp. coracana, assembly GCA_032690845.1. Classification (NCBI taxonomy): domain Eukaryota; kingdom Viridiplantae; phylum Streptophyta; class Magnoliopsida; order Poales; family Poaceae; genus Eleusine; species Eleusine coracana. The sequence continues at coordinate 3,481,611 of CM064418.1, forward strand.
CTGCAGACCATGTACCGTCTCAACGTGGGCGGCGGGTCGCAGTCCCTGATCCCGCCGTCCAACGACTCCGGGCTCACCCGTACGTGGTACGACGACACGCCGTACGTGTTCGGCCCCACGCAGGGCGTGGTGTACCAGGCCCCTCACCTCCACATCGCCTACCAGAGCGACACCGCCGAGTACGCGGCGCCGCCCGACGTGTACCGCGGGTCCCGGTCCATGGGCACCGACGCGCGCGCGAACCAGAACTACAACCTGACGTGGCTCATGGCGGTGGACGGCAACTTCACGTACGTGGCGCGGCTCCACTTCTGCGAGCTGCTCCTGACCCGCGCCAACCAGCGCGCCTTCGACGTGTACGTGAACAACCGCACGGCGCAGTCGGACGCGGACGTGATCGGGATGGCCGGCGAGCGCGGCACGCCCGTGTACAAGGACTTCGCCGTGCACGTGGCGGACGAGCCGGGCGCCGACGAGGCCATGTGGGTGGCGCTGCACCCGTCGGTGGCCCTGCGCCCACAGTTCTACGACGCCATCCTCAACGGGCTGGAGGTGTTCAAGCTCAACGACAGCGCGGGTAACCTCGCCGCGCCCAACCCGGAGCCGTCCCGGATGCTGGCCAAGGCGGAGCTGGGTCCGGGTGACCACGGCACGCACCACCACGAGGCGGAGGACGCCGCGGAGGAGCGGCACCACGACATGACGTGGGTGATGGGCGGCACGGCGGGCGGCGCCGCCGCGCTGGGCATCTTCGCGGCCGCCTGCGTCGCCGTGTACCACGACCGGAAGAACATGAGCCGGGACGCCGCGGCGGGCGGCGGCGGCGGGTCACACACCTCCGGCCTGTGGCTGCCGCTGTACCACTCCCACACCAGCGGCAAGTCGTCGGGCCACCTGGCGGCCAACCTGGCGGGCATGTGCCGCCACTTCTCCTTCTCCGAAATCAAGGCCGCCACGAAGAACTTCAGCGAGTCGCTGGTGATCGGGGTGGGCGGGTTCGGGAAGGTGTACCGCGGCGTGCTGGAAGGGGGAACCAAGGTGGCCATCAAACGGTCCAACCCTTCCTCCGAGCAAGGCGTGAACGAGTTCCAGACGGAGGTGGAGATGCTGTCCAAGCTACGGCACCGGCACCTGGTCTCCCTCATCGGCTTCTGCGAGGACGCGGGGGAGATGATCCTCGTCTACGACTACATGGAGCACGGCACGCTGCGCGAGCACCTGTACAGCGGCGGGAAGCCGCCGCTGACGTGGCGGACGCGCCTCGACATCTGCATCGGCGCCGCGCGCGGGCTGCACTACCTCCACACCGGCGCCAAGTACACCATCATCCACCGCGACGTCAAGACCACCAACATCCTCGTCGACGATAACTGGGTGGCCAAGGTCTCCGACTTCGGGCTCTCCAAGTCGGGGCCCACCACCGTCAACCAGACCCACGTCAGCACCATGGTCAAGGGAAGCTTCGGGTACCTCGACCCGGAGTACTTCCGACGGCAGCAGCTCACCGACAAGTCCGACGTCTACTCCTTCGGCATCGTGCTCTTCGAGGTGCTCTTCGCGCGCCCGGCGCTGGACCCGAAGCAGGCCAGGGAGAAGATGTGCCTCGCCGACTACGCGATCATCTGCCAGCGTGAGGGCACGCTGCACGAGGCCGTCGACCCGGTCATCAGGGACCAGATCGCGCCGGAATGCCTACGGAAGTTCGCCGACACGGCGGAGAAGTGCGTCAACGAGGTGGGCACCGAGCGTCCGTCCATGGGCGACGTGCTGTGGAACCTCGAGTTCGCGCTGCAGATGCAGGACTCGTTCGAGGGAATCACCGGAAGCAGCAGGGGGCGCTCCGTCGAGGGCGGAGAGAGCAGCGGCAGCGGCGGCGGACCCCCTCCAGTAGTGCTAGAGACGACGACGGGCGACGACAGCGTGGGAAGCGCCGGCAGCGTCACCACGACGGCCAGGGCGCACGAGACGCGCGTCGTCGTCGAGGAGACGGACGACGAGCTGGCCAACAGCGCCGCATTCTCGCAGCTCGTGCGACCCACCGGACGGTGACAAATGAGTTCGCTAGCTGTCTAGCGATCAGCTAGTGTTTTCTGATTCTTCTTACGTTTCTTTTTTTTTTAATTTATAAAGATCGAGAGCGTGTAGTGTTTCCTGAGGACAGTACAAGTGAGTTAGCTAGCTACTAGAGGATTGTTTTTTTCTTTTTGATCCGAGTATAGCATAGGATGAGTCACATGCACACTTTGTTTGCAAAAAAGGTCACATCTACCCTGTTGTGAGGAATTGTATTTTGCCTTTTTTTTTTTGTTCAGTCCGTGTAGATTAGTGTAGAGTTTGTTCTAGATGTACCCGTACATTTTTAACATTATCATAGCAATAAGATGACCTGGATCAGTAGAATTACAACCCACTTGGAATAAATTTAGAGGAGTTTAATTATACTGTCCAAAATATTGGCTATTAGTTTTGAGAAACTATTGGCCAATATTTGATCCAATGATTTAGATTCAATAATCTAAACACATAACTACTAGCCAATGGTTTATCAGTTTGAAGATAATATCGAAAAATATAAAATCTAAATTTATTCTAATTATTTTATATATTCATAAATAAAAATAAATTAGTAATACTATTAATAACTGATGTTGTATTTTTTAAAAGATCAACTGACATCTTAATAATTTGGTAGGATTAGATTTCTATTGTAAAATTAAACATAAAAAACATAAATGGCGCACCAATAGTTTCTCAAAACTAATGACTAATATTTAAAATAGTAAAACTCTTCTAAATTTACCAGTGGAATGCTTCTCATTTTGTGTTGCGTAAAGTACATTGTGTGTCCTCAGACTTGTTTGGTCCGTTATATCATGTTTGTGTTCCTATGCTTTCAAATTATAAAATCAACATTCTTAACTCATATCCATGACATGACATTATAAACATCGTAGAACTAGTTCATAACTAACCAAATCTCTAAAACAATGTTAAAGGGTTGATTATGCAATTGAGAGTACAAATATCCAAGTTACACAACGAGACAAATCAAATACTTTACTCTTTAAAAGACTTTAGATGCTCATCTCTATCTCTAAACACTATTCCCAGTGCGTGTTCGGTATGAACGTTACTGAATTGTGTCAAAAGGGTGATGATTTTATTACACAATAAGACATTTTACTTGTTTATTTTTGCATTTCTTATTTTTTTAATGAAGTAGCTACTAAGCTTAAAGAGTAAAGTACATTGTGTGTCCTCAGCTCAGACTTGTTTGGTCCGTTATATCATGTTTGTGTTCCTATGCTTTCAAATTATAAAATCAACATTCTTAACTCATCTCCGTTACATGACATGTAAGCATCGTAGAACTGGTTCAGAACTAACTAAATCCCTAAACAATGTTGAAGGGTTGATTCTCCAATTGAGACTATAAATATCCAAGTTACACAACCAGATAAGTCAAACACTTTACTCTTTATTGGACTTTAGGAGCTCATCTATCTCTCTAGACACTATTCCCAGTAGCAAGCTGAACAGGCGAATAACATAGATTAAAAAAAATTCCTTTTATGCCATCTAAAAAAATTTCTAATACTTCATATAGTATCATTGTCTACGTAGAACCGATTGTATCAATGACATGTGGGCCAGAACGATATACAAGTGATTTTAGTTTGAGCTAATAATATACAAGGCATATTCGTACCAACCTATTTTCAACGAGTTGAAGGCAAATTGACACCTTCTGTACAAAGCATTACACGAACGAAAGTGTTCCAGATATTAACGTTAGGACATGGTTATTAGTTGAGACATCAACAAATGAAAATCTGGAGGGAGCTCACCACGCCCATTAAATGTGGCCGAAATCACTACTGGGCTGACCCAACCCAAGACCCACACCGCACCGCACCTCCACACTCCGCCGACTCGGCCAGAACGTCCACCATGGGCGCGGCGCTCCTTCGTCCACCCGAAGTAAAATTGAAAAAAAAAAATCAAATTAGAGTTAGTTTACTGATTCAACCTTGGTCCCAGTTTCCTTGCTGTCATAACCATCCACAGATTTCTCTCCTGTCTTCACCTGAAGATTCAAATCATTGTTTCTTGTCCTCAATTTCCCTTTCAAATCAGATCAATTAGAGTTCAGGACTCTATCAGCACTGACCCGATTAAGGGAACAATCAAATGTCAGCTGGTATTAATAATATTTGCATCAAGACAAAGGATCAATATATTTAGACCATACTCTGTAGGAGTGCCATCCCCAGAAGCTCTTCCTCAAGTTTAGTCAAATCTTTTACAACGCGCATACGTGCATCCATAGCGGTAATATAGTTCACAATCGCATATTCATTCCCACTATGCATCGCGAGCAGGGCCACCTCAGCCTCCCTGACCAGACCCTTCAATATATTGCAGTTGTTTACAAGGAATGGTCAGCATTAATAATAGAAAAATACCACGAACTATGCAAATATTGGTTGGAAGGAGCACCAACATGATACCAGCAACAGCAGCAGTAGCAGCATCGGATTCAGAACCTTTAAAAAGCATGAGATTTGAGGCTGACTGCCGGATCACATTGGCAAAGGCGAGTGCTTTAGAAATATCTTGACAAGTGAACAACTCGCAGAGCAACTCATCCTCCTTCGTGATACACTTGGGAATAGCATTTCAAAATTGATACAACAAAAGAAGTAAACATCAATTAATTACCACAGTTAGGTAGACCACATATAGAATTAGTTTGAAATAGGCATACCAGAAAGGCCACAGTTGCAATAGAAGATTCACATCCTGATTGGAGCAGCTGCTTCGCACGTTCCATGATATCCCTACTCAGAAGGAAGTCGTCGATGGTGAATTTCTCACGACAGGTCCTTACAAACCTGTACTCAGCCTCGATACACTAGGAAATGATGGTTCATTTCAAAACAGAAGGAAGTTAATCAGCAGCTAGACAATAAATCAGGTAGGATATTCAACTGAAAATTGATTTTGGAAGTACAGGTGGACCTTATTACCTGGTTGACTATAGCGTGTAGGGAGTCATCTGTAGCACCATCGGGTTGTTCAACAGGGTAAGCCTTCCGCATGCCAACAAGTTCACCAACCTTTTTATCAGCGTTTTTGTGGTAATAGTGCACAAGGTACCTCTTGAAATCGGGCCATTTAACACAACCATCAAATCTGCATGGCACCAATCTTTCCCAACCCCATCCTTCATCAACAATATCTTGACATGTGGGGCACCATAGAAACAATGAATTAGATCCAACATAGTAACCAAATACGTATTATAAATTCTCAAGATTATGAACCGAAAATCATAAGCAGCTGATAGTGGGATGGGGAGACGGATGTAGCATCTGGACTCGATCAGCAAGACGAGCAAAAGGAGCATGCACTCTAACGCACTAAATCAGTTTCATATTGCTACTCATGGGATGTATCGAACACCTTGTCACCATTCACTAACCACACACAAAAGATATATCAAAACCTTTAACCTAGGAATAAAAAAAAAGTCACTGGCACCTGTGTGTACAGGACAAGATAATCCGGCGCGTTCTTCGGTCTACAATCATTCTGGCCATCGGCTTCCTCCTCCTTTGTATCTTCCAGCCACGCCAAAGAACAGGATCTGAAGTAACCCTCGTCCGAGGAACCAGCAGCGATGTCCATCGCCTTACTGAGGTTCATATCCTCCTCGACTCCCTGCGGCGTGACGTACACCGTTCTAGGTTTCCTAAATTTCCAGAAGGATTTTGTTTTGAAACTATTGCCAAAAGGATTAGGGGCGGCTCGAGATCTTTTTTTGACAGTCAAAGCTCGTTCCTTTATTCATTCACCGAGTGGCAGTTGCATCATCCGGCTCGAGAAGTCGAGATCCTGATGCGGTAGATGGATGTCGATGAAGGGGGAGCTTCCATATATTCTAGTGGTATCCGGCGCGCTTACGTGCGCCGCTCGCTAAAATTTTCATTTAAAATACGGTTATAGTTCCTACACGTAGGAGACTCTTAAATAAACTATGGTATCATAACATCACAGTACATGTTCTAGAGGACAGACAAAGATCAGCTTGACCTTGAGAGAGAGTGAATCCACGAAGTAAGGCTGTAACTCTAAGGCTCGTGCATCAATCGAGAGTAAATAAATTTTGCACAAGATGAATAACAAAGTGCATAGTTTATAGCAGTTATTGAGCATCTCATCAAAAAAGCATGAAAGCCTACTGATATTTCATCCCAGTCTTTAGTTAATCATAAGGTACAGAAAAAATATATCAAGTCTATGTGACATCACATTTACAATTGATAATTCACAACAAACAACATCCAAGATACAAATCTTGTATCATTTTTAAAGCTAATAATACATAACTATAACACTGCTGATATATTATCCAAATACAGAGTGAACTTATATGCATGAAGGAATCCAAGTCTAGCTCCACAGAGGTACTTGCACTTAAGTTGTCTAACATCCGAGATACAAATCTTATATCATTTTCAAAGCTAATAATAAAAAACTATAACACCGCTGATATATTATCCAAATACAGAGTGAACTTTTATGCATGAAGGAATCCAAGTCTAGCTCCACAGAGGTACTTGCACTTAAGTTGTCCTAGCCTGTGAATACATAATCCAATTCATTGTACTATATACCATATGTAGAGATTACACAATCTGCACAAGATGAATAATAAAGCACATGGTATACCAATTTGCACAAGATGAATAATAAAATCTTTGCATATTGAGATTACATTCTCAGAGTCAAAAACGAATAAAAAAGCAGTCTGCATAAAATTAGTAAGACTATGTTATTATACCTCCGATTGCCAAGTGCTAATGGTAACCATCTTTGCCTTTCAATTGAAACCTACATAGGTGGGAAAAATTGTGCCACACAGGAAAAAAGGCCTAAGCCATCACTGGTCAATAAAAATCTGAGATAAAGGCTGAGTTACTTGATATTAATTTTTCTACTAATTATAATTTGACACAAGCAAACAATAACATGTAATCATTATAATCTACACAAACAAATGAAAGACACCAGTTCCCATAATAAGATACCAAAATCAGTTCTGCATATTCTGTTATCATGGGGAACAAATTAATTTTATATACTCTGTGAACTCTACAAGGATAATGGAAATTCAATCTGTTCTTTTGAAGGAGCTAAGTATCCTCGATGATATTCTATAACCTGAATATATAACACCAGCCAAACCAAAGAATGGCAACTCAAAAGAAAGTATACATGTTAGTATATAGGTAAGATGATGTTTGTTGAATACCTGAACTCAAAGTTTCAGTTAATTAGGTAAAAAAAAAAGCACTAAAAGCAGACACTATTTTTTGGATCTGACCATAACTCACCTTATGTTTGATTTCATGAAGATGAGCATCACTAACTGTAGTAATCTGCCAATAATATGGAAAATATAATAAATCAATAACCTAAGATTAGGCAATAAAAAAATTACATCGTGCAGGTATACAAAATTTGTTCAACTACAGATAATATTTCTTTTTCTTTTCAAAAAAATCATGCCATTTTTAGGGCCACTGTCACCATTTTCAGTGAAAGAAAACCTTTATTGTTTTACGAACAAACAAAAGGTTATCTAAGCATAAAACGTCTTTAGTTTTTTTATGCTTTTGTTACCAGGAATTATAGTGCCATGAGCCCATGTTACCACTGAATGAAGGTATCTCTATTTGACATCCCAACTATGCCATTGTGGCATGGAACAAAGATATGCATATGTTGCTGGAAACTATAATAGAAAATATAAAACCTAGCTGAACTATTGTAATAGAATGTGTAGCAAGAAAAACAAACAGACATGCATTTAACCAGTTGTAAAATCACTTGGAAGCAAAAAAAAAAAATTAAGGTAATATCTTAAGTGTTGTCCTACCAAAACAATCCACAGTAACTAATGGAAAATTAGGGGGCAAAAACTATACAACACGTAGCTCCAAAACACAGCCTAATGCTACACTGATTATTTTACAGCGCCTTACCAGTTATGTAGCATGCAGCCTAATAACATGGATACTAATAGAAATAACCAAACTTTCTCTTATGGAATTTAACATCAAATACATGTTTGAGGAGAAATTGAGATGGCCATGATGAACTACTTCCTTCATAATTTAAGTATAAAGAGCATAATGATGAACAAAATGGTAAGAGCGATATATTGAATTTTAGTACTTGAAATCTAAGAAAGCGTGGCACAATTGCAAAGAAGTAGCAGTTTCTACCGATTTATCAGTAGTAACCTATGATGCAAGAACTATTAAAAAAAACTGGGCCAGAGCATCTAATTTTTGACAAGCCAGTCTCAGTTCTTTTTTTAGTGCCAATTATGGATATAACACCCTGCTTACATTAAAAAATGATCATTAAAAAATGATCATGTTAGGTTCTTATTTTTATCATATTCATACAATAATCACAACAGGTGAATAAAAGTATGTCATAGAAGGCATCCAAAACAGATAAATATTATTTCAGTCACCAGATCATTATGAAACCACTAACAAGGGAAAACAATTGTGATCTAATATTACTGACCTAATAAGAATGGTTCAACAAAACGTCCATAGATGACATTGAAATAGGCAAGAATTTCATGCAGAGAAGACATGGATGACATCAGAATAGTTAATCTATAAAAAAGTTAGTAGCAGGGTGTATAGAGATAACATGCATCAACAAAAGTCACCAGAACATTACCTGAACCCGATATAGCCTTCCATCTCCCCTTCTCCAGAATAGAATCTGATAATGTCAGATATAGTCATATCTCATAAGGTAATATTTTAGATGAATACTCTAAAACAAAGTTGTAAGATAACATAAAAAAGGAAAATAATGACACTAAAATACCTGTTGAAAACAGATAGAGGAGCTTTCTTTGTTCATTAATCAGTCCATGGAGAAGACAATTCAAACAGGAGCATAACGATACAAGGTAGGCACCTGTATAATGGATGAAAGTTAAATCTGCATTCTCTTGAAAGAAAACACGTGGCAAATCAAGAAATTGATGAAAAAGGATACAATATTATTGTAATGATGCAACCATTTCATTGCTATCTTCGCTATAGCATCTACGCAGCTGCACCTGCAGCAATCTACTAAAGCCGCCGGTATAACCATAGGAAGAATACCTGACTGACGGTTGTCCTACTCATGGCGTCGGCCACTCCTGCCGTAATGTGCATCTCGACATCGGCCGCCAGGAGCACCTCCCGACACATGCTTGTCGCAGGTGTCGTGGCCATCAAAGGCGATGAAGCGCGTACTGAGGAGGCACACGTGGCTTCGACTCCCTATTTGGGTATTTGGCGAGTCCGTGTACAGCTCCGTCAGCACCATCAGCGTGTCGTACGGGAGCACAAGCCCTGTGCCTCTGTGTGAGCATGGCTGGTCGCCTTGCCCTGTCGCCTCTCTCCTCCGCTGAAGCCCGTCACGCCCAACGCCTACCCCATCGACGCACGACACACGGCTAGGGTTCAGGCCTCCTCCGGTTGCATGGAGTTTGGACCGCACTCGCCCCCAGTCTGCGCTCGCTGGTGACCCGGTGCGCCGCAACGCTTCTCCCGCACCACCGCTCGCCACGCTTTTCACCACTGGATTTGGTCATGATTCAAGAATATAGATGAGAAAGCAAGATTGGAGGAGATAAAATAAATAAAAAATAGTGCCAACCCCTATAAACTCATCCTCACACCGGAGATTCACACCATCATCATCACAAAAAAGTAAGAACACCAAGACCCATTACAGACGTACCAAACACCAATCACTCACCCAACACCAAGGCGTCGATGTCGCCGTCGTGTCCACCGACTCACCGGGCGTCGCCATTGCTGGGCCCCTTGCCCTGGCACCCTGCCGCAACAGGTCTATGGCGTGTCTATGCTGGCGAGCGGGCGGGCGACGGCGCAGATTAGAGAGAGAGAGAGAGAGAGAGAGAGGGAGGGAGGAGGCTGCTGCGAGAGAGAAGCGAAAGAGACTGCTGCGCGTCCCAACAACCACTGTAAATGCTCCGTCTCCCACCGGCCAAACCACCCGCTTTACTGCGGCTGGGCAGGCGCCACAAGCCAACAAGGAGGCGACGCGCGCAGCCGTATGCGTCACCTTTTTTTACCGCTGCTCGAATTCACCCAAAATGCGCACACGGCCTGGATCAAAATCGGATGGCGGAAACCGGCGCCGGCTCCCGCGAAGAGCGGAGGGCGCGAGTTCTCCGGCGCGTCTAGAGGGGTAAATTGGTTAATCAGGCCGGGTCAGCCAAGATTCAGCCCACTACGGAACATTAGCCCTGCCACCGCCGCAGCCCGCAGAGCCCGCGCCACAGCGTGACCCAGGCTGCGGCCGGGCCAAAGAATGTGGCCGGAATTCCTACTTGTCTGACCCAACCCAAGACCCGCACCGCACCGCACCTCCGCACTCCGCCGAGTCGGCCAGAACGTCCACCGTGGGCGCAGCGCTCTTCCGTCCACTGGAGAAGGAGAGCTAGCGGCGGCGGAGCCTGTCAGCTAGCAGCGCTTCGGTCTCCTGCGGTGCGGCCAGCGCACGGCGAAACGCGCGGGTAGAACGGGCCACAAGCGGCCGCCTTGGGCTTGCCCTCCTCCCCCTCCTCCAGCTTCGACGGTGACAACGGAAGGTGAGAGCTGAGCTCTCCTCCCCAAACCTGTAATCCGTCTCCTTCCTTCTGTAGTTGACGTTAGTATGGATGTAGAGGGGATGGGTCGATACCTGCGCGGGGGCGGGGATGGGGACGGGGATTGGGAGATTTCATCCCAATCGGGGATGGGGATGGGAGGGGGATTTTCATCTCTTTTTACGTCTTCCTGGACAACCAAAAATGCCTGGAGATGGGAGGGCGATTTCATGCCAACCGGCAGGCAGTGACGCCACAAATGCCTGGCGACCTGGGGCCTGGGGGGCGGAGCTCTCGGAGGAGGGGAGGAGAGGGGTCTCTCCGCTGGCGTTAGGAAGGGCGGCCGCCCGACCTCGCCCTGTTAGTCGGTCCACCTCTGGATTTCTTGGAACAGAAGTAGTGATTAATATGCTTGTATCCTGGTTTCACAACACATAAAATTTCTCATGGGTCTGTTTGCTGTAGGTAGAGTGAATATTTCTCCTCCAATGGAGAGGGAACCAAGTCCTGAAATAGATGATGAACTTTTCAATGAGGTTTATGGGAAAGCATATAGTGGTCCAGTGGCACCGGCTACAAACAGTGTGACGCCTAAAGCAGACAATGAGAAGAGGCCCCTGACCGGTGATAAGTCAGACGAGGAAGACGAGCCTCCGGATCCCAATGCTGTGCCTACTGACTTCACTAGCAGAGAGGCTAAGGTCTGGGAGGCTAAAGCTAAGGCTACAGAAAGAAACTGGAAGAAGAGGAAGGAGGAGGAAATGATTTGTAAAATATGTGGAGACCCGGGTCATTTCACTCAGGTGCTATTCTCTGCTTGAAATTATTACTTACATGCAAGTAGATCAAGATAAATACATGCATGGAACATACACGGATTACTCGGGACGGGACAGACATTCTTGCAGTGCCGTCAGTTTCAAAGTTATACTTGATTTTAATCCTAGAGGATTTAAACAGCAGGCTCCATTCACTACTTGCATTATATTACACTTTTCTGTCTGCAGTAAGTACTTAGATTTGTTATTAGCCTTGTTTATTTTAATTCTTTATCTTTGATTTATAGCACATAATATATAATACATGTATGCTTTCAATCCCTTTTAAATTTCAGTCTATGGCAATGCCAATCATAAAAAAATGATGAAGATAATCACTTTCTGAAATTTGTTCTTGTGCGTTTTGGTTTTTCCCAGCATGGTTAGTTAGATATTGAAGTAAGCCATGTTGTTTTGAGAGGAGAATTCGGCTGTGGCTGTAGTTTCTGTCATCTTTGTTATTAGCCTTGTTTATTTTAATTCTTTATCTTTGATTTATAGCACATATATAATATATAATACGTGTATGCTTTCAATCCCTTTTAAATTGCAGTGTATGGCAATGCCAATCATAAAAAGATGATGAAGATAATCACTTTCTGAAATTTGTTCTTGTGTGTTTTGCTTTTTCCCAGCATGGTTAGTTAGATATTGAAGTAAGCCATGCTGTTTTGAGAGGAGAATTCGACTGTGGCTGTAGTTTCTATCATCTTTTCTTTGGTCTATACTGCCCCTTTCATTGATTGAAGTCACCATACTGTCTTATGTTGATTATATCTTTTCTTCCTCCAAATAGGTGTTTATTAAACTATTATTACTTCATTTATCTTGGAATCAAGTAGATGTTTGTAGATGTGGTGCCTATAATTCTTTTACAGTCCCTGCTTAGTGTTATCATAAAAATGGCAAATCTTGTTCTTCATTTAACATTTTCTCCTTTCTAAATAGGGTTGTCCATCCACACTTGGGGCAAATAGGAGGAATGCAGATTGTTTTGAGAGAGTTCCAGCAAGAGATAAGCTAGTCAGGGATCTTTTCACTGAGAAGACGATAAGTCAGATTGAGAAGGATGTGGGTTGTAAAATCAGAATGGATGAGAAGTTCCTGTTTGTCAGTGGAAAGGATAGGTTAGTTCTAGCCAAAGGTGTAGATGCTGTTCATAAAATTATTCAAGCAAAAAAAGGTAAACTTAGTCCAAGCAGCCCGAAACGTGATCGCTCTAGATCGCCTGTACGAAATACCACTGAATTTCGCCCCAGGCACTCTGAATCACAACGGGGTCGTTCTAGATCGCCTGTACGAAGTACCACTGAATTTCGCTCCAGGCACTCTGAATCACAACGGTCCCGCAGCCCAAGAAACTCTTATTCTCAACGTCCCCGTAGCCCAATAAACTCTCATTCTCATCGACCCCGTAGCCCAAGAAACTCTTATTCTCAACGGTCTCGAAGCCCGAGGAATGCATCACACTCTCAAAGTAAAGGATACTATGACGAGAGACATCTAGATGGTCGCTTACATGACTGCAAGTTTTCAAAAGGATCTCCACAAGGTAGGACACTTCATCACACTGGTCTCATCATGTATTTGTATGAACATTAGGAGCTGGGAAAGCAAAAAATTGAACTATAGAAAATGCCTTTGGTCCCTTTCTGTTGGTTACTGCCATGCTGCTGTGCTAGAGTATAACTTGTTCCGTCCTTTTGCAGCTCGAGGTAAGTTCAGGCTTTATGTGCTCGAATATGAAGTGTTTCTGCCTGCTTATTGATTCGGGCAGACTATTCAAATACATGTGCGAATATGAAGTGTTTTATTGATCAGAGAGACTTGAATTCAACACACTACATGTTGAAAGATTGTTTCAGACATCTATGAGTATCGAGTTGGATGGCCTGCAGTTTGCATATTGTGTCTGGCATTATTCGTCTTTTCACTATAATATAAAATCTAATTAGGTGTGAAAGTATCTTAGTCATCTGGAACTAAAGTGCAATATGTTGCATGTTCTTCCTTTAGCTGAAGCTTCTGCCAACTTCGGAGCAAAAGACCATCCTGCACAACCAAAATCTCCACGCCATCCCCCTTATCCTGATGATTCCCGTAGGACACATGGTGTTAATAATCAATATGCTGCAGCGCATATGCCCAGTAACTGGTGCATTGAGAGGCATGGTGCAGATTCTCACTCAGGCCTTAAGTTTGACATGCCATCACACCAGCAGACCTTGGAAGAGCTTGAAATGGAGTTTAAAAGGGAAGCCGCGGAATTAGTTAAAGCCTGTGATCAAAAGGAGGATGAAGAGAACAACAGATATCAGGAGGTAAGGTGGTTTTTTTTTTTTTGGGTACCATAAATGCTGATAAATTTCTCTATTGATTGATATTGCATACTTTTTCTTGTACTGCTGTTCTGATTCATCCATGGCCACAAAGTGTCTGCAAAGTTATTTACCTGTTTGCTATCAAATGATAGCTTTGTAGCTACCAGGTTATTTATGTGGCTAGTGCTTAAAATTACATGGAAGGGTATCACAGCATTCACCTCATTAAATAAAACATGGGAAGCTAGGGGCGTTTTATCCATACTGAAAATCAAAATATGAGGATTGTCCATACTTGGATCAAATATCAGGGGTTCTAATTTCAGGGTTCTAAATATCAGGGTTTTGCAATGGACTGCCAAATGATCACAGAATTTTGTGATCTTGTATTTTTCTGCCACATTTACTTGAAGTACTTGGAGGAAGGCTGAAAGTAAAAGCTTTTCTCTCATTGCATCAGTGGTTTTTCTTTAACTTGCTTTTAACTACCAATCGAATTGGATGGCTAACTGGTTCAACTAAGTTAGCGCAGAATGAATCCACTTAACATTTTTGTGTTCAATATGTCTTGCTATCACTAGCTTATATTAGTACTTGTATGGTCGAGCAATGTATTTTTCTCAACGGAGGGCAGGGCACAACTTAAAACATATTTAAGGACTATTTAATTGTTCCTTTCATCTGTATAACAATTCCACCACCTTAATTGATCGATCTATAGTAGACTGCTCAACGCCTGATTTTGTCTGTAATATTTCCATCTAATTTGGTTGTATTATAGTGTGCTGCTTGATTCCCAAGCACCTTGCAATCTGACAGTAGCTCAGTTGTTTAGAGCCTCCAGGCGTGAGGCCTCCCATTGGGTTTCAAATCCTGGCGTGCTCAATTTGTGGAATAAACAAAAAATCTACTCGTTGCGTCCCATTTACTCGGCTTGATCTAACGTATGGTGGACGCCTGGACGGGCCCTCATGTGTGGGGTGAGCTCAAAGAATGAGTTAAGGCCTGAACCATAGGGGGAGTCTCCTTATGATTCGTGGATTTTCTCAATCCCTGCTTTGCAGGTGCTTCTTCTCAAAAAGAATACCGCGGGGGCAGTCTTTCCCCCAGGGCCGAGTTTTTTTATTCCCAAGCAGCTTCAAATATCAATACACTTTTGCTTGTAAACTGCAAATCTGGTTTTACTTCCAGTAGGAGACTATAATTATGTTTGTTAAGTCATGTATGCACCTTTCATTATGTTTGTTTAATTCACAATGTGTTATATTTCTTGGCAAAAATACGAACTGTTTAAGTATCAAGTACATGGCATAGTAACTGGACATATTTCTGCCTTTCCTTTGTTATTTTCTAATGTCAACTTTTTTTTTTATGCAGGCCCTGAGAGTGATGAGAGAAAACTACATGGAGAGGATTACTGCCATGAGGAATATGCATGCAAGGAAGCGGGAGGACTTTCTTCAACTAACCATTAAAAGACAACAGGCACAGACTTCTTACACCCAAATAGGCCATCCAGATTTTGAGCAGAGACCTACACACATCTCGTTTACTCATCAATCAGTGGAAAAGAGTGCATATCCATATGCTTCTGATAGCTATTCAGCCCCAAGGGCAAATGCAGCTTATAGCGAGTTTCAGCATGAGAGACAAGATGATTTTGTGCGACCCTACAGGCGATATTAGCTGACAACTAGTGGTGAGTTAACACTCTTTTTAGATTTCGGTGTTATGCCATGCAGTTCAAATGTTTAGAGATAGCATTGTCATGGTCCAAGGAATTGATAGAACGGTAAGGTGGAAGCTATTTAAAGGTTTAGGTGACAAGAATAGATATATTCCTGGTAGCCGCCATCTTGTGTGAATGTTGACCAGATGTTCCGATCCAGTTTTGAGTGCGTTTCCTGAATTTTCAGGGTGTGATTGTGTGAGGAATCCGTGTGAATGGTGTGCTACATAGCCCTCTTAGCGCGCCAGTTTGATGTTAAGTAGTTGAGAAGGTAAGATTCATATTCGGGCAGAACTGTTCTCCGGTTGCTCTTTCTTTCTTTCTTTTGGCTGTTAGCACATCACAACAGGATGTGGAGCTGTCCATGCGGAATCCAGATATTGCATCAAGCTGCGTTTCAATTAGTTTCTCAATTGATGTAAACAATTGGTTATGGCTGCTTTTACATCTGCTCCATCGAAAACTTCTACTTATTTCGTGTTGCCTGAGAATTGAAACGTCAGATCTGCTATTATTGCAGTTTGCCACATCTTTATTTCTTGTAAGCTTATATGTTTCGTTAAGGTGATTGAGTAATTAGGGACATGTTTAATACGGAGTAGTAATTTTTGTTTACGTGTTACGTGCAGAGTTTGTGAAATTTGGCCAGGTTGCGATAAACCAAACGCCATTTCAACTCCCTTTTCCTTTTTATCTCCTGTCGATTCAGTGGTACACTACTACTTCACACAGGAAAAGTTCAGTAGATAGAATAGGCACAGTTTTCCGTTCGAATGCAGTCTCCATGTAACCTTTACAGAGTTTTAAGGGTCTGTTTGTTTTTCAAGGTGATTATATAATCTGGATTATATTCTAAGATTATATATTCGAGATTATATAATCTAGATGAGGTTGTTTGTTTATCCAGATTATTTATATATAGACTAGCAAAGTATCCGTGTGTTGTTACGGACTTAAAAAATAAAACACTATTTATAACTTAAATATAAATTATTTACATAATATAATTATTAGATATATACAATATTATTAATATTTTTTACATGAAAGATCATATTTATATTACTATTAGTATTTCTTAGTATATCATTTTATATATCAAAAGTAACAGTTTTTTAATATTTTTATCATATTATAGAAGTTTTATTCGAAAGGAAAAATCAATTTACACAGTCTATAAAATAGCACTGCATTGCAACGTGATTTTGAACTTGGAAACTTGCTCCAATGAAAAATGTTGTAGATCTTGTCGAGACCTTTATGAAACATATGTGGATCATATTATTTGGACTTCGGATTTAAAAGATATGAATACCGCACAGAGACCTGCGTAGAGAAGTCTGAATCAGAACAAATATTTTTGCATCACATATTTGAAAACCAAAATGGCGGGATCTGTACTTTCATCGAATACCAAAGTTGTAGAACTTTTTGAGAGTTACGATATAGAGTTCGAATTTGCTTAATTTGAGCTCCGGGCGAGGGAGATATGATTTTTGAAGTTCGATACTTGATATGGAAGGTACGAAACCGATTTGGTTTCAATCTCTAACTTTGTGGACACGAAGTGGATGACCGCACCTCAATTAATAGATTGTAGAGATTATTGGTTTTAGATATGAAAAGACAGTAATGCTCTTGACTGTTTTACATGTGTTGTTTATTAGTGTAAAATATCCCATACAACTCAAAGTTAAGGTAAATATTATAAAACTTAAATAAATTTACATTCACCAATCAGACAAACCCAAAATTTCCCACTGAAATGATGTATTATGCTAGAATTGATCACGCCCGGCCTCTAGAATTGATCACGAGAAGAAATGAATGTGCTATGGCAGCTAACACATGTCTGGATCGTGGCTGCGGCTAGTCATCACCGAATGAGAATCGTCGCCATTGCCGTCAGATTAGCGTCTTGGTCTGATCGTTCTATTGGCCGAGGCCGGGGCTCGATCTCCCGCCTGCAGATGCACCGAGGCCGGGGCTGGAGCTCCCGCCACGTTCGAGGCCGGGGTTGGAGCCCTCGTTGCGCCCGACGAACATACCGAGCCTGCTGATTCCGTCGCTCCCGCTGCGCAAGCCGACGCCACCGGGACTCCCTCTGCTCCTGCCGCGCCTGACCCCAATCGATCCGTACAACCCGTGAGCTCGCCTCTCCAGCCGCCCGCGAGCCCGCCTCCCCGCAGCGGCAGTCGCAAGCCTGCCTCCTTGCCGGCGCCTGCCCGTCGGCGCCATCCCGCCTCCCCGCCTCCACCTGCCCGCCTCGCCATCGACGTCTCTGGTAGCCCTGACGCCTGCCCGTATCCGGCGGCCCCGACCCCGCCGAGCTCGAAGCTCCCGCCGCGCCGGAGTCCAGGGCTCCCGTCCCGCCGAGCCTCAATCTGCCTGGGGAGAAAGATGAGGGGAAGAGAAGGAGGCGACGAAAGAAACAATCGTAGGCACAGGCAGGGAAGGGATCAGAAGAACGAATCGTTTTTTTTTACTTGGCAATTGCGGGTAATTTCATGAAACTTGTGAGGGACAATGATCTTTTATCAAAATAATCTGAAATAAGCTCCTCATGAGATGATTGTGATTATCATAATCTAGACAATATTTCTCTTTTAAATTATTTAATCTAAATTATATAATATGGGTTGATTATAATCTAAAACAAACATGGGCTAAAAGTCTCAATTTGATCGCTTTCATTTTGGCCATGATCGGTCAGCTTGAGAGGAATCAGGAAGCGGACTAGCCGAGCTCCGTAGATAAAATGTAGGCCATCCTACTGGACAAGAGTAAGGGCTGGAGCCCACACAGTTTCACCAAAATGGGCTCATTTAAGCCTTCTCCAATACTGGGCCGTCATTGTCGCTCGCTTCGCCCACCTGGGCTTAACAAGCAGAAGCCCACCTCGGCCTCATCACCCTCCCCGCCCTTCAGATCGGAATCGGAGGCCATGGCGTCGCCGGCGAGCCACCGCCGCCGCTCCCGGCTCCTTAGCTGGCCGCTTCTGTTCTTCGCGATCCTCGCAGTCCACTCGTTTGCCGTCTACCTCTTCACGCGCGGGTTCCTTCTCACCCGCACCGAGCTCGCCCTCCACAGCAGTCGTGATGACCGCCCGCGGGACGTCTCCCCTGGGTGCGCATCCTGGCCCCCGCCGGCCGTCGACCGCCTCGTCATAGTCGTTCTCGATGCTCTCAGGTGAACTTCACCTCACCTCAGCCCCTCTGAGACCGCTCCCTCTGTGGTTCTGTCCTCCGAGTTCTGTTTCTGGATGCAGTTGAACAATTTGGTGTTCTGCAGGTTCGATTTCGTGGCACCAAGCACGTTGTTTCAAGGTGGGTACTTCTGGTCAGCAAGTTTTCTGTTCTGTAATTGTAAGCTGATAGCTACAGAGTACTCCCTCTGTGGTTCTGTCCTCCGAGTTCTGTTTCTGGATGGAGTACTAATTATTAGCTGACCTCGAGATTTGCTGCAGAGAAGCAGCCGTGGATGGACAAGCTTCAGGTCTTGCAGGAGCTGGCTGCCAATGAAAAGACATCTGCAAAGATCTTCAAAGCACTTGCCGATCCACCAACCACTAGCCTTCAGCGCCTTAAGGTGACCACTGCATTCATATTGATGTCATGATGGAAAGCTTCTCCCAAGAAAAAAAAACATTTAACTGCTATCGGATATTCAATGTAATGTAATCGGTTGTAATTTGATGTATTCTATTCCATATGCTTGACTTCCTTCTTGCAAAACTCAAAATTCAGGCTCTCACCACCGGTGGTCTCCCTACCTTTATCGATGTTGGCAATAGCTTTGGTGCACCAGCAATAGTGGAAGATAATATAATGTACCAGGTTCATCTCACCTCTTATTGGATGTTGTATTATTGTGGTCCTATTTATTGATTTCTAGCTCATGCTGGACTGCTTTATGATGTTGTGTGCTTTGCTTTCTTTTTGATGGATCAGTTGGTTAAAAATGGAAAGAGAGTGGTAATGATGGGGGACGATACATGGATACAATTGTACCCTGAACACTTCAATAAGTCGTTCCCATACCCTTCTTTTAATGTTAAAGATCTTGACACGGTATGTCATTTAATCATTATCAAGTTCCGATCCAGTCACTATGATAACTATTTTGCTTGGCTTCCTCCTAATCTTGGCCTTATTAATCATGATTGTATCAGGTAGATAATGGTGTAATTGAACACTTGCTTCCATCTTTGCATAGAAATGATTGGGACGTTCTTATTGCACACTTTCTTGGTGTGGTAAGTTACTATGCATTCACCTCATGCTTACCCGTCAGTTTTATCACTCATTTGAACTGGAAACATGTGAGATCAATGTTCTTTAGGACCATGCAGGGCATATATTTGGTGTTGACTCAACCCCAATGACCCACAAGTTAGAGCAATACAATAAGATCCTGGAGGTCAGTTGTCACTTTGTAATATATGACTTCATTTGTTTCATACTGTTTTAATAGGTCGTTAGAGCAGTTTAACATTACCTTGTCTAGGCTTTCACCTTCACTTTTCAAGGCATATCATAGAGCCCATTCTTGTTTTCTTATTTAGGGTGTCGTTGATACGTTGAGAAGTTTATCCAAACCTGGTGGCCCCCATGAGAATACTTTACTTTTGGTGATGGGTGATCATGGTCAAACCCTAAATGGTGACCATGGAGGAGGAACTGCTGAAGAGGTGATCTGATTCATGTTTCCTGCTAAGAATAAAAGTATCATGGCTAATCCTGTGTTGAATGTAGGTTGAAACGTCGCTATTTGCATGGAGTCCAAAGGCCCCACCAGATGCAGTTTTATCTGTTCTCAGGGAAAGTTCATGTGTCATTGATATGGTATGTTCATAAATAAAATTTATGGCTAAAATTAAGCCTTGTATGTGTCAGGAAAAAGTTGTAGCCAGTACTAATATTACAAACAATTATAAAAACATGCTTCCCCAGAAGTTACTTCTTTGTAGAGAAGATTGTAAAACTAAAATAATTCTCAGAGCAGCTACCTCTATTTTTTTATTCCATAACAGTTTGGTCTAAAGTTCTGGAGGAGATGAATGATCGAGTACATTATTTTAATTGGAATTTGTATGAATGGAAAGTGTCATTATTTGTTGACATGCTTTCATCCTTGAAGAAATGAATAAGGGAGCTGTATTCGGTTCCATTCGCACCTGATCATTTAATTGTATGCTATTTCATATGCCTTGCTTGCTTTATCTGTATTTGTGGCAACATGAAGCTAATGGCACAGTTCATTCCCTTTTTGGCAATGAAATACCTTCCAGCATGGTAAAGAGGTGTGCATCAGCACTATGCAGCAGGTCAGGTCTAATTGCACTCATTTATGAGGATGCTCAGTTTTGTCAGCATTGCTTATTTTTATCTGCGTGTTTCAGCTTGATTTTGCAGCTACTATATCAGCACTTCTTGGTATACCTTTTCCGTTTGGAAGGTGGGTTGGCTTAACTTTCCCATGATATATTTGTTTTTAACTATTCTGGATTGACATAGACCACTATTTTATTTCAACTTCTGCTGTATTCACTTCTTTACATGTTGTTGCTTTGACACTATTCCATGATTGTTGAGCTCAATTCACTTGTTTCTAAATGAGTCCCATATTCTTTCAATAGCATTGGACGGGTCAATCCAGACTTGTATGCCCTAAGTGCTGGGACTTGGGATAGTAAAAGGATGGGTGCCAATGCTTGTACATCACAAAATGACGTAGAAGCATGGATGAGGAGATATGCTGAAGTTCTCTGTATAAATTCTTGGCAGGTGATATGAAGCTCAATTTTTACTTGGGTTTTCTTTTTATCATGAGTTTGTGGGTTCTTATCTGTGACTTTCAACTTATCGTGTAGGTAAAAAGATATGTTGATGTATATTCAGCTACTTCTGTTATTGGATTTCCATCGGAAGTCCTGCAACAGGTCACTGACCTGTATTCAAAAGCTCAGACAAATTGGTCTGATTTGCTGAGTGCCACTTGCTATTCAGAAACAGATAGACAAGAAGAATTTAATAAAGAGGGAGAAAGTTCAGTTCTGCAGAGACAA
Source organism: Eleusine coracana subsp. coracana (assembly GCA_032690845.1). Lineage (NCBI taxonomy): Eukaryota > Viridiplantae > Streptophyta > Magnoliopsida > Poales > Poaceae > Eleusine > Eleusine coracana. Next base: position 3,503,251 of record CM064418.1, read on the forward strand.
ATTGATGCATACACTAACTTCTTGCAGAGTTTTGCAAAGTTTGCTCGCAATGCTTGGACAGAGTTTGATTTATGGTTCATGGGCATTGGCCTTTCACTTATGGTAGTGTCAGTTATCACTCAGGCATGTACCCTTGTAAAGCTGAACACAGTATACCAATCTTCAGATCAGAAGTGTAGCAGTTCAAGGGTCCTTGCCCAATTTTCATTTGCTTTTATCTTAGTCACGATTCGAGCAACTAGTTTCTTATCTAACAGCTATATATGTGAGTTTTGTCAGATGAACTAATCGTACTGTCCATGTCACACTCAGTATCCATACATTTTTTGATTGAGGTTGTCTTTTTGTTGCACAGTGGCAGAAGGTAGAGTTGCAAACTTTCTTTTGGCCACGAGTTGCATCGTCAGTGTGTGGTGCTCAGTCACGAAAGGAAAATTTAGCAGAGAAGTTAGTATTCATGTTCAAGTTTTCTCATACTTTTATATTCTTTATAGTGCAGAATCCTCTAACATGATGTATCTATTGGTTTACAGGATTTTGTTTTCCTTCTTCTAAATATTTTCACACGGTTTGGAATTGAGATTGGGATGTCCAAACAATTGACTGGGCCATCAATTTCAAATGACCACCCTGTGAGCATCATTTGTAAAAAAATTGGTGCCGGCTCTTGCAATACTCTCTTGGAGCTACTCCCGATCATATCTCTAGCCTTAGTGGCTTACATCATATTAAAGTGCATATCCTATGCAATCTGTCAGAGATTGTTGAAGTGCTTTGTTTTGTCTGGAACAATCTTGAGTTATGTGTCTATAGCATTTCATTGGGCTTCAGAAAGTACCTTGTTTTCTCATGTTGAGCCTATTCGAGAGTTTGGAAGAAGTTTAGCTCCTCGCATTGTTTATGCTATTGGATGTCTATCACTAGCTATTTCTGCACTTTATCGGTTGCTTGGCCGAACTCAGCATTTGAAGACGGACAAAAGGATAACCGATTTCTCAGCTGTCATGCTATGTTCTTGGAGTCCAACTACCTTGATCTTGTTGGGAAGGCAAGGCCCTTTTGTGGCATTGATTTGCATGACAGGAGGTACTGTGCAGACCACTTTATTCCCAATCAGAAAAAGTTACTATCACTTATTTCCCATTGCCACCTCTATTTTGCAGTTTGGTGTATTACAAAGTCACAGCAGAAACATCAGAGAGAGTTGAAACATGACACATCTAAACTCTCTGCTGCTCACCCTGTTTCGGTTGTTCAATGGAGCCTTCTTGCGGTTTGTCTATTTTATCTGACTGGCCACTGGTATGTTCCTTGCTGTTTTCATGTGATTTTATACTTCTAAGAATGCAATGTTAGTATGCATATCATGTTTATATATGCGTTATGTTCACTATTATGGAACACAGTGCATTTATCCGTACATGCCCTATATGCATATTGAACGCTGATTTGGAATGGATAAAGATGTATTGTTTCTAAATTATTTACAAAAAAAATATATTTCAGGTGTACATTTGATGGACTGCGATATGGTGCAGCTTTCATAGGGTAAGTGTGATTGTTTTAAAAGTAATCCACATGAGAAAACTATTCCCTGAATTGATGTACTAGTATTTGATTTGGCACTTCATGTCGCAGTTTTGATCATTTCCAAATCATTCGACAAGGCCTTCTGCTTTCCATCGACACGTTTGGTGTTTCTCACATCCTGCCGATTCTTAGCCTTCCATTTATTGCCCTCGTGTGGTGCAATACTGCATCCAGGGGTAAAAAGGTGAAGGACAGTATTATCAACAGTCTAACACAGGTACTGAAGGAAAATTTTGTTTTCTCTTGGAGTGTTGATACTGCACTACAACTAAATACCTAATTTAGTTCTGATAACATATATTCTATGCAGAATTCAAATAAACTTCCAGTAGCACGACCCATATTGAATAATTGACAACAAAATATTGTGGAGATCCCTGATATTCATTGTGTATAGACCAGATTATCAATGCACTGTGGATCATTTTTGTGGGCCTATTAACCTATTGTCTGGTTACTTGCTCAATGGTCCACATCACATCTAATATTTCTTTGTCAAACGTAGGTACTTTTGATGTATGGTTTAATAGCAGCTATCACAGCAACACTGACGATCATATGTGTCACTATTCAGAGACGCCATTTGATGGTAAACATTATATCGAACATATTCCTTTCTTCCACATTTCTCTGCCTCGTAGTTCTTGTGCATTTGATGTGACACACTTTTTATCTATCAAACTTGCAGGTCTGGGGTTTGTTTGCCCCAAAATATGTATTTGATGCGATTGGGCTTCTCCTAACGGATCTATTAATTTGCTTGGCATCCATCTACTACAGCTGATGTTGCTTTTACTTCTCCAGGCACACTGCTTACTGCTAGCACAATATTGACTGACGTAGAGCTGTGTTTTCTTTTCTTTTTTTTTTTGTCTCAGCTTTCTTGTGAGTGGTCTAAAAATGTATTGATTAAGTATAATTCATTCATATAGTATTGTATCATACAAGTAAGCAGATATGATGCAGCCAATTTTTTCCCACAATATTGGCCCTTTTACAAAGATAAGTGAATGATTATTGAGCCATAAGCTCAATAACAGTGATATTTTATCTTTTTCATTGTTTTGCACAAGGTAGCGATAGTAAGAGCGGTGCTCATGCTGTTAGATATTTGACCATACTTGTCACGTCTCATCCATGGTGTCCGAATACAAAATCGGTGCCGAAGCTGTAAATGGATTGGTTGTGTCGTGTCGAGCACATAAGAAGGTTGTAATTTGCAGAAATACAAATTTAAGAATATTTCCATACACCATTGTTGTAGCATAATAAGAGACGATGCGCCAATTAAGGGCGGTCACATGAAAGGTAAGGTGAATACTCACACGACGATACAATACAATCCCGATCGACGACATTATATTACATCAAACTGGCTTGTTGCTGGACGCCGGCGGCGGCGGCACGACGCCTTCGTTGCCGGCGAGCATCATGTACTTATCCTTCCTGGTGAGCCCCGTGAGCTGGAACCCGAGCGCCTTCCCGAGGTCGCGCTGCACCCTGTTCGCCACGCCGATGCTGCTGTCCCCGCCGCCGGCGATCTCCGCGGCGGCGGGCGCGACGCACGGCAGGAACTCGACCCGGTACGCGGGCCTCGGGTTCATCATGAAGTAGAATGGGTCCATCCACTTGGCCCCCGGCTTGGTGGAGGTGCCGTAGAACATGTCCACGCGCGTGTCCAGCGCCACGGGGTTCACGCCCGCGCCCAGCTCCCCGAACAGCGGGCTGAACCGCAGCAGGAACTCCTCCCTGCAGGTGGTCCCCTCCGGGCACACCACCAGGTCCCCGCGCGCCAGCAGCGCCGCCATGTTGCGCCGGTCCTGCTCCCGGTCGCGCGTCAGCCGCGCCGTCCGGATCGGCGCGATCATCTCGGAGACGGGGCTCAGGCTGTACGTCACGGCGGTCACCGCCTTGCCCAGCGCCGCCGCCACGATGATCGGGTCAAGCAGCGTGCGGTGGTTGCACACGTACAGGCGTCCTTCTCCGGCGGCGGTGGCGGCGGCGGGGGTGTGGCCGGCGACGAGGCGGTAGTGCACGCCGGTGAGGGCGCCCACGGGGAAGCAGACGCGGTAGGGGAGGAAGGAGAAGGCGAGGACGCGGAAGACGACGAGCACGAGGGCGAAGGGGAGGAAGGTGTACATGGCGAGCGCGGCGGGCGGGGTCGGCGCGAAGGCGAGGCGGCCGTCGTGGAAGACGAGGGGCCGCGGGTACGCGTCGCGCGCCAGGGGTCGCCATCCGCGCGCGTCCGACTCGCTCACAGCGAAAGTTTCCTGCAGGGACAGAGAGCATGCACACGTTGTGTATACCAGTGTAATGTCAGCGGCACCGATCGAGTTAGTTAACTGCACTTGTCCAAATATTCTACTAGAACAACCATAAAAATGCATGATCGAGCTCCTTATATTTTGTGGAAAAAAAGAACATGACGTTTACATTTTGGGTGGGACATTTCATCCTCGAACTTGATCGAAATAGAGACCTGAACGTTTATAAAGTATAGTACCCTGCCTCTTCGTCAGTTTCTTTTGCAAGTTCAAACACTGCAAAACAAAAGTAGCCGACTAGTACTACCTCCGGTCAGAAGATGTTGATGTCCGGACAAGGTTGGCAGCACAAACTACACCTCCGGTCCAGACATCAACAATTGCAAAATGGTTTATATTTATGAAACAACATAAAATGCATATGTTCTTATAATAATTGGGTTTTAGAGCTAAATGTCAGTCTCAGACCATGGTATACTTTTCAACTCAAAGTAGCGTTTTAGACCGACAAGGTTACCAATCCGTGGTGTTCACAAGAAATCAATCATCATCATCTATATACCGGGGACGAGGAGTCTTTGACAGTTCGTACGGACATGACGCGGGAGGGTCGTTATTAGTTGTAACCAGCTGAGATCGATGCTACAGGCCATCCAATGATATAGTTGTTCAACACCTGAGAACTACGTAGTTTTCAAAACAGCTTCAGCAAATGCCGACCGTATTAATATGCCTAAAATGACCTTTGATTACTCAATATGCCATGCGTATATTCTTGTCAAATTAAAATGAATTGATACTATCTGATACATGATATATATGTGGGCTACAGTTTTGTTGAACGTCTTTTCAAGTCAACCATTAACAAAAAAGGAAAAAAATTATTTTCGTGAAAAGACTTCGAACCAAAATGGTTACATATACTTGTACACTTCACTGCTCTTGATATCTCCAGTTAGCATTTACAAAAAAAAAAAAGTAAGGTCCAAATAAATCATATGGCAACGTTTCCTTCAGTTATATAACAGGTTAGTGAATTGAAGCAGGATAGATAATTTCCTCTAAAATCCAACTTTAAGAACCATAACCCTATCTAGTGAGCATAATTAATTCAAAACATATTTTGTGTATCTAGGCATTTATTTTTTGCACCCTTCAACCCCTTAATATTTCTCTTGCGGTAAGAAGAAAATTCGATGGCCCCTCTATTTTCTAGTTAAAGAGTGGGAGAACAAAAAATTCAAATGCTAGGAGCCCCCAAAATGCTGAAACACATAGTTTATATAGGATGAGGGCCCATGTACGTGTTTTTTTTTATGTTTCTGTTTGTGTTGTGTTTCGTAGAAATAACATAAAAAGAATGCTTGGATGACGTCGTATATCATTCTGTTTTCAATTAAAAGATTTTGAAATCACATATATAAAACGGAAAAAAATATTAAGAAGGCTTCAGTTAGAAGTTATATTACTTTTTTCTTTGTCAAAGAGTGTTATAAGCTACTTATGTGTGAGTATATAGGCAACGTATGCATGTTCTCACCTTGCAATAGTAAGGAGAGAAAAGGTAGTGCACCCTACCGCTGCTGGCCGCCGCTCCGACGAGCCCCACAGCGTCCTTCTTCCCCGCCGCCGCCTCCACCACGCCGCCGAACAAGGCCTTGACCCTCTTCGCCGCCATCTCGGCGGCGTCCTCCTCGTCCACCAGCCCGGCGAGCACGCCACCGACCGACCTCACCTCGGGCCCCACGACGGCGTCCACGCCGACGTATTCCCTGAGGAACCCGTCCACCATCACCCTCGGGAACGTCGCGCTCACGGCCACCACCCGCGCCGCCGCCCGCACCGCCGCGACGCCCTCCGCCGCCGCGGCCTCCATGAAGAACTTGGGCAGCACGGCCCTGCCCACCCTGGCCACCTCCTTCTCCTCCAGCCCCACGAGCGCCACCGTCGCCATGGCCCGCGCCCGCGCGCCGTCGCCGAGGAGGCGCAGCAGAGGGTAGAGCAGCAGGAGGAGGAGGCCACGGAGGAAGCCGCCGGCCTCGACGGCGACGAGCATGAAGTAGGGGAAGGCGGAGACCGGCGGGCGGAGGATCCAGCCCTCCACGTCGACGACCAGGGTCTTGCCGTGCAGCTTGTCCAGCGGCGGAGGAGGGGGGATCGGCTTCGTCGCCGCGGCCATGTTGTTGTTGTTCCTGCTGCTACTGCTGCGGTGGTGGTGGTGGCGCCGGCCGGCGAGCTTCCGGAGGAGGAGGAAGAAGAGGGCGAGGAGCGGCTTGGACAATGATGAGGGCTTCATGGCCATGATGGCTAGCTATACCTGGCTGGCTGCTGGGTAGCTACCTCTTGCCCTCACGCTCTCTCCTGCTAGTCTCTGTCGGGGTGTTGCATGTAATTGTCTGCTTTCTTCGATGGGTGTTTGCATCTGCTTAGGAGCCACTAGTGCAGGGTGCTGGCCTATTTATAGGTGGGGTTACTATGCTTTTGGAACTTTTTTTTTAATTTGCCTCTTGGTTAATAATTATTTTGTTGATGCTTCATTCAGTAGGGATGAATTAGTAGTGCCCTTCAACTCAAGTATAATGTTCCTTTCCTAAATTGTGTGCTGCTTGAACAGAGACACTCGAGCAACAAAATAAAATAAAGGGAGTTCTTGAAACCAATAATAAGCTATATATTATCCACTCATCATCCTAGTCCTTGGATCAGCATCCAACTACTTATGGATTGAGGTAGTTATTGTTGATCCAAGAGCCATAGAAAATATCTTAGCTTCATGCATTGTGTGATACGTATTTGTTGTGTGAGCCGGCATCTAGCCCAAAATAGCATAGACGCTGGGGAATAGCACTTTGACAGGCTACAAATATGGCATTACAAAGGTGGCACGGGTAACGCAGTAATAACTGCAAACACACTCGATCATGATCTTTTCTCTGTAGCTGGTCTACTGTCTTCCGACGAATGACGTTGACGGACCTAACACGATCTACGCTCTTGAGATTGGCTGATTATAGGCACAGGTTGTTGATTTTGGGTGAATGTGACAATTTGAATGACACGTTCAGAAATGGGGAAGGAATGAGATAGGTCAAATATGTTAATTATGGATATGGTTTGTCGATTAGCGTTGCCAGTTGTCGTCGTAGATTTATCCAACTATGTCTTGTTTCGGTTTCGGATCCGGGTAGTAGAGTCCTAGGCATCGGCAAATTCCGTTTGTAGAGTCATGTACACTGTACTTGTGTGTGCCGTGCAACATTTTTTTTCCCACAGCGTTTATTGATTTGATTATTGGTGCTGCAAATGTTATTTTCCATCGACCTTCGAAGGTGTGAAGAAATATTATAAACGGCTGCTTTAGGCCTTTGTTATTAATTAATTAGCATGCAGATGTTGTCTTATTATGAAACCATATGCATTGACTGATATTATGAGCAGTCACTACGGAAGACGGTGAAATGTCAGAGTAGCGAAATTATATGTACAAAAACAAAAATTGCATGCTCCTCCAGTCTGAAATTCTTGTGGTTTCAGGCAAGGAGAATGGCCTAAAAATGAACTAGCTTTGCATGTCCGAACGACAATGATAAAAGAACAGAAGAGTATGGATTGAAGGAATAACAAAAGAATTTTGAAGGATTTGAGTTCCGAAGGATTTTTTTTTTCCTAAAGGCTCTTTTGGCTCATAGGAAAAGTGAAGGAAAATTCCATGGGAATGCACACCTATGACCTGATTTCACAAGAAATTTAGCAAGAGGGTATATCTAGAATATGCTTTACACTCCATTTTCACACACGCGGTATGCCTCCCTACCTTTCTGTAGATTGATGCACTAATAAGACTCTAAATCCTTAGGCCTCATGTAAATTTTCCTGGCTCGTGCGTTGCATTGCTCCTTCGCACCACTATTACAGAATATGTCATCAGCAGCGGTTTAAAATAGCCCATCAGCAGCGGTTTTAGAACTGATGCTGATAATATAGGTTATCAACAGCGGTTCTAGAACCGCTACTAATAGTCCCAATATCAACAACGGTTCAATGATATGAACCGTTGCTGATAGTCCTAGTATCAACAGCGGTTCAATGATATGAACCGCTGCTGATACTAATACCAGAACACAAAGAAAAAGCCTGACAAATATGCATTAATAACCAATGCAGACACAATGATTATGATTTTCTAACCATTGTGTGTGCATTAAAGATTAATACAAGAGTCAATTTCTAGGTGAATATATCAAGAACTAATTTTTAGAAACTAAGATGGCAGGACTAGGCCCAAATCAAGATAAAGTAACAGTAGTTAAAAAGAAAAATTATGAGTTCATATCAAAGCAGACTAAGATCACAAGAATTAGAAATATTACAGTACAAAAAATGCCTTTCAGGCATGTTCTCAAATGCAATGTTCATTCATCAATATATAAACTGAATACTAATGCATTTTCTAAGAGACATTACAACTTGATCTACCATCTTCCAAAAACATGAAACATTTATACATTGCTACATAACCATAGCGAAGAAACATATCTGAAAGAACAAAATAACAATGCAAGGCTCTCAACACCATCCAAAGGGTTGTACTCACTTTAGTAGCCTCAATCTGCACAAATGAGCATTTTGAAGGTCAATCTAAGCTCTGTTTTTCAACAAATGCTAAATTATTTAAATAGATCTATGAACATATGCTAAATTTTCACATGTCAGATTATTTAAATTTTCACAGTTCACACGCTAAAATATCTAAACAAGTTATTAGGCATTGTTTAGATTGTCATTTAAATTGAGTTAACTAGGAACTGTCAAGGCTAGCACATATTAGAGCTTTGCCGGCCATATTGGATAAAAATTAAACTGAGTGTTTCAGAGTAAGTGGAAAAAAAATGCAAACTAGCGACCTACATATCAGGTTGCACTTTTCATATTTTCACTTGCCGAGATCTTTAAGCAAGATAATGTGTTTTTTCTTGCTTTGTTCAACAACGACGAAATAGGAATCAAGCTTATGTATAAATGAACCCAACTGCACCATTTTATTTTTTTGCACACAATAAATATAAGGGGTTCTTCTGAATTTTGAGCTCTCTGCCTGCCTTCCAATTTTTACCTTACACCTGAGCTTATACTTTCAGGTTTAAGGAACAACTAAGACATAAGAAACGAAAGGGACCAAGCACAAGCATTCCATGTCCAAATGGTTTAATTAACTTGGCAAATCAAATCTCTCCAGTCATCAAGTCTTTGTCAATACATATATTTTCTATAAATTGAGAATAAAAATGTTTTTTAGTTATATTGTGTGCACATCCTTGCTATTGATATAGTTATATTAGGATGGTCTAATAGAAACAAATGAGGCTATCAAACACATACAACAAGCGTTGTGTTTCTAGTAATCAACGAATATGGCAGTAATTCCATCGAAGGCACAACTAATCATTCCAGGATCAAGGATGGGGAGGGGGGAGGGGGGGGGGGGGGTTAATCGGAGCTACTCACAGTTGCAGCACCTCGAGAAACTTTGTGCTCTGACTTGGTGATGGTTTATGGCTTCATGACCTCCTCTTGAGCGCCGAGTTGGGGCCATGGAAGGCACGGCCATTGACTGCCGTCCCGCATCAGCTGCTGTTTCCCACCTCCGCCTCCTCCCTCATCTATGCCTCCACCTCCGTCGGCGACTGCGTCAGATTTGATCACGCTAAACGGAGGGCCTTGCTTACTGCAGGCTAGGGTTCAGTTTTTGCTCGTGTGGCAGAGATCTGTATGGTTCTGACTAATTGTGGCTAAGAGAGAGGGACATTTGGAGGGAGGAGGCACCCTACTCTGCCCGTGAGGAGGAGGAGGCGCGCGATGGCAGGGAAGGGCGACCGATATTGAAGGAGCGGCGGAGAGGTCGGAGAGGTAGCAGCCGGCAGGGATGCAGATAAGGATCATGTGCGCGGACAAGCGGACGTGAGAGGGAGTAAGTTGAAGCGAACAAAAATTTCGGGTCCGAAGTCGATTTCATAAATGTGAACCGCTGTAACTATATGAAACACGGATGTTTTTCTATTCTCTCTCTCAACCGATACTCTTTCTACAACGGTTCTAGCATAACCGCTATAGATGAGCCGTTGTTTATGACCTGTTTTCTGGTAGTGCGCCTATTTTGCCGTCGTTGTGGCAGGAACTTTCTGATCTACCTTGGACTCATAGCTATTAGCTACTGGTGGTGACAAAGAGGGTCCAATAACAATCATTTAGTACAAAGACAGAGACATAAATTCTACTTAAAATAGATCAAGTCGTATAATAACAGGAACTAACCTTTTGTGCTACCAAATGGAGATCGTAGTGGCTGTTGTTGCTACCAGCAGTGGAGCAGGTGAATGTTGTTATAGGTGTGAGAGAAGATAGGAAACAGCAAGCTGATGTGCATATATACACAGGCACCAATGGCTATGGAGCCCTGTGCTGTGGACTAACGGTTAGTTTTTTATTTCAAACACTAAAAAATATATATTTCAAACTTGGGAAAACAGTAATACCTTCATGTGCCCACCATTTAACCTATGTCTTCACCTAAAGTCATGTAAAGAGAGCTAGTTTTCCACCGATGTGACCACTCGTCACTCCATTGGGCCACTGACGAAGTGGGTTGTTATGATGTATGGATACAAAGTGTTATATTTTTGAGCAAATCCCTTCTACGTTATCAAAACTTATATCAATCCCTTATGAATCATCCAAAATTATAATTTTCATTGCATGCTATTATTTTAAATTTCCAATCACTTTTGCTATTTTATCTATTAGATGGTTGTTAAATTATAATAAAAAAACAATCTGCCCTCAAGATAAAATCTAGAAAAATTCAAAAATATCATTTATAAAATTATGAATGAATTTTCACATTGATATAATAATTTTTTGATTTTTTATTATACTGCTACAATTAAAAATATACCAAAAGTCAAAATAGTCATATATTTTTTATTATTTTATAACCAATAAAAATTTTAGATAATTTGCTAGATTTCATCTTAAGAGTATACTGGTCTTTTTTTATCATTATTTAATAATAATCTAATAGATAAATAATAAAAGTGACACATAGGAAATGTAAAATTTAGAATGATGACATAGAAGGGAAGTTGTAATTTTGGATGATTCATAAGAGAATGATATAATTTTTGATGACACATATGGAATTTGCTCTATATTTTTTTGAAAACTACAAAGTGTTATATTGGTATAGTATCAGAAATTCTAAAAATCTAAGAGGCAAAATATTCAAAAAGAAAGTACCGTTTTCATCTTTAACATATTTTGCTTATCACAATGTCCTTCATAGTTATAAGCTGATCCGGGAAGAATTTCGGCCTCTCTCAGCAATTTGACTAACGTGGATAGTCTGTATGGTCGCCACGTCGGTTTTAAAGTGACGTGTTAGCGTGCCGTTCAGCCACATCGTTGCTTCCTCTGTGTTTGCTTCAGTCCGTTCAATTCAACCCATCATGGCCCGTGTGTGGGCCTCTTTTTCTGGCACTACGGTCTTCCTCTTTGCTCTGCATTTTTTTCAATCCGTTCAGCACGTTTTGGTCCGTGTGCGGGCCTATTTTTCTTGCCGGTTGGTTGTTCGATAAACGGCATGCCAGCGTCCAACAAGCCTATTTTTACTGTGCCTATTCAGCATGACGTAGCGTGCCAACTACGCTAGTTGTACTACATTCAACAATGTTTGAGCCTCTTTCCATTTGTTTTCTTATGTTGATGTGACTTCCATTTTTAGCTTTTATTATATTAGCTCCAAAATAATTATTGTCTTCACACAGTGCACTGCGCTTGAGCTACTTTCAGCGACGTATGAAGCCCGACACCATATTAGGTTTGGCAAGTCATCGTGGTCTATGTAGAGCAAAAACACAGTAAGATTATTGTCCATTATATCTGTCAAAGCATGGTGTCTGATGGGGATGCATTTCTTTCTCTAACACATTAGTGTACAACAGAGAAATCTTTTGACCAAGATCAATGATATTTGCGGTCGCGATCGAAGCAATTATATTAACGATTTTGACCGGTTTCGTTTGCAACAATGTTGTTAAATTAAAATCTGTGTTTCTTTCGATTGCAAGCTGTATGTTACACTATTTTCCAGAAAAAAATTGAATTGAAATTGGTCACGAGTGGGCCCACCGGTCGATCCTCCCTCCCGGTCCATGTGCATCAAGTGGCTACTACGGACGGACGCGTGGCACGCCAAGAGCTCGAGCACAGGATAAGCCATGCGCGCCAAGCTCGCCGTGCTCGTCGCCGGCGCCTCCCCCCCGCGGCCGCCGCGCTTGCACCCCTCGCGCCGCCGATCTCTCAACCTCATCGCTCGCTCTCTGCAGGACGGCGGCAGACGTGACGACGGACCGGCGGCGCCGGGCCCGAGGCAGCGCGCCAGCTGGCCGGCGCTCTTCGGCGCCGGGTTCTTCCTGGGCCCGCTCCTCGACGGCATCCACTCCCGCGTGGGCCTCCAGCTCTACGGCACCGGCGCCGTCTCCGTCGGCCCACTCAACACCAACGCCCTGGTGCCGCCGCTGCTCGGCGCGTTCTACCTCACGGTCGGCCTGCTCCACCTGTTCTTGGACGAGAGAATCCCCCCAAAATCAAAGGCCACCGGGAGCACAGAGAAGACCGTGACGTCGCTCATGTTCGTGCTAGCTACTACTAATTCTGACTGGACGCGCAGTGATTAGCACCAATTAATTACGTGGATTATTGATTTATATGTACATAAATGTGCAGTGTGCTTGCCCTGTTCATCGAGCTGAGCGCGGAGTTGTACAGAGCAGGAGTGCCCAGCAACGTGGAAACCTACGTCCTGTTCGCCGCCGCCCAGTTCGTGTGGCTGTTCCTCGACGGCTCCTGGCTCGGCTTCGCCGTCGCCTGCCTCGTCGGTACCGCCTGCCCGCTCGCCGAGATCCCATTGATCAAGTAAAGTAGTATAGTGATTATTTCCTTCTACCCAGATTAATTAACAACATCTTGCAACGTGCACATTGCTCTTTTATTCTATCCAGTTGTAGGTAGGTGTCCATATATTCGCAATTGGCTTGACTAAGATTGCCAGGTGGTGTTGCCATGTGCAGGCTGCTCGGGTGCTGGAGCTATCCGAACGCCGACGTCCACCTGCTCGGCGAGGTACGTTTTCTTGCTCCCCCAACGACGGACGGTTTCTTTTTCGCTGGTTCCGCATCTATCGCGCGTCACGTCGTCTCTCGTGCGGGGTTGTTGTTGTTGGTTTGCAGGGGCTGGTGAGCTGGACGGCGACGTGCTACTTTGTCTACACTCCGTTCCTGGCGAACCTGGCCAGGTGGCTCAGGTCACAGCTGAAGGATGACGAAGCAGCTCGGCCCTGACGCCGAGAACGCCAGCTCCATTAACATGAGGAATTAACTGAAAAACTGATGCATATATATGTGTTGGTTGCGTCCATGGTTGGTTCAGTCCAAACATGAACAACAATGCAACTCTGAAGCCAGGAGAGTGGAGCAACAAGCACAACACAATCCAGATCGTTTCAAAAGTTTCAAAACTTTCAGAGTTCGCGGCTTCGCGGTGGTGCCAGGTGTCACACAATCCAGATCGTTTCAAAAGTTCCTGTGAACGTTGAGACGTTCTGAGCGCATTTCGGGCTGTTCTGATTGCCACTGACGGCGACGCGGCCTTAATTTCATGATATCCGGAGATCAAGGCCGGGAGACCGGAGAACGACGGGCGCGGTTGTGCATAACTTTTATGATTAAGGTGTGAAAGCATGGCGCATTGATATGAAGCGATTTGCTTTTTTGGAAAAGAGCATCCAACGATGAACGTTGCAGGCAGGTGTTCTAGACAGATGTAAGAACAGTTTCCTACTGTCTCCTGATTTTCGGCCTGATTGAAACACACACCTACTGATTTCTGCAGTGTTTGGAAGTGTCACTGTTTTTATTACTCTCGTGATTTAATTCTTTGTAAAAACGGCATGCTTGTTTCAAAACGAAAGTTATTGTTGTTACAAAATTGTTACAACATTTGACATAAGTTGAATTAATTTGTTTTGGTTGTTGCATTAGATTAATCATTTTTTTCATCTGAATAAAGTCTTAATTTCATGTTTAACAGTGGCTTGGACACAACATATGGCCACTCTAACCGACATGCTTGTTTACGAAACTACATTACAACCGATGTTGCTATCATAATATCATTAGAAGAAAATGAGCTGCCAGACTAAGGTCCAGCAGTTGGTATGACCAAAAGCACACTAGTCAAAACGTGCACTTCAGCGGCAAATGCAGAGCGCGAATGCAGCCAAAGAATTCGATCAGGTAACAAATAAGCAGAGCGATGCCTTATGCAGAAGACATTATTCCTACGCAGAATGGCAGAAGAAAGAAAATTTTCTTCACAAAATGAACCCATACTTTTCACCTAAAAGCCCAACCAGAATGTTGGATGAACAGGCACCGACAGGGCGAGGAGAACAAGGTAGCAGAGTATACTTGCAACATCGCCCACCAACAACATCCAACCAAACCCTGATCATAACCTTTCTGTGATCCACCAAGAACAATCCCTTGCAAGAACGAAACAAATGACTTGCAAGAAATGCACGTTCAACTGAAACTAGTAAAAAAAACATCCTAAACCTGAGAGCTCGTCGCTATATCTAGCTGTCGTTACAGCCTCCAATGCTTGAGCTATCTGTTTGCATTCTGAGAAAACAGTTTGATTGATTGGTCAATGGCTTCCCTACTCCTGTTGCTGCGCGCCGTCATTGCTGGCGACGCAGACGAGGGAGTTGCCGGTGCGCGTATGCTGCAGGAGGCGGCGAGGCAGCAGCCGGAGAAGACGAGGCTTCATCCGGTACATCCTGTGACGGCCTGCAGCTTTCGTGACTGCGTTGCCAAGGAGGAAGCAGAACGGTGGCTGGTGGATTGCTTGCAGTGGCCTCGCGTCAATCGCAAATCGTCGTGGATGCAGATAGTCTGATAATCCAATTTTGCTATCAACCGTAATGGCTGATTTCACTCTCCGACCATGTCATGTTTTATGTCATACTCTTGTTGCCAATAATTGTTGCGCATGTGGTGTGATTGTGTAAGGGTCAAGCGTCAGATCCTATCCATGGGCAGGTTATGTAACACGATGTTTTTTCAATAGGTCTGGTGAAAGTGAGGACTAGATTTCCATTTTGTGATTACTTTTTGTTTGCGAATCCATTTTGTGATAACTTTGAACACCATTAAAGAAGGGCAGGCAGCTCAATTTTGCTGACAAGACAAATGCTACTGCCAAATAACAGTATCTCAAAAAAAAATCCAGATTCTCTTCTCAACAGGCTAATTGCACATGATATAGCAGGATAAATATCATGAGAAAAGAACTACATTTGTACACAAGATGCAAGTGAATTTCCTCTTTAGAGTTCCCTCTACAGCATCCCCAGCAAGGCGCTTTAGCGTAACCCAACAAAAAAAATGTAAGAACATCATAAATGGTCGGAATTTCAGAAAGACAATGTTTCAGCCCCAGTCGACAAAAGGAAGAGGAGGATAACCGCCTTCTGGGGGAGGTTGCAGCGACGGAGGTAAGTTACCCCATGAGGTGTGGCCCCCTAGTATGTTCCCTGGAAAACATGATAGGAAAGAGAATAAAAACCAACATTGCCCAAGGGAAACTCAATATCAAGAAATTGGAAACAGTGAGCCCTGTGCAATCGTGGCAGTTTATCTGCTTGCGAGCATTGCACGATACACAGGGGATACAGAGCATTGTTTCCCATAGGTTCAGGAAGGTGACAACAGCTCTAAACCAAACTAAATTAAGTGCTTTAATGTGCAGCCCTCATCAGTTATCTGGAGACACCAACCGACAGGCCCTCTTGCAATGGATGGAATCATCTCGAAATATCTAAACAGTGTCTCATTTGTCACTGTGAGGCACCAAGTACCAACCAATGAACCCTTTTGCATATAATTGGCTTTTCAGTATATGAATATATGACTCTATTCATAGCATGATGAGCAGCTGGTTCATCACATATCATAATTCTTCATTTCTTCTTGTAAAAGTAGGCGTCAAAGTTCAGAAATATGTGCAAGTTTGGGGTAGCTTCAGAGGAAACAAATCTATAACTGATGAAATTTGAGACATGTTTATTCTGGGTTGATGGTGAGACAAGTATGGATGTAAGACACATATATAAATCACATTATCAGTGCTGTCTGACCAACAATAGGGGGCAGCCGGGCCGTATTAGCAAGCCTAATCATTAAACGTTCCCCTCAATGCTCTAATCTAACTTCAAAAAGAAAATTGTATTTAAAGCAAAATAAACTCTAATCATTTGTTAGAAAGGTACCATATAATCCATAATCAAGTAGGAAAAAATTCCGAATATTAATTCAAAGGTTAGAATAACGCTTGTTCTAGAAAAACAGGTTAGAGTAATGCTAGTGTATGGACTATCCAGCCACTTAGTTATACTAATGTTTTGACAAGACTTATCATGAATTAACGATGAGATCACCTGAGAAAGGATTTCTTTCAGCTGCTTGGTATCCAACAAAATTGGATTGACTGCCAAAAATATTAGACTGCTGCACCGTGGCTCCAGGACCAAGACCTGAGTTGAAGAAGTTGATTCAAAACATAATCCTTATCCAGGGACCAAATAAACTTAAAACCAAGTACTTTAGCAAATATTGACTAATAACCAAATAGTTTTTATTTTGTAAGCATCACCCTATTGTAAATATGACATTTCTGTTGCATTCAGGAAAATCGACATCTTACACCCTAACTGCCCTTTATGTAGTCTGTATGACTAGCCAACTAGGAGAATGAACAAACAAGGCTATAACCCAGAGGTAACTATTTTTTACACACACCAGCAGAGTTGTGTACAACTACTTCCTTCAAGAAAGAAAAGGGAGACCGAAGCCTAACTTGAATTCCAAGACATATTTCTAAAATGACAGTTAACAGCAGGCTTCCCATAAACTAAATGCCGAGTTGTATGAACAAACAAGGCTATAACCCAGAGGTATAGCCCAGACTAGGAGAACGAACAAACAAGGCTATAACCCAGAGATGACTATTTTTTACACACCAGCAGAGTTGTAAACAAGTAACTACTTCCTTCAAGAAAGAAAAGGGAAACCGAAGCCTAGCTTGGATTCCGAGATTCTTTCTAACAGGCTTCCCGTAAACTAAATGCCATGGAAGATTTTATTGTGTTGTAAATGTAGGAACCTGTAATGATCTTCAGGATCTGTTCCATAATTGCAGATTGCAATTTTACCTAATTAGGGAAGCTGCATTTGTTGACAGACAGAATAGAGCCCAAATGCAATGCACAATTCGACTGGGACTCACAAGAACTTAGTATTGAGTAGCAGATGTTGGAATGGCCCCAAAGTTGCACCCTAATACCGGTAGGCAATATGAACTACTGCTGGATTAACAGATATGTAAACCTCCTTCAACCCATAGTGCAAAATGAAAGAAGAGCAGTATGTAAAAGCTCTAACCAGGTGCAGCTAAAGCTGAATTAACACCATCTGGCTTCGGGTGGAAGTATCTACACGAGTCCCCATACTTGCATGTCCCCTGCAATAAAAGTTCAAAGGAAAACTAACTACAAAGCAGAATTGAGTAGACGAATATTCAAAAGGGAAAGGTGGTTGCTTGAACATGTCGACAAGGGGAAGGCACCTAAAGCAGCAGTACACTACGCATGCAAACATAGACGAACTGGCATCAACTTTCGAGTCGCACTAGTGCACCACGATTGTGATCCTCTGATGGTAGAAACCAACAGGTACTCGTGGTTCATCTGATTGCGTACGCAACACTAACAACCAACCAGCGCAAGATGACACGAGGCCACCCGTGAACAGGGGGAGATGGGGAAGCAAAGGGCAGATGCACGCACCGTGCGGACGAAGTGGTGACAGATGCCCTGCGCGACGGTGCCGTCGGGAAGGAGGAGCGAAGACGCGCCGCCGTGCTGGTCTGTGGCGGAAGAAGAGAAGAAAATAGTCACGCGGTGGCAGACAAGATGTTCGACGAAACGCGGAACAGAAACAGGCAACGAGTCGACGACGGGGAAGAAGGTCTTGACCTTGGTGGCGGACGGCGTCGTACCAGGCGGCGCGGGCACGCTGGTGCTGGGCACCCTGGAGGTGGCGCTTCCGGGCGGCGGGGGTGTCCTGGAACTGCTTGTCGCAGTAGTCGCAGTAGTACTTCCCCAAAGGCATCTCTCTCTTGTCTGTTCCGTGGCTCGTTTCTGATACTCCTCACCTCTTTACATTCTTCCTCTTTGCTAATCTGAAGAGATGAAATCACACAGCGTGCCTCTTCAGGAAATTTCACGAGATGAAATCATTTTGAAAATGCTTGTAGACTCTTCTACAAAAATAAAAAATAAAATGCTTCCCGTATGCTTAAGTTTTCATGAAGACATCTCTCACCCGTCACAATGAACCATCATGCTCGGTGGTGTGTTACAAAATTCAGCTATTCCCCAGAGCACATTTCAAACTTGACCAGAAAATTGACACAAATCAACAGATATCATCGACATGCAAACATGGTACATAGAGGCAACAGGTCGTATTTCAGGAATCAAGGAATATAAAACCAGGTAGAGTATGCTCTGTCAACAGAGTAATAACTAGGGGAAAAAACGAAGTGAATCCATAACGAAAAGAATCCATACATAGATCAAACTACTATAAATACATTCATACTCCTCTAGAACACATTACAGATCAGCTATGGCAATCTCAACTGAGCGCCAGTTAGTGAGGCGGGGGGTGGTGCCTGTTACATGTCAAACAGGTCAGCTTCACGACGTACTACTCAGCTACACAACGGGTCAACACGACGGTCATACAAGCAGGCAACTTTGCATCTTCAACAGCCGGCACATAAGCTGCCGTTCCAACATCCCATGGGGAAAATGCCATCTACCATATTCAACTAGCAGTCATCTCATACTCCAACATAAGGGCACTGCTTTCTCGCGTGTTCTGGGATCAATTTCGCAACAATGTCTGCTGGGACTCCTTTCAGCTCTACAAGTAAAAAACAAAAAGGCAAATAAACATAAGGCACCAATCTCATAAAGAAACCACAAAAGTGGGCCTGCATTACACGTTTAAACAAGAACATATGTGGGCATGAAACATACCGTGAGGCTTGAAGTTGAAGAGGGGTGGCAGAAATCGACCATTTGGAAGGCGAGTGTTTGGGTCTCGAAGCTCATCAAAGAATGGGTGAATGAGTGCCTCCACCTGGATAAAAGATACATACAAATTTTAAAAAACCATAAAGTCAAGGATAATGCAGGACCTGGGGGACAAGTGAATTTAAACAAATGTAATGTACAGCAAGGTATACTTACAGCAGTGCATCGTAGATTGGGGGAGTACTGGAGCAGCCTAGACACAAGATCAACAGCTTCAGGTGGCATCCTTTTGTGAAATACCTAAAAAAGATACATGTCCAGTTAGTAACCCAAAAGAGATCATATGCTGTCAACATTGAAGATGTACAAGGAGTCGTACCTTGTGCCACGGATGTGCTTTAATTTGTGGGAATTTGAACTCCGTGTAATTCGGGTTCATGCACTTAATTTCTTCTCTCGTGGGAGTCCCAAGAACCTGCAACACCAAACCAAATTTGGGTGAGATAAGAATTCACCTGTATTAAGGTTGAGAATTACAAATCACCAAAACTGGCATCTACCTTGATGATTTCAACAAGCTGGTCCACACCACTTTCACCGGGAAACAAGGGCTGAAAATTTAAGCTCATGTAAGCATGTTTGAACCCCAATATACTGCTAATAACTCGTAAAAAAGAACTTGTTCCCCAAAATGTAAAACAAATGAAAGTTGCTTACCTGTCCTAACATAAGTTCAGCAAGAACACATCCTGCAGACCAAATGTCAATCGCTGTAGTATACTCAGTGGCACCAAAAATGAGCTCAGGTGCCCTATAG
The DNA here is from genome assembly GCA_032690845.1 of Eleusine coracana subsp. coracana. Classification (NCBI taxonomy): domain Eukaryota; kingdom Viridiplantae; phylum Streptophyta; class Magnoliopsida; order Poales; family Poaceae; genus Eleusine; species Eleusine coracana. The sequence goes on from CM064418.1 coordinate 3,523,139, forward strand.
TATCGGGAGCAAATGTATGATATGTTTGGTTCTCCCTTGACTAAAACTTTTGCACTCCCAAAGTCACATAGTTTAAGTTGGTGAGTGTGTGGGTTCACCTGTAGTTGAGTTCAACAATTAATTTCAAGATAGAAAGCATGTGTTCCTGCATCTGAAACAAGGGATCTTTCCAGCATACCAGAAGATTTTGTGGCTTAATATCCCTGTGGCAAACACCAATGCTACCGTGAATGTAGGCCAGTGCCCTACAGATCTGTCAAAAAGGATGCCAAAATATAGCAGTAAGTTCAAGTTCAATAATCAGGTGAAAGGAACCTTGTTTCTAAGCTTTAGAGCAAAGCATAACAGGTATAGGGATAAATGAAACTAGAGTAACAAGCTAACATCCAGCAGGCAATGGGATAAGAAAATGTTACCTGGTACATATAGAGCTTCACATAGATAAGTGGCATCCGTTGGTTCATCTTGTTGTAATGCTTAACAACTCGATGAACCGTTTCAGGCACATACTCAAGAACCAAATTCAGATATAGTTCATCCTTTTCAGTTGTTGAAAAAAAACAATGCTTCAGAGCTACAACATTAGGGTGGTCAAGAAGACGCATGGTCTGCAGCTCTCGGTTCTTGTAACGCTTATCTTGAAGAACCTTCTTTATGGCAACAGTCTCACCCGTCTCCAAGCATTTAGCCTACAAAAATGTGTGAGGGCATTGAAAATTAGGAGATATTTAATCATGCATAAAAGTATAGAAGAAAGACCGCACAAATGCATATGCAGCAAGGCTCTACAGGACAGGACAAAACGAAAGAACTAAAACATGCTAAAGATCAACCTCTAGACATCAAAACAACATTCAAAAGAATTAATGTTGTTCCAGAGAAAATCCATTAAGCCAATAACAAAGCCTGCAGCCAGTAAAATATATATCGGCCAAAGGTTGCAACAAACCTGGAAGACAATTCCAAAAGAACCTTGACCTACAATGCGCTCAGCCATGTAGCTCACTGTCTGCAAAAGCATCCAATAAAATACATATTAATATACAAAGAACTAGGTTACAAAACTATTCTGGACAACTAGATTGGATTAGCATCGCAAAAGGCACATACCACAATTTAATATATAATCAGTTTTGTATTACTGGGTACATGCTACACATGTAAAATGCAGCTGCCAATCCCCATCAGATGCAGTACAATCACTCACCTGTTTTGGTTGACCATTCTTGCCACTAGTAGTTGTCACAATTATGTGCCCAGTTTCTGTCCCCTTGCCATTGATGATGGTTGCTTCAACTTCCTGCAATTGCCATAATAAAATATGTTATGACTAATGCTCATTAGCACAATATACAGAACAAATTACAGTGATCCCAAAATACGAGGACTACTCATTTGCACCTTATCATCCCGTATCTTTAATTCATTCATCTGATCAGGTAACTTCTCAACACCCATACTGGTGCTGCTGCTGTTCTTGTACCCAGATGGGGCCACACCTGCTGAAGCCATCTCTCACTGACCAAGATAAGGCCAAATCAGATTTGCATCAAATCAATGTTGCAGTGGATCACTTCAACAACCTGCAGAGGGTAACAACCAGAATCAATTAGATCGGTAGAAATTCAGCATGCCTCTGGAACAAGGTTAGCCACGACTGGTCATCCCAGTCATCATTCATCAAATTCAGGTAGAAATGCAACGAACGATAATGCATCTATCCTAGGTTAGTAATCACAGAGAATTAAGATCAAGCTCAAAGCAGATCGAAAATACAACACAGAATCTGCCCAAATTTGACACACTGCCCGACCAGAGCAACTCTCTGCAAGAATGTACCGCAACCACCCGCATCGAAGCGCTCACGGCTAACCTAAACCACCTAAAAGTAGGCCCTTCGTATTCATGACTCCAAAGATTTGCCATGAGAAAAGAAAGGCCTCAATATCTTGTGTCCCGCCACTCAATGCATATCTTTGGCCAGACTGCCAGATCATAAAGATTCATGCCAATTCCTTGCGGGAAGCAAATTTCCCCTTCCGATATTTCCTATCTTAAGCACTCAGAAAATAAGCTTTGCCAGAACTCGAAAGCCATCAAAGAAACGTGCTCACTGGTCCCAAGAAAGCTTAATAAATCATCCTAAATTGGGTTTTTTTTTTCGCTACACCAGATATGGAGCATCCACCTACGCAAGCATTCGAGCCACTAATAACGGTGAGCCGGTAAATCAACGAAGATTCTCTCATTTGGGCATCAATTAACTTGCATCTGAAGAGGAGAACACGCCCTAGATTGCAATGAATAACAGGTACGGACCAGTCTAATCTCCAGAGATCCGCGTAAATGCTCTCCGCTGACTGAATACCAACACAATCACCTTCCCCTGAGCTCCGGAAACTACCTAAATCGTAGCTGACGAGCAAGCTGGCTCCACGATGCAAAACCGATGGATGCCCGCATATTTCATCGCGAAAACGCAGATCCACGGAGACAGATGGCCGTAGCACTCAGGCACGCCAACAGCAGGCGCAACCATGGATCCAATAACGCGTCTGTGAGACCAGAAACTCCAGAGAAAGAAGAATACACCAAAACAAAAATCGAGGAGCATGAACAGATGGCCCATACCTCCTCCGCAACGAAAATCTTGTTTGCTCCCCTCCAAGATTTGCTTCCTTTCTTCCGCCTCTGTCTCCCTCTCCCTCTCCCTCTCCCTCTCTAGCTGGGACGCTGCTCGCTCCACTCGGCTCCTCCTGCAGCTTGCTTTCCTCCCCCCTTTCTACACCACCCCCGCCTCGTCTTTTTGGTTGTCGGGACGCAAGCAAAGCAAAAATACTGCTACCAACGCGACGCAGCTGCCGAAATGATTTGTGCCTGCCCTGCCTGCCTGCCTGCTGCCGAGAGGTGAGAGAGAGAGAGAGGGCGGGGCGGGCAGTCAAAGCACCCACCACCACCACAGGACAGGACCGCGCACCACCTCTTCCCCCCGCCTCTCACCCTTTATAGCCACCGACATGCGGGCCGCGGAAAATACGAGGCCCACGCGTCGGTGTAAAGCGCTGGTAACGTCCCGCGTGCGCTCTACGGTGCGGGATCCCTTGGTTTTTGGTTGGGCCACGCCTTTTGACCGGTCAAATCGGTGGGGTCCGCACCCCGGACTGCGTCGGGGGCCTCGGCTACTGTTCGCCAGCTTTGATTCCTACACTGGTGTAGGGACCCACTCTATTCTGGGACCACGTTACAGTGAGTGAGGTCCGCGAGTAAAAGGATTTGTATTTGTCTGTTTTTTTACCGCATCTGCGCAGAAAAGATTCGAATACTGAAGAGGTTTGTGCGGGGAGAAAAGACGGTCCTGCCCCTGGGTTTGGTTAGATCTGGGTTTCTGTTTTGAACTCGAGGCGAGAACGGTAATCGGGTGGGTGGGGTGGGGGGTGGAGGACCAGCTGTACTGTTGACTGAGCACCAGCTGGTGGGGTGGAGTGGGCGAAGTTTTCCAGGACCGCAGGAGCAGGTGCTCCGCTCCGGTCCAGTACGCTCGGCTTCGAAATTTCAAATCAGTCACAGGCGAATCTGGCCCCTGGGAGAACGGGTGGACAAATTCTGGGGTGCAAAAAAACAAACTTCCACCCTTCTGATTTTAGACTCTATTGTAATACTAATTAAAAATATTAAATATAGATTATTGATAAAATTTAGTCCATAACCTTTTCTTTAAATGACGAGATAAATTTATTAAGATTAATTAGATCATAATTAGATAATATGATGCTATAGTAAACATCTTTTAATGATGACTTAATCAAAGTTAATGAATTTATCACACTGATGTGCATTTAACTCTGTAATTAGTTTTATATTTAATATATATTTAATAATTATATATAGCATTTTAATAATTAATATGATTCTATTAAAATTTAAAACCCAAAAAAACAAACACACCCACAGTCCTGAAACCACTTTGGTACTGTCGTACTGGTGAAACGCCAGGCGAGAGCGTTTCCGTGCACAGCATGGAGCTGCAACGCTGAAGACTGTAAATTTTGCAACGATATTTACCATACCACCTCTATTCTTGTACTAGTTTCCGATAGATATAAGATCCTTTAAATATATATATATATATATATATATATATATATATATATATATAATTGGATTGGACGGTGTGGGGTTACATTTAGTATCCTCCGTTACCTAAAAAAAATATTACAGATGCAAATGCACTGACAGATGGACATGTAAAACTATAAGTAAATTGACTGCCTTTTATGGATAGTTTAGCTTTGGTGTGCATTAGCTAAATAGAATATGATTTGGATTTGAAAGGGTTTTGAGTTTGAATCCTAACATATGTGATCTACTAGTATTAAAATAAAGTACTGTCTATTACTCTTCTTATGGAAAATAGGAGATGGTTCAGTATGAATTGTTGTCTGTGTTTCAATTGCACGATCTTCTAGCATCTCTACCAATAATATTAGGACCAAGGTTCAACTGAAAAATGAGGTCGTGGAAGGGAGCAAGACTAGGAGATACAAATGTAAATAGTGATCAATCTAGATTCATGCTCGTACAAAAGTTATGAGTATGTTGATACAACATTTCTTCCAATTTTTTAATTGATGTCAAAGGTATTAATTTACGTGAAAATACAGTAAATATTCCTATTCCACTGCTTTGGAACTTTCATCCCTTCCAGGTTAGCAAAATCCCACCTAATATTTGCCCAATGTCTGGTTTGAGTTTGACCTATCAACCCACGCAACACCTCATTCAGACATGTAGTTGTCACACAATTTTGCACTTATTGATGTGATTAGATAACTCATTCTTTGCATTACCAACAGAGAACTAGTTGTTTGTCATGCTAATATAATTGTTATCTACGTCTTGAAAATCATCACCGTAGATAATATTCGGGATAAGTTGTATGGGTTAATCTTTTGCATGATCATATTTTGTCACTGAAAGAAAGTATGCACGGCATACAATGTACTCTATGTGAAGGAGCGAAAATCAACATACCGAACTACACTGAAATATCAAATTGGCTTTAAGAGTGGAAGATACCTTTTAGTTTAGGTTTTGATTTGTAGGGCATGGTTTTTTAAAAGATGCTATGCAGCAGGTTTTTTTATTGTCAAAATGAGACGGTAAATCATGAGTAAAAATCGTTTGGTTTTATTGAAACATCGTTCAGTTTTACTAACAGGACCAAACAGGTTTTCTGACGGTTTTCAAAACATGACCTAGGGTGGTCAAGTTTTCAGACGAATGAATGTAATCTTTGCTCTTCTACTATCTGACTTCTCTGTCTGATATATGCGACCACGTTGCGTCGTCCCGTAAGCTTAGCAGGGTCCCATTTGTTTCGTTATCGAGTTGAAAAAAACCGACGAATTAGTCCCTGGTCATGATCAACCAAACATGTCAAACCAAAAGGTTTCAGATCGAGAACAGAAAAAAAAAAAGAGAAGAGAGTATATAATACTTTGTGCCCCCGTTTGATTAGCGTTTAACACGTGCCGGAAACACGCCCCCGCGGCGTGTGTGGCGCCTATCCTATCCATTCGCCGCCGCTTGCCGTTCCATCCCCGCCACGCAACGAGGACACACCCGTGGCAGCCAAAACTCTAGTACAGCTTGCCGTGCCCTGGCCACCACGAGGCCCCGCCCGGCCGGTCGCCGCCGGCTGCAGCTCTCGCTCACACGGCCGGCCGCCGCGGCGCGCCGTACCGGCGGACCATCCTGATGAAAAAAACGTGCCGTTTCCCGCGCGCGCGCGCGGTCGTTGGTCACGGTCCTGGTGCCGTCGGCGTGCAGCTGGCACTCGGTCAGAGGCACCACGGCGAAAGAGAGGTTTGATCATTTGAGTCGGAATCGGAGCGAGCGTTTGCACTTGGTCAGCGTGTGCGTTGCTCTTGATCAGGTAACAACAAGTCCTCGTTTCCTCAGGTCGGCGGCACCATTCTAGTGAGTACCAGAAATCGGCGCTGCTCGCCTCTCCGCCGGGTCAGATCGGAGTGGTTCGAGCCCCACATCGTCCTCCTCCCGTAACCCTTGACCAATCATGATTACCGGCGGGCGCTAGTCGCCCGGAACTAATAAATGCTCCAAAAATGACGTCGCGCCTGCTGCGGTACCGGTACTACTGGTGACCGGATCACCGGGAAACAAGCTGAAGCAAAACACAAGCCGGTTGATGGATAACCATCTAAGCCGGTTGATGGATAAACCCCGGTAGATCTAGTTAACTAATCATGGTTCACGGATAAGGCCGGCTCCTCCCATGTGACGTCGCGAGGCCCTAGTTATTAGTGCTCCCCCTAAATAGCCAATCATCACGCGCGCTCATGATGACACCACCGCTGTTTTAGCTCTAGGTTTCTTAATTAAACCAAGCCCCTAAACTAAACCACTCGACAGTCGACACATCACACAAGACGACGCGGCGATGGATAGATCACTGCGTCCTCACTGGTCGGCGAGTCCCCACTGGTCAGCGAGGGCACTGGCGGGCAGTGGTAAACAGTAACTTGACCTGCTCTAGGATTATGAGACTACACATCTCGACAGATGCTGCAGTGTGCAGCGAGCGGCTTTGTAGAGATCGGGCACGGACTTTGAGGCCCGCCGGTCGGTCAACCCGTGATTAACGTTGCGATCTACTGCTGTCACCGGTTGAGATGATAGGATTTACTACGTACAATTAGAAAAGTCTTGGCCACGCCTGGGTTGCGGTGGATTCGGGGACACCGCCCTGGATCGGCGCCGACGAGACGAGACGAGACGAGCGAGGAGAACGGAAGACGAGCGATGATGAAACAATCCGTTATGGGCGACCGGGTACGCTGCGTGTTTGCCTCCTCGTCCGCTGGGGCGCCGAGCGGCCGACACGAACGTGCTTGTTCCGTTGCACGCCGGCCGGCACCAGTGGACTCTCAGAAGAGCGGTGGTGGTGGTGGTGTCTAGTTGTGTGTAGGAGTCATCATCAGCGGCATCAATCTGTCTGGCTGGTGGCCCCTTGTGGCGGGCCTTGTCCTCCTCGACACGAACAGTGCAAGAGAGATGCCTGGGGCCGTCTCTGCCTGGCTTCAATCCTTATCTCCATCCATGGAAACCGACGCGTGCATGACCATGTGGTGGTGTGCTGCTTAGTTACGGCCTACTAGTTAATCACTGTCACTAATCAGCACGCTTGACTTGCACAGCCCTGGTTTATCCAGTCGTCGTGGCTCAAGCAAAAAAACCGCAGCACGGACCGGTTCCTGAGAGCAAGGGCAACTACTGTACAGCTGCCGCAAAGCTTGCCGGTCAAGTACAGGCGTACAGCTGGCTGGCCTGGCTTTCTCGCCTCAATCAGCTCCGCTTCGTTTCGTCGTTTCCTGCCAGCGCGTAGGGCCGCCTATTCTTCTTTGTCGCATACTCGTATGGGCCACGGCGATGATGGCGTCGCGACCATCAACATGAAGCCTGCCTGCCCCCACGCACCACGCCGCCCATGGAGATGGATAGGGCTTCGGTCCGGTCCGCACCACGGTTGGTATAGGGCTTCCACCTTTCTCTTACGGGCCGTATTGGGCCGAGTCATTGGGAAGAAGGATACCGCCCTCAGTCAGCTCTCGTTTATATGGGTTGGGCTCGAGATGCGAATGGTGACGCTTATAACCCTTTCCTCCTTTCCTTTGTATGTGTACTTGCAACAGCCACGAGCTCTGTTTCTGCCACGGAACGTACTGCTGCGGCGATCTTTTTTTTTTTTTTTTTTTTTTCCTCGAGACACCACGAGCTCTCAGCCGTGCGCCATGTGACGGGAGATCAACGTACACACGCTGGCAAAGCTGCGAACGGGCAAGCAATACCGTGCGTTGGTTTCCAAATCTTCTCTTTTGCCATCGTCCGAGCTACCTCCAACAGACCTATCTGTCTCGTAGGACAGTTATAAACAGTACAATAAGTGAGAATTGATCTATCGAACCCAAAACAGCCGTTGATCCTTAATACAGTACGAATACGAACAGTGCGTACGGGGAGCGCGTTAAATAGCGGCAACAGTGAGGCAAGTAAAATTCGCGCAGAACCTGGAGATCTCAGATTGGTGCTATGCCAGCGCCGAGACGTCCTTCTCAAGCAGGGGCCACTGAGCAATAACCGAACCAACCCCCGACCAACAGTTGTTAATTCGCGCAGTTGAGAGGAAGGGAAAATTCATCCATGGTGAGATGAGCTGTAACTTAAAATTGATTACTGAAACTACCTCTCCTCCGGTTACGGCAAGTCCTTTCCTCCCAACAAATGGCCGGCAGTTACCTCAACAAAAAAAAAAAAAAAAAAAAATGGCCGGCAGCATCGCCTGTCGACCGGCCAGGCCATATCGCTCTGCATGACTGCGTCTTTGATGAAGTGTAAATTTCCCTTGTTACCGGCGACACACCGACGTGTCGTACTACTTTGCTACGAGCAGCGGCTAGGTGCCACATTCACTGTGGTCGGCGGAGGCCCGGTGAGTGCACAAGAAATGCTAACGACCCAGGCGCAATCCTGGGTTCCTGGTACGCTGAAAGTACCAACAGATCTCAGCGTAACAATAGCGGTTTCTGATGCAACCTGAAGTTAACAGAGAAATACTAGTAACGCGTAACAATGGATCGCCATTTCTTACTGTCAACATAAACATTGGTCTATATATACCTCCTGTACTTCTGAATAACATTGCTATCCTCAGCTATCTCAGTGATGATCAAGACAACCTGCGATGCGAGTCCCCCACCTGATACTAGCCAGACCTAACTTGACCACAACAGCTGTAGAAGAAATGGCAAGAAAACATCAGCAAAGTAGTTGGCCGGTGAGAAAATTGAAAGCGGCATTGTTGTGTGCCATAGTACTGTTCACCTGCTACCATCGCCGGTCGCCATCAACCTCAATTTCGCTTGTCTCAGGGTAGTAAAATCACGCGCCCATACTCGTCTAACTGGCCGCTGGCTTTGCCATACTCGTCTCCTTTCCGCGTCCAATCGTCCACACGCATGCCCGCTATTATTTCCAGCCACGGACGGTAGATACATCGTCGTATAACCATGGGCCACGGCGTCATGAAGCCGTTGCGCGTGTACAATGCACTACTATACATTATCAAACAAACAAAAAAAAAAGGTACTGCGCCAGCGAATCAGCAGGGTCAATCAAGCGGTTCACTACTGCTGGTGGGGTAGTACTACCGTCTTGAAGGTTCGGCTTTTGATTTAACTGTTCCATGTTTCTAGCAGCAATGGGAATTTTTAGCGCTGTACTTTCAAGCATAAGTGTCGCCTTTGACTGTCCCTGCTGTGGGTTTCATCGCAGATAAATCACTTCAGAGAAAGCTCATTGCGTAGACGAAAAAGTAGAAACGGACACGAGATATCCTTTTATCAGCAGTCAGTGGAGTAGCGCTACGCATGAACATTGAAACCCTTTCCACTCCATACTGACCGATGAAACTCTCCGCGACCACAGAGTGTAGGAGATATGCATGATAAACGATTATGTACTATACCATCGGATCGAAATTACTTCCTCTTTTTCTTATAACAAAGAAAATCCGACCAAGTGTTGTGACATCAGGAAAGCTAACAAAATCCAACAGAAGGAATAATATACACATATCATGACAAAATAGTGGTGGTATATATATTTGAAAGAAGCAAATTGTGCAAGAAGGCACGAATGCTTTCGTCTTAAAAAAAAAGAAGGTTTATTGCTGGATCCTGGTGCCCCCTACTCCAGGGCATGTTTGGCCGTGCCCATACAACATGCAGCAGCGCAACGACCACCATCCTCCCAGAAACAACCATACGCCTGTTTCTTTAATGTTTCATGATCTTTTTAGAACTGTTTAATGTTTACATGACGACTAGGCGATCTGCTCTAGCATGCACAGGCAGAGCCAATTAATCATTCGCGAAGCTAGTACACATTAGTAGATCACAGGAACGAAAAGAAAGAAACAGTTGGAGTTTCCCTCTAAAACACAGCACACACCCTGACGTGTAGCTGTGGCAGTTTACTGCTAAACATTGTTGAAGTAGGAGAAGGGCAAGCAAGATCCTCGCTCATCTGTGTGTAACGCTCCGACGAGCGTTGGGTTGACAACTGAGACCCCGATCTGTGCGGCTGTGCCGACTTAGCATGAGTTTTAATGATTGATGATACGTTATCACGGTCACGTGATGGCAGGAACACACAGCTGCGTCATGGCTCTAAAAACACCCACTTGAATTCCCTGGCGAGCGGCGATCCGCAATATGGAACAACAGGTACTTAGTAGTTCCAATACGATTTGATGTTTCAAGCAAATTAACGCAATGCCCTTTACTAGTCATGCATGGTAATTCACGCATCATTACCACATCTGCCGCCCTCGGCTACTGAATTCGTTTCCCATGCACGACCCCATGTGTGATGTGTCACGCAAGCCTGCTCAGCTCTTTCCTGAATTTTGAAAACGCCACGGTGGTAGCCAGATCTGAAGAAATTTGCCCTTCTTTCGTCTCCATGGATGCATTGGCCTGTGGGCGGGCTGTAAGAGCAGATTTAATGGCGATCACAGGATGGCAGTACGAGCAGCAGGTACCCCCCGTCTTTACGCGTCTCCTTAACGCCCACCACCTACCAGCTCTGCTTGTTCGCTGCCCTGTCCTCTCCCCGCCCGGCCGATGAGCTAGCTGCGCCGCCTTCAATGCCCTTCCCTCCTCCCCGCTATAAAACGCACCTCGCCACCTTTCTCCTCACTCCCACTCCCAGCAGCAGCAGTAGCTCTATCACCAGCAAGCAAAGCTAGAAGCCACACACACATCCTACAGTACTACTAGTCCAGCTCGCGAGAGAAAGGTAGTAGCAAGAGAAGCAGCAGCAATGGCGAGGTGTGCCGAGGTGTTGGTTGTGGCTCTGCTCGTCCTGGCGGTGGCCGCGGAGGCGCGGAACCTGAAGACGACGACGACGACCAACGACGCGGCCGTGCAGCCGCAGACCTTCCCGCCCTTCGACCGGCTCGGCGGCGGCGCGTCGCCGGCGTTCGGCGGGCTCCCCGGCGCGGGCAGCGGCATCCCCGGGTTCGGCAGCATGCCCGGCGGCAGCAGCATCCCCGCGTTCGGCGGCATGCCCGGCGCCGGCAGCATCGGCAGCATGCCCCTCTTCGGCTCCCCCGGCGGCCTCGGCGGCTTCGGCGGCATGCCGGGATCCCCCGCCGTCGGCGGCGTCGCCGAGCACGCCAAGCAGCCGTGAAGCTGGTTCATTTACGGGGCTGCTTCGTCTCTGCGTATCTCATCTGTGCCGTCTTCGTCTGTGCAGTTTAGGCTTGCACCGTTCTTTCGCCTAGCTATTAGTAGCTTCCTAGTTGTGTTCTGCGAGAGTTGGTTGTGTTTCATTTGTTGTTTTATTATTAGGTTTGTTGATGGTGGTGGTGCTCTGTGTTATTGGTCATGTAGTGGTGGTGGTGAGGATCTCGAGGCATGAATAATGCTACATGTGTGTGATGTTTTGTGTTGTGAGAAACTGGTAATGGTATGGTACTTGTGGTAATTGTTCTGAACTTTCGTTGGCTTTGCCGTGGTTCACGTTTTGGTCTTTAATTGGTCGTCGATTAGGAAAGAAAGATTTCGGAGTGTGCAAATTGCAAGCTTTGAGGAAAGAGAAACCCACGCCTCATATATCACTAAACTAACTGAAGTGAAAACTTCTCAAACAAGTCACAATCACTGAATTTATTGGACAATACAGAGAAACTAAAATCAAGTAATACGGAGTAAAAGTACGGTGTATGTTCAATCTTTAAAAGTCACGGACATGTCTGCAGCAGCAATTTACTGCTCTGTGTGGTGGAGTTAATACGGTCTGTGTCCTGGCATTTAAGCGCCCCTGCTCGTACGGGTGAGAAAAATCTGTCGATCCGTAACTCATATTGCTTCGCATCGGATTAACGGAGCTTCAAAATTATAAAACGAAATAAAAAAAGCAAGTTATTTTTTTTGTTACAAAAAGCAAGTTATTGATGGTACTTTCCCTTCCCAAATTTGATCAAAATTGTGGATTCATAACTTTTTTTTTTGAGGAACTTGTGGATTCATAACTAGACCTCTAGGACGCACCATCTTCTGAACTGGGCCCCCAGTACAGGGATTTGCCTCACGGGCTTCCGAGTTTATGGGCCTCCGTTACATGAGTGCTCCGTCTCGCGTTCATCCAGTCCAACCTCCGCTGCCTTCCCCAGCGTTCTGTGCTCCTGCCAGCATCCCGCCAAGCTTGTTCATCTCATTCATGTCGGCAAATCATCGAAACGAACACTAATGAGAGATGGGACCCAGAGAAAAAGCGGAAAGGATCGGGTGCCGCTCGGTTCCACGCCCTGACAGCTTGCGCCGCCACCGTTCGCTCATCGTCTCAAGCCAGCCTCTCTCAGGCCGCCGTGGTCGCGCTTAACCCGCCGGCGACGACGCGGAAACTCGGCGCGAGATTGGCGGCGGCGCGGCTTCGCCTGGCACTCTGTCGCCGGAACGAATAGTTTACAAATAGCACCCTAATTTGGATCGCAATTAATAACCGTAATCCGTATATTTACACATAGGCCCCTAATGATCGCGATCCAAGATTTTACAATAACCCCCTGGTTTGGACTTCGGACGGCCGGCTTTCTCCAGCTCGAAGTGGAGCTCTTCTCCGAACCCGATAGGGGATCCTGGTTGCAGAGAAGGGCCGGACTCGATGCAGGTTCAAAGCTCCGCGCGCTGGCCCGCGAAAATAAATACACATCTCTTTGATTGAAGAGCCTTCCCGTCACGCAGCTGAAATAGGCGACCACCTATCGATCGGAGCTGAACTCCAATGGCGGCGCAAGTGCAAACGTTCAGGACGGCGGCGGACGCCGCCATGGCCGCGTCCGCGTTCTACGCGGCCTTCGGCGCGGCGGCGGCGTACCCGTCCGCCGCGCCCGTCGCGACGGCGCTGCCGTTCGCGCTCGGCTACGGCGCGCTCCTCTTCCTGCTCCCGTTCTCCGTCTACGCGCTCGTCTTCCTCTTCGCGCCGCGCTACCTTTGCAAGATGACCAAGTCGATGATGCTCTGTGCCGTGGCCACGCCCGCCGCGCTCCTCGCCGCCGTCCTCGCGGTTCCCGGCGCGGCCGCCCGTCCCGGCGGCGACGTCACGCTGGCCGCGGCCGCCGTCTGGGCCGTCGACGTGGCGGCCGTCGCGGCGTTAGGGTGGTGCCTGACCAACGGCGGGTACACGGCGGTCGCGTTCAGCAGACAGTACCAGTACGCCAATTTCATGAACGCGTTGGACCGGACGCCCGAGCTCGGCTACTCCTTCTTCAACATCGCCGACCCCAAGGCCGCCAGGCGCGACGCCGCGTTACTCGTCGCCGCCGCGTCCGCCGCCTGCGCCATCGCCGGAGGGGCGGTGGTCGGCGGCGCGTCGTCGGCCGGCGTTCTCTCGTCGGTGACAATCGCCGCCGCCTTCGTCATCTTCGCGCTGTCCATGTGCCTCCTCTACGTCTCCGAGTACCTGGTGGCTGACCACTTCGCCGAATTCAAACTCGCGCTCCAGCGCAACCCCGTGCCGGCGTGGCTCTTGCTGCTGGCGCCGGTGGCGCTCGTGCTGTACCGCCTCGTCAAGGCCGCGGCGGCGGCCGGCGCGTGGGGTGGCGCCCTCACTAACGGTGCCGGCGTCATGTGGGCCGTGGATGCCGCGATCGCGGTGTACATCGGCCGGAGCGTCGCGAGGGAGATCGAAAGGCCTTATTTGATCGTTCGGTACGCCTCGCCGGAGATTGTGTCGGCGATCCTGATGGTCTTCTTGCGCTACGCGTTGTACCTGCACGTCTTCCACATCATCGGCTGCGGCGGTCAGCTAAGATGGTTCAACTCAGCAGCGTAGTACTGATAAGAGTAATTGTTGCTCGTAGCTTTGGTTATTTCTTTTTTCCTTTTTTTTTCTCTACAATGTAATTATCTGGTATTTTTATATATCACCCCTTTTTCTTATTTTTTTTCATCAATTGCCTGCCACCAGTTCAAATTTCACGTTGTACCGAGTGTTCTCTGTATATGTATCTTGAGGTGGATAGGTTACTGCTCATAAGTCAAATATATGAAAGATCTTAGAAAAAGGGAAACTGACATGTTCGTTTAACACAAATATAGCAGTAAGTACATGTTTGAGTTGGATGCACTTGTGGTAAACAAACATGTACTGAAATAGATCTCAGAAAGTACAGCCAGGCAGAAAAATACGTGAACATTGCAACCAATAAGCAACGGATCCAATGAAGGTATCAATGTGAAGGGAAACTAACTGCTGGTGCCAAATATAAGCAGCTTGCGCAAAGGTACACATTACAACATCTCATCACAGGAGTGAAATGTTCCAATTTTATATATCTATCAGAGACTTCTCTAACACAACTTATTAAATGGAACTTCCATGCAATATATTAAACAATCAGCTCAAAACCCTAATGCGTGTTATAGGGCCATGATATACTTGCCAGGTGATGTACATGAAACAACACTGATCAGGGTGGCCAGTAATAGGAAAGAAGCTTGTGATTCAGGAACTACTCGTATATCCCTTCAAAATTCAGCAAACAATCTATCTTGTGGAACAGTAGAGCTGAGTGCACAAAACAGAAGAGACCCCCAATTTCATCTTTAATCAGCTGCCATGAATGGATCCACATCACCAAGATCAGCAACCAGAGGCTCCAAATCTTCCTCACCTTCGTGCACAAAATACGTAGGGAATGGGAGCAGATTTATATCAGGTTTCTTGAATATTGAATCCTTCACGAAAACAAAGCTACCTTGTGGACCAGGAACCTGAAAAAGGGGGTTCACAAAACACATATAAAACACATATTACAACCTCAAATGCCTAAGCAAAAGACGCTGTGGTGAACAGAAATGATTGAGCCACCTGGCCTTTCAGATAAAGTAGGTTCCTGGCTGGGTCTATTTGGTAAACCCATACATTTTTCACTGTGCGTTGTACACCACCCATGCGTCCAGGCATCTTCCTATTTTTGAAAACCTGAAAGTTCAAATTGCTTTGTCATTATAACTGCCAAGGCACTGCTTTCTGCAGAAGTTAACCCATAAATTCTTATAAATAGTTTTGATCCTACAAACTGGTCAGGATAATTTTATCTAACATTTCTCTACATGGCATGACAGAATCTGTTTCAATCAGAGAAACCTATGACTATGACAAGAGAAAGATCTATTGTGCTGAGCGTGAAATGAGGAAAATAATTATGTTCCTTTATGGATAAAATAACATGTTAACAAAAAATAAGAACTATATGACATAGACAAAGAAAAAAAAAGCTATTTTGCTCTTCCAACATGCAGTCACATAACAAATAAGTTCCTTCACTTTTCTTTCTTGACGTTAGGACAACCTAGTTAGTACAACCATTTGTCAAACAATCAAATGAACTTCTACTATCGGTTGTAAGCCAAAAAGGCTAACGGTACTTAAACAGCATATTTTTACATGAAAAAGCATTAGCTCATGAGAATTATAGATGTCTGCATGCATCTCTATTATCCAATGGAGGCCCTAGGCAGATCTGAATAAGTAACATAGTGAGGTATTTTTTAAGGAATAAATAATTATTTTGAGTTCCTCATTTAACTCATAGTTCATGCAAATCAAGTGAATATGAAAAGCACGAGAGCATGGAAACAAAATTGAAGTCTTATCTACTTTACTAATTAATCAGAGGAAACGCCATGTAAGGTTCTTCACTGCTGAGAAGCTTCATTGAAAGTATAAAACCTCTTCTTGGAAGAGACACATAATTTTTTCAATATATAGAGGTTATAGTGTTATATAACATACCCTTCCAGGAGCATCTCTTTGACCAGTAGAACCTATACTTCGATGAGACAAAGATGCACCATGTGAGGCAGGCATCCCTTTAAAACCATGTCTTTTCATACCACCCTACATGAACCACAAAAGATTAAATTGCTGAACATCGATACTGTTGACATTGTTGATTTGCTCTAAAAGCTAAGCGGTACATTGAAGAAAGGCAAAAATGACAGTTGTATTACTTGTAATGGAATATTTTGACAAGGAACGGACCAGTTTTACCTATTTTCCATTGTAAAAAAGCAATACAATTTCCCAACAAAACCAATCTAAGGTCTAAAATCAAAAGGATTCCTGGTCAAAAAAAAAAAAAAATTCAAAATGATTTGTATTACTGTACCCAGAAGTCCGAATTATTTTTTCTACCACATATTGGACCTCCTAATTTCTCAAATCTCAATGCTCATTTTACTTTATGCATTGCCAAATTACAAAGCTCTACAGAATAGGGGATCAGTTTATCCTGTCTAGCTCTGACCCCTCTAACTTGGCAGAATTCTGCTATCTTATGTGAGTTTCATGGAAAAGGCACTCAAAGTCCGAGATAATGATGGCCCCACAGTAAGGCTAAGAAGCACTAGTTACTAAGTTGCACACACTACTTTGAACAATGACCTTTCACTCAGAGAATATCAGAATATATTATTTCAAAACGCTGAACATTTTCATTGATGTATTTGGTCTCACATCAAGAACTACTATGATAAGTGATTTCCAATTTTCATATTTTAACACATACCTCTGAGTTTCAGTTTGCATATTCCAAATTACAAGAAACACAGTCTACACTTTTATTTTTCAGTACATTTGCAAGAGAACGGTTTAATAAAAAGGATGTTTAAAACAAAAACAACTTTAAATCAAGGATTAGGCTAAAACCTTAGGAAGTATTTACATGCATGATATGCATATTTTTTAAAAAAATCCATATATTTCTTTCAGCTGACTAAATAGAGGTTTCACGGTAAGAAGCTCAGCTTAACCTCAGTTGGTTCTTCAGCTGGACTAGAACAATTAGGTGAACTGTCTCTGAACTTATAATAACAATATACGTAAAGGTAAAAATACGTACTGCAAAACCTTTCCCCTTTGTGATTCCTGTGACATCAACAAACTGTCCAGGCACAAAATGCCGAACTGAGATGGTTGTCCCAACAGGAAGAAGCGCGTCCTCTGTTACAGGGAATTCCCTTAGCTTTCTTTTCAAAGGAACTCCTTGTGCTCTAAAGTGACCCACTTCAGGCTTTGTTAGGTGCTTCTCTTTCTTTTGGCCTGCCCCGAGCTAACAAACATAAGGAGAAGAATATAGAAAGTTAGCCAAAAATTAAATTCCATGTAAAGGTAAATGGAACTATCAAAATAAACATATAAAGTATTCACCCTGTGTTGCATTTAAATTAATTAAATTGGACATTATGGCAGGATGTTTCTTGCACTAGCTTAGTGAGCTGCTGAACAGTCATCTGCAATACTGCAACGACGTGACATGCATTATGGTTGTCAAAACCATGATAACACTCGAAATAAATTCTTACAACTGACTTATAAAGCATTGGCAGTACAATGTACCAATCTCCAGATTGGACAAGGATTAGGTTGATATCATGGCACTGAAGAGAATAAAATGGTGCTTTAGCACAATGAAATTTGGCACAAAAGGTTCATTGTGCCCCCAACTTATGAACTTATCTTCCCTTGTTTCTTTTACTTCTTTTTGTAGCCACTGCAGGAAGAGCTGTGGTCAAAACGGTGCTACATGGGTCTGGTTTTACATATAAAAACTACTTAACACTACCAGCAGAAAAATTGAGATCTAGTACAATGTTAATGATCCCCGACAATACTATACATCATTTTGTTTCAAAGCTGATCCATTCTCATATGGGAGGTCAGAACAGACCAATTGCTTAGTCTAGCAAGTAAAAACCAGCGATAATCTGGGATAGACCACCAGCAGCAGTTCACTGTTCAGCAGCAATGTTTGAATAAAGAGATCAGAAATTTTGTAGCACCTGTAGCGCGCAGATTCCCTCCTTCTCAGGGGTCTTGACCTGGCAGACGACGTTGTCGTCAACCCAGAGGACGGTGATGGGCACCTTGGCGCCCCACTTGTCCCACATCGCCGACATCCCGCACTTGACGCCGATCACGCCGGTGCGCTGTGAAGTCGGGCCCATGACCCCAGGTCGCGCCTCGATGATCCGGCCCCCGCCGCCGCCAGCATCGTCGTCGTCCGGGTGGGAGACAAGGGGCTCCGCGGAGAAGAGGCGAGAAGGGGGCAGGAGGACGCGCGGGCCGGAGAGGGAGAGTCCGCGGAGGCGCGCGAGCAGGCCCCTCGAGGCGGCCGCCGCCATGGTGCCACTGGAGAGGGGCGGCGATGAGATGGGTGCGGGGTTTTCCCGGCGGCGCGGCGAGGTGGGTGGGTAGTAGGGTTTAGTGAGTAGGGCGGCGAGCCCGCGGGGGGAAATGGCCCAATGCGACGGAGCACACACGGGCTCACTTCCAAGTGGGCCTGTACCCCCTCGCGTTTCCTCTTTTTCCGAATTTTATTTATGTTTCACACATCATCCCACGTTGAAGTCTCAACTGGAGTTTGCGTGAATGTCGTAGCAATGATGCATGCTCTCCAGGTATTTAATAAGATGTGTATAAAAAGGGTTCCTATATAGATATAAATAAATCTTGGGGAAAATATTTCTGTTCCCCTCTATGAGTTGTCTTTTTCTCATATTTCCAAAGCGTCAGTAGCATCGGTGCCATGAATATATTGATTATTGACGGATTTTGAGTGCAAACTAGAGGGAAAAGAACTTCACATTTCATGCACTCAAACTTCATTTCCAGTTATTCCTTGCAATTTGGGTCCTCATTTGTCCAAGCAGTAGATTTCCTGAAAATAGGAAAACACGCATTTGATAATTGAAGGCAGCCGATGCTCTGGCTTAATATAAAATAGCAAATGACGAACAAAAGAATGTCTCAACAAGGTATCCTATTTGAAGGCCGATGGACACTAATCTATTCGTCTAGACTCGAAACACCTTAACATCCTTCGTTGGTGCCGGCAAAAGCAGAAGCTATGGGGGCTGATGATTGAAGCTGTGAAAGCAAGACATACAAGAAGATCTACAAGGCGGTCAAATGGCATCATGAAGGCAACATCTGCCGTTTATATGGTTCTGGTTATCAATCACCATGGAACCCTGGTACTATGTTACACGGTTCTCATGATGAGCTGAAGTCATTCAGGCCTCGAAGAAACGAAGCTCCACCATTGCCTCCTGGTGCTTCGGGGAATACCAAGCTGTGGCCTTTGCTGAACCGAGGACCTTAAGTGCCCAATCAATTGCAAAAACTGAATCATCTACTCGAACATAATGATCCTGTCGTCTTGGGTCAATGGTGACTGAGGATTCAACATGAAAACTGAAGGGCCCAATTATCTGCAAGAAGGAACGGCTTTATTAAACATGAACTACAACTTCCATACAATAGCATTTACCCAATACAATTGTCTTGTCATAGTTAATTTATGTGCTTGGCATTTATTAAAAGCAGACAGTCATAGAGACGCGACCAAAATGGTACTGAGAGATAATGAAGCCTAAGTACCTGGGTGCTGAGAACATCTAATATAGTATAAATGGAACCATCTTTCGCTATGTTGTTACTGCTTTAACATGTTTAATGTCTGAGGTTTCAGTAAATGAAATTTGTTGCCCAATGACAAGTAGTCGATGGCTAAGTTATGAATACTGCATTGAGCTATAACAAGGAAGCCATGATTCAGTCATAATAGCTTAAGAAATTAACTCCTATATAAGGAAACAGAGTCCTTTATCCATGCATAGCTTTGTCTTTGCTAGATAACACATTAAGATAGGCAGCAACACACTGTTCAGTGTGATCATTATACACCAAAGCTTTTGACAACACTAGTGACAGTCCCTAGAGGTTCAGTTTTTTTCATAATCCTGATGCATAGTAGGTTGACAACACTAGTGACAGTAACACAGAAAGGACGCCAGTATCCCACCAAGCAGTCAGAATTGTATACTAGTTCCTGTTATCGAAGTACAAGCTGATCAAAACAAAGATGTTCACCTGTTGCTGAAGAGAAACAACCACATCTGGACAAACATCACAGAATGTCTCTATCTCAGGTCGTCGAGAGAAGAAGAAATCTTGTGCAAGGCGAGAAGCACCACATAAGAACAATGAGCCTGAGGAGATATCAAATCGGGCACTCGCCCTTGTCAAATCCAGGAAGAGCCGCTGAAAGTTCCCATATTGAGCTGTAAAATTAACAGTGGCAAAGAGATCTCCAAAAGCACCAATTTTTTTCCTCTCATGAAACATTCTAAAGGCATTGCTTTTTTGTGAGTCATCTCGTATAGACAAACTTTTTGAACAATCACCCAAGTATCCACTGGCTACTGCACCTGAATAGAAAAGGAGGAAGTCGAAATGATAAGTATTTGGTCCAACTATTAAAATGGAAAAAAAAATCTCATAACCATGCAGTGGTGAACTGCATCTCTTAATGACTCATCAGTGGAAATGCTAGACAATAAAACAATATAGACAAGCCGACTTGTTAACTATAGTTTATTCACAGAAGTGCACACATTATACGTTTGCAAGATTGCATGATACACAACAGCAGATGAATATGCAATCATCAGAATGTATGTAGTCTTGAATCAAAACATGAATCACAACATCATGCTAATGAAAATGGTTCCAAACAGTGTGAGGGGCAGCATTGGAACCGTCAAGCAAATGTATGTCCACAGAATCTATTTAAAAGGATCTTGTACAGTAAATTACTCTAGTTTAGAAGCAACTGTGACTCCTAGGAAACTTAAGTCAACATCAAACGAAAGGTAGGATGCTTACCAACAATACCAGTGAACGAAACATGTGAATCAGAGAGAAATACATCATACGGCTGAACATTTTTTAGCTTGTCTTCTTTTCTCCTCCAAACATCAATGCTTTTCTTGATGGAAATAGCTGCTTTGGCACATAAGCCAGGTAGCAGAGCAATAGGAACATCACTAGTCCCATCACCACCAAAACATTTTGGTTCCCCACTGTTCTGCTGCAACAATAGGTGATAACTCAATCCAGAACTGGAGCCCACTGATGCAAGGTCAGCTGATAATGACAGCGGCACATCCCAATATGCTCCCTCTTTATCAATAAATAACCCAGGCCAAGATGCTTGGAATGTAAGATTTTGATGAGGAAGCTGCAATAGGTAAGGAAATGCTTATTCATCCAAATGTGTCGAACAGAAAAACATATAAAGGTCAAGTAAACTGCAAGCCATTTCCAAAATAATAGGATATCAAGAATTTATCAACAAACTAGTCACACATTATCCACTATAACATGACGTAACAAACAATCCAACATACTGACATAGAACCTATTTTACTCAGAAATAATAGTGCAAGTAACAAGAATACCCACGAATAATAATTAACAGTATACTGAGTAGCTTAAGAGCATCCAGATTTTTTGCCTTGTGGTGAAATATCGCTTTGCCTCGATCACCCTTCTTGATATCATACAGTTCCAGTAGCAAAGTAGTGTCTGGTGTGATTAAGAGCTCCGTGCCTACACCTAAAGACATGACATCATGCAAGTGTTTTTTCAAATCCTTGGACCAGGCCTCTTCATGTCGATTTGCCAACTTCTCTTTAACCACAGACACAAGCTTTGGAACATGAATCTGCTCCAATATGGTACATGACCTGCACATATTACATCAGGTTGTTAATTAACATGAATTTCGTCATACTATTGTTTTACATTATCTATACTCTGCTTAGAACAAAATAGCTATTCGATTGGCTGGTCTATCCTATATTCCTATATACTAAGTATTGAGAGCCAAAATCTATGAAATAGACAGCCCCACTGCAGACAATGTTGTGATAAACAAAAGGAACTATAGCCGAATTCAAGTCCCAAGGATCAGTTACCAACAAAAAAGCCAAATCTACTACTCATGATTCATTCACTGAATCCATTCGTAAGAACCATCATTGACCTGTATACCAGCTCAATTCCATATATTCAGAGGTAGGGGTGGAATCTTTAGAGTAAACAACGGTGACTTCAAGCAGTCAACATTCACATAGCTAGCCCCAAAACAAAACAATCTTGAAACATATGTGTATGATACATAACCACACTACAATCCTGGAGAGTATATTGAATAGACTACACAAATCTATGCAGTCATCACTGTCCTCGGAGACTTAGCTCTATTAGATTGCAAAGCACATTCAAAATATCCTAACGGCAGTAATCGCGGAGATGCGCAGATGTTCAAATGCGGGTGCTTTCTGGCAAGATTTATGGTGGCGAGTCGGGGCTGGTTACCAGTTGTGCGCGAGGTGAAGGAGGTGGGCGTGGCGGACGGAGAGGCCTTCGCCGGAGGCGGAGAAGGAGGGGACGAGCGGGGAGGCCATGAAGCGGTGGAAGAAGTCGAGCTGCTTGGGCCGGGTGACGCGGGGCCCCCGGGAGAGGCCGAGCGGCAACGGGTCCCCCGGGACGGGGCGCGCCGTGCCCTCCATCGTCACCGGCGTCTCCGCGTCCAGTTCCCACCGCCCGTCCCCGTCCGACATCCATCGCATCCGCCGCAACATCGCCGCCGACGCTGTTGCGCCTCCGCCAGGCGGCGCTTTTCGGAGCTGGTTTGTTTCGCTTTCGCGTCGCCGTCGGACGCAGATGCTGGTGGGCGAGGAGCCCGGATAGGGAGGTGAGGATGACGTGGCACGCAGGGCTCAGTCGATTTGCCGAGAGCCAAGTGGACTGACAAAATTTTGGAGCTCAAAGGGTTGTAAATGTGAAATGATTCCATTTACCGCAAGTTCAGATGAGATTTGACAGACATTTCCAAAGTTCCCAAGCGGAACAATGTCGCATACATAAATTACGTATCATGTGAAATTTCAAGGTTCCAAACAAATTAACGAGATGCTCACTAATGTTGCAACTATTTGTCAACTTGTCTAACACATTGCAACCTTAAGAAAATCTTGTTGCATACTTTCTGAACCACTTGCATGCAGAACCCAAATAACTGGAAGAATCGCCCAATTAACTCGATGAATCTTGCCGTAATTGTTGCTCCGAACCAAACAGGTGCATATGCTGGTTAACCAATGGCACTTAAGCAGTTAAGCTGAACATTTTATAATGTGGCCTTCGGTACACAAGCATTGCAAATGACTTCGATCTAAACTCAGTCATATACTTTATAATTAACATCAATTACAGCACACAAGCATTGATCGTTGTGCGTATGTCCCTGACCAAACCATTTCGCTTGATTACGACAAGACCGTACGAATTTTCAGTGGCCTACAGTTTTATTCATACATTCACATAGTCTACAAAATGTATTGTGGCATCAATCCGGACTGGGTACGCATAAGCCATCATCACAGTCATCTGATCTTCATTGTTGTTTATCTCTGCTGATCTTAACATGTGAACGGAATGTCAACACGCTCACTGAAGTTTAATTTCCTCCAGAATAAGAATGTGCATCATGTGCAAGTGTCTGAAACATGTTTAGAGGATTGATGAGTACGTAGTAAAATATTGTTAGTTGATGCGAACAGTGGCCAAAGCATTAGATCACAGAATACAATGGGGGTGTTCGTTTCCTTCAAGAGCTAAAGTTTAGCTCCTAAACTTTAGCACTTCTTGGAGGACTAAAGTTTAGCCCTCCTTTTAGCCCTTTTTCTTCTCTAGAGCTGAAGTTTAGCTCTACTTTTAGTCCTCCCGTTCGTTTTCCTAGAGCTAAAATTTGGACTAAAGTTTAGTTTTAGCACTTTAGTCTATGAAAACGAACACCCCCAATATATGACGTAACAAAGCATTAGCATAAAGAGACATGCTCATGTTAATGTTCATCCACATGCTTGCTACAGCTATCGAAGAAATAGAGAACAATGAGGTGAGCCAACTTAGATCACAAAGATCTACTCACAGAAAAAAATCATTAACAGAATATTCATGAATAAACCAAGAAACAAATTTCTAATAGCATGTAATGTAAGTATTTAAGTGGTCTTAAAAGCAGTTGCAAAAGGAAAATATTAACACTAAATTTTATATTGATGTATGCCCTTTTGGCTCCTCGTGGTTCTCTCTTTAACACCTAGAAGACTACATGATTTCAGATGCTTGAAGTTATCAAAAGATTATTGCTCCATCAACATAGCATATATATTGATACTTCAAGCACCTATACTAGCAGGAGCGATTTGAAAGAATTTACATTCACAAGTCCTAACCAGTAAACATGACAATAGCAAAAAATGAAAAGGTGATAGAGCAATACAATCTGTGTATTTACCTGTTCTTCTGATCTGAAATACATGAATGGAGTATAGTGTAGAAAATTTGAAACCCTCGATGTGTATATATCAGCGTACCTAATAGCAAGGACAAATTAGTTACATTCACAAAATAAGTGTAGGATTCACAAAAAATTGTCACTAGGCAAGTCATAGTCACTCACTTTTCAATTTGTCTGGTCAGATGACTCTTATCCCATAAGCCAGCACGTGACAGCCAACCCCATCTTAAGAAAAAAAGGTATTGATCAGCATGCTTTTCTTGAAACTAAAGAGATAAGTACTAGGAGATTTATGGACATGACCAGTAAATTGATTCCAAAGTCATGAAAATTCAAAATCATGCCCATTGGAAATGAGCAGCAAAAAAAAAAAAAAAGAGAGAGAGAGAGAGGAACTCCAGTAGAAATAAGATTTTAAAGACCACAAATGTTGTAAAACAATCATTCATTTTATAGGAAAATACACAGAGTAAGGGTTTGGTTATGGAAAACGCAAAATGGAAGGAGTTTTGAATTTTGTTATCTAATAGCTGCATAAGGTTCAGGCAATGGCTCATACCTTTTATTGAAAAGTTCTCCATCTGATTCCAGCATCGGTCCAATTTTTTCATCTAATCTCTGCATAACTATAAGCAACTTTTGCATGCTTTCTGTAAGATCCTGATCATCCATACAACTTGCAGCAAGTGTCTAGAAAAATAAAATAAAATGGTATATCAGTGCTAGTGTATTACAAAAATAAAATGCAAAAGGCAAAACAGAGTTGTACAAAAACACTAGATTATCTTCACTTGAGGCCAAGTTGAGAATTTATACATGGCAAGTGTACTGACAAAACTATTTGATACCAGAGTATTATTAAGGGTGACATCAGCTTTTTAAAGGAGAAGATTGAACATGCTTAAGTTTACTAACCAATTATTGGTTCACTCTAATACCTGTGCAGGGCGTGAATTAGTGCGTCTCTGCAGAGCAAGGCGAAGCTGGTTGAAAAGATCCCCCACAATTTCCTTCTGTTGTATAAGGGTTACAAGCTCTTCTTTCTGAGCATAGCTTTTGACTAGTGCATCAATCTGCAAACACAAAAGAACAGACTGGTTACTGAAAAAGCAACCATAGCATTACAACTAATTGTGGCCCTTGACTCCTTTCCAGGTTTTCTTTCAGATACAATCAGAACATGCAAAACTTTAAACCAACTTGGATAGTGGCATTATGTGCATCAGCAGCATATTGGCTTTAAATCTTGCTGTATTAGGCTCCTACATGTCATTTTTCCATCAGTTCACCAAAAGATCGTGGCAGAGTATATTTAGAATATATTTATGAATCAAAATATGAGCTCTGTACTGAAAACACGAGTTGGTGGCTTGTATGGGGATATTGATGCCGACAGGTGGACCCCACAGCATTGCCCTAACCATCAAGTGCCTTGGCCGGTTGGCGCTCCTTTTGCGGCCTGCCTGCTCCATCCCCTCCCCTGCCAGTGCCACTGCTCCCTTGTCCCCTCCTCTCCGGTCTCCACCCTGGTGCCCCATCTAATGAAGCTCATGAATCATGATGAACCATGAAGCTGCTGGCATCAATCAGCTGACCCACAAAGCTCACAGGCTTAAGGGCAACCGGATCTTCTCTGCGCTCTGCAGCATACTACTCATTGCTGTAAGTGAGCAAAAGCATTGAGCAGGGAGACATGAGAGATGTATCACCATTGTGTCATCGATTGATTTAGGTATGGCAAGCTGATTCAATGGAAGAGATATGAGAACTAGCGAGGAGCACAAATGCACAAATTGGTTTAGTATACCGGGGGCGGGGGGGGGGGGGGGGGGGGGGGGGGGGGGATGGGAGATTGGGAGCTGTATCAGAGTAGCATCTGCGTAGCATTTGTTCCATTAGGGAGGAACCAGAGAAAGAGGATGAAGATTAGAAGACATGTGCTCAGTTGATTGGTTGATTTCCTTTGTTTATCAAAGAAGTGGGTCCTACATCCTACGCATTTTTTTAAAAAAAGAAAAACCTGCAGGAGATTCAGAGCTTTGCACTTGTTTGTTAACTCTGTATTTGAATATAATATTTGTCTGCACCAAATTACTAGATTTGTTGCAAAATCAGGTCTGAATGCTTGACACGCTGAAAAATTAAAAAAGCTTGATGAATGAGAAAAAAAAAGAAAATTTGATGCTTTGGTTGCTAAAGCTTGTGAACTGCCACTACATATTACAATCTCTTGAAGCTGTAATTTTTACTTGAGAAGATCTAATTACGTAATTCCATAACAAGGCACGGTCAAGTCAGCTAATTGAGAGATTACGTTTTAGTGTTATTTTTCGCACCTCCACACAAAAGTAAGAGTCACAAATAATAGAATCTGAAAGTTTCACAAAATCTATGTTTATGGTATATTTTTTAAGAAAAATCAGAATAAAAAAAGAACTAGATAAAAGCTTCCTATATTGTATCCTTCTAGTTAGAAAGCAACATGATAAAACTACATGTTTTACACGGTCCTGCTGATAAGTAAGAAGGTAAAGCAGCCTAACCTCATCTTCTAGTTCTCGGCAGATCAATGCTGTCCTCCATCGTACATGAACTTTTGATTGGCTTACATCAGTAAAAATATGGTCCCCCACATATAATATCTCATCCCCATGAATGTCTAGTGACTTCTCAACCATTTGAGCACTACCACCAGAGTATAAGCCACCTAAATGCTCAATAACAGATGGGTAACAGGTCAGCCACACACAAAAAAAAAGGCAGTAAAAACATATGTTAAAAAAAAAACTCGACCAAGTAAAAAAAAAAACAGATGTTGCACAAAACAGAAAAGAAATCAAGGTTATATGAATTAGCAACATAAGCATGAAAGGCATCAAAGAAAGGGAAGTAGCTTCTGAAGGAGGCTTTGAGCAGCCAAGTTAGTAGGAACTTAATGCTTAATCCAAGGAGAACGCATTAGGGGTCTTATATAGAGCCAGACCTATGCGAACAGTCCTTCAGCTTAGTGGTTGAGGTGGCTTAGTAGCACCCCCAAGGTCCCGGGTTCAATTCCCAGTGAGAGCGAATTTACAGGTTGGGGTAAAAAAATCCCCTCGCTTGTCACCACACCAAAGCACAAGTCTAAGGCCCAGCCCAGGTTGTGGTCGTCTCACATGGGCCACCGTGCCGCTGTGTAAGGGTCGGGCAGGGGTTCGGGGGTTTTCTCGACCTGCATGAGAAGGTCTTCTTCTTAGCAAAATTGCCCGGGGGCTATCTTACACCCCGCAGGTCGAGTTTTTCTAGAGCCAGACCTATCAATTAAACTAACAGCTTTGTAATTACAACAATCTTTTTCCAGCGGAATAGCTAAGCAAATTAAAAAATTGATCAAAGAGATAATTTGGTTTATTTCCAAGTTGTTATGTTATATCATAATTTATCCATATAAACTCCTATTTATGTTATGCACTATATGTAATTTCAACACTCAATTCCAGATATAATAGTATGATACCAAATGAAAAAGCTCCCATGCACATTGGCACATGCATATCATAACTCATCTATGCAACCTGACCCAAATTAGATTGCTTTGTATT
The DNA here is from genome assembly GCA_032690845.1 of Eleusine coracana subsp. coracana. Taxonomy (NCBI): domain Eukaryota; kingdom Viridiplantae; phylum Streptophyta; class Magnoliopsida; order Poales; family Poaceae; genus Eleusine; species Eleusine coracana. Next base: position 3,551,024 of record CM064418.1, read on the forward strand.
GTTTGCAATAACACGATGGGCGTGTATTTAGCTCATATGAAGATAACATAAAATTATTTGACATGCAAAATCTTCTGCGAATAGCATGAAAGAAAAGAGAATATTGCCTTATTTTCATCATCTCAGTCAACCTAAAATTTGTCCTGAAGCTCCATATCAATTTCCACTTGTTGTATGAGTTTTTCAAGATAAATGAACTTAAGCTATACTATGATATATATTTGGAAGCCAAAGCTTTAAAAGTTTAACAAATAATAAAAATGACCTATCAGAATTCACAAGATACTGTTTGCAATAGTAACATCGCCAAGTATTTTACCTGAATTTGCTTTAAAACAGGGACGCATCAACCCATCATTGGTTACAATCTCATATAATGGTTGTGAAAGCTGGAAAAACTCTGGCTTCCTTGCAGAGACAATAACCTACCATAAGATAGAATCAAATGATGTTCATTAAGTTCCAGTATGTTGGGTGACCAAAAACTGGCGACAGTTTTCCCCCCAAAAACTGCCAACAGTCATCTTAAAAATAACCAACATTTAAGAGAAATGAAACTCACCATTTCAAACAGATCTCTCCATCCCATATCATTAGGAAGAAAGCGATTGAATGCATGATTCATCATTTTGTTCGTATAGTGGTAATCTGAATTGGTAATAAGAAGCAACTTTTTCCCAGCCTAATAGGTTGAAGGAAAATAATTTTGCATTAGAATGCCTCAATTACTTCAGTTGGTTCTTGATCTCATAAGTCACAAGGTGGCAGTGTGCTAACCTCCTTTTGATCAAGAAGAGCTAAAGGCAATTCTGGATCAGGCTCTACAAATCGCTCAGGCTCAGCCATTATTTCACTCTACATTGCAACCAGCTAAAGAAATTTTCAGGAAAACGTTTAGACAGATTCCATATTTAAATACAAAACAGTACCTTAAGTTGACCTTCAACATGAGCTCGAAAAAGTGCTCTATAAACAGCCTGAAATAAAAGAAGAAGAAGAAGAAAAGACGCTAACTTTCATTATGACAAAACAAAACAGGACAATAAAATAGAAATACCACAACAAAGTCTTTGAAACATATTGCACAGTGGCTAGATTTTCTACCCTTTCTTTCTATATGTCATTAATTTATTATTTCAATAGAATAAACTAACAGCAAAAGTCTATTTGTTCTTTATCTCTGTACATATTTTCTTTATCTCTATCTTCCATTGAATAAGATTCAATCGGAAAAAAAAATTGGAGAAGAAGATGCGAGTCATTACATTGTACAGCCCTTTGTAATCCAGTGGTCCAAGTTCAGCTGGCACCAACCCCTGATCTAACTTGTCGACCATCTGAAGAAAGATCAATATCAATATAAATATGTTCAATTCAATATTGCAAAATTTACAGCAAGAGACTAAGGTTCTCATATTAAAAAATCTGAAAATATCCATGCATCAATATAGGATTTATCATGTCAATCTATATGCTTTTAAGAATAAATACTTCCCAATCTTTTAGCCCGTGGGAATTAGCTAGGTGATCTTTTTGGTCATAGCTTAGTAAAATGCTCAGGATAAGACAAGTGCGAGTGTACCACCAGCACCAAGTACTCCCGTTTGATGCTATTACAAACCTCAACGGGCCCTGTCCCTACATGATACACCTAAATTAAATCAATATTCAAATCTTTCCAGGTGAACCATGTCTGAGCTCATGTCCGTATATAGTCAAGACACATCATTCATGGATGAAAGAGGATCACCAAACTACTAAAGAACATTCAGCTTGCTAGCCCTTAGCATAGTATCTAATCTGAACTTTTAGCATTTCTGAAATTGTTACTGAGTCATAGATCAACAATGACAAAGACTCTTCTTCTAGAGACCAATTATTCAACTGCTTCAAGATGCAAATAAATAGAGACACCACTAGTACCTCATGCACGAATGTGAAAAGATGGATATGGTTTAAAATGAACTATATATCAAGTGATACCACAGGAAAATAGAAATGACAGGCATACAACAACAATAACAACAAAGCCTTTTAGTCCCAAGCAAGTTGGGGTAGGCTATGGAAATGACAGGTATCACATAAGGAAAAGATAAATGACCTGCATGAACATGACTGCTTCTGAAACAGAGAAAAGGGTGTTCAGGAACTCCCATCGACTTTCATTCCGCAGGTCGACCAATTCTCTTCCATATATTTCACTATTCACAGACATGAATAAGATTCCTCGTACTTTGGAGCATGGAATTTTGAAAAAAAAAAATGTGTTACTACCTCACTGCACGAGTAGATAGCATCTGCGTACCATGCATGGCCCTTTTAATATAGCCAAAACGATCAGCTTTGACCAAGTTTCCTTTTTCTTTGTCTATAATAAGACCCCTTATGACCTGTAGCAAAGTAACTGAATCAATAGGGTTGATTTATGTGCTTTGACATACTACTGATGAAGTACACACCGAAGTACTACCAGGTCAGGATCAAATTCAAGATCGTCTACTGGGAAACCCATGCTCTTCAGGTTCTCCATCCCATAATCATATGCACGCCCTTCCCATGCCTGCATAACTATTACAACATTACTACCATAATAACTGTAGTGAACAGCAACTTAAGGTAACAAAACAGTGAAATCACACTGAAGATCCACTTCATCTAAACCCCTAGCATGATATATTATGAGCCAAAGACGAGAAGTAAACTGCAATTGAAACTTGAAGTCGCATCAGCCAAAGACGACTTAGCAATGTTTTTTTTTTCTAGGGAAACTGGAGGGGCCTCAGCTCCTACAGACTTTTATTAAACCAAATAGGAGTAACAAACAGACTTAGCAATGCGATCCTCAGTATCGGAACATTTAATAGAGAAGTTAAGCAAATGTGCGCTGAAGTACCTTCACATTGTAATGAATCAATGTATAGTCCATGTCATAGCCAATCACACTGATCGATCGAAGGTTTAGTGTCCTAGTGCAGAAAATTCCACGAGGAGATTGCCTAACTGAATAAGGATCCTGCATTTGAAAAAACTGACATTAGCCTTGTCTTGTCTGAAGGCTGACTAATTTCATTATCAAGATTCTGCCCAATCAAGATACGATTGGAAAAATGGTAACCGGCTAAAGATTTGAAGAGGGAAATGTTAGCGGACAAAAGATAACTGCAAAAAACTACCTCTACTTTGCACAGTGTGGAAAATTTATAGAGAAAGGTTACTGGCATGATTTGATGGTTAACATGTTATTTCATAGAATATTTTGCCTTTTAGCCTAAAATGTGTATAACCAATTTACCGTGATGGTCAGACAGGCATTGAGTACCAATTTCATTGGTCACAACAGGAGTGAGTGTTCTATTCTTTGCGGAACTTAAAAGGAAAGATGGCGCATACCAAGCACCAACAAGAAAACACACTAAAAAAGATAGAACCTTACTGCAATTCCCAGGTCATAAAGCAGTGATTCAGCTTCTTGCGCCTCTTTCCAAGCTATCTCCTCTATAGGACCATGCAGTGTTGCCTCGCCATTCCCACCTAAAATTGAAGCAACCCAAGTTAATTTGACGAAGTTATAATGATATGATTTGTTCCTGTAAAACAGTAATATATTCCAATAAAAGTTGCCTTCGTCTCATATGGCTCCTGCTGCTTAAATTCATCGCACATTTTGGTAGCTACTTGATTCGTTCAATGGTATCGTCAACGACTTTAAAACAGAACTCAAAACTGTGGATTCTGGTGCTCACCTAGAGCCTCGAGGTGCTTCCTCCGCACGTTTAAATCCCCCCTGGTGCTCTCCCCGAGGTAGTCCACTTCAGAGAGCCCCGACGAGGTCACCGAGAAGTAGGACTCCTCCTCGTCCTCCATCCCGTCCTCCTCCACCGCTGCCGCCGGCCTGCTGGCCCCGAGCGCGCGGCACCGAAGCGAGCGAGCGGGATGGCGCGGGAGAGCTCCGAGCAGGCACCGGAGCAGAGGGGGCGGCCCGAAGCGACGCGGAGCCGACGGCCGCGGCGGGGCGCGGAGGCAGAGGAGGCGCACGAGCTCGGCGGCATCCGCCATTTCTGCGCGGCGCGGCTCTGGCCGTCTTTCGATTTTGGGGGAGGACGGGGTACAGTGGAGAGTGGATGGGACGTTTTTTTTTATGTTTCCTTTCTGATTGAAAGTTTTCAATTAATGGTTTATTCTTTTAAGTTTTGATTTTTTTATAGGATTATTTATATAATAATTATAAATTATTGGATCTAGATCTAATGGCTTTTTTTTTGTGTGTGTAGATATCAGAGCTTTCATTACTAAATTATAATAGGATTACATTCAACATTGATCAGGCTCAGCAGAGCGCTCGAGGGACTTATATGCCACTCTTCCCGGCAGTGCTCTTTGAAGACCTGATGTGCATAATTGTGAGCAGCCTTATTACATGATCTAGGTGTAAAGGAAAAGGCGAATTCAGTAAAGCTCCTACTTGTAGTTATGATATCATTCAGGATTAACCAGACTGCTGATCTATCTTTCTCTACATAGTTTCACAAATGGACTAGCTCTTGGCAATCCGATTCCATGCATAGCCTCTGTATTCCGCATTGCTGCGCCAGGTTTATTCCGGAATACAGAGGCAATTGGAATTTTTTTTAGAAAAAAAAGGAAAGCAAAGTTCCATTACTGCCGGCAAATCGCCGGAGACAAGGGATCCTACGGGTGAGTCGAGTGACAGGCAACTAATTCGAGAGCGATCTCTAGCTACCCAGCTCGCGAACGTGCTTCGCTCGAGTCGGTTGCCTCTGCTACGCGTGAGTGTGACAATGATGCGTGTGCAGCGTGCGTGTTCCTCTGCTTTCGAAAGCTGGCCGGCCAGCATAACTCTGCTGCTATCGTGGATGTATAATTAGATAGTGGATGGTGTAACCCTTATTTGTTCTACTCTTTGTGGTGACCTGCTCTCGCATAATGACTTTTTAAACTTGGTTCAGTGAGAAATTATTTTCGAGAAGCTTTTTCACCGTAGTTTGTTTAGAATGGGGATTACTACATTTGGCTATCCACTTCACCTCTGACTCAAAGCGACGACCACACCACATGGAAGTTAGCAGGATGGCACTTGCCCGCTTCCATGGCTTGTGATGAGTCGATCGGGTTAGTGCGATGCTGTTGGAGAAGCTTTTTCACCGTAGTTGTAAATTAAGCTACCTCTCGAGTAACAGACATTTCAGCAACGAAAACCAGCATGTCATGTTTTGTAAAAAAAAAATGCATGTAAATGTAATCGTCAGTTGAGTATGAGAGAGCTTTGTAAGTGTGAATTACTGACTTGTTGATTAGTCTGGTTCATCATCATTCCATAGAAGGAGACCGTTTATCAGTGTTACGTGCATCAACGCCACTATGGCAAGTACACAAAGTTACGATGTGGGCTTTTGTGGGGGCTTATATTATTATTGAGTGAAGCTTCACTGGATAAAGATATAGTGAATCAATATTTTGAATTTTTTGAGTCATTGAATCAACGTTCTACGAGGACTGGAACTGAAGTCAAGATTCACAAAGTTACGACGATGCTTGAGATTATCGCGCCCTCTGGACAGCTTAATTACGACGACTGCAACTGATCATCAGACACCTTCGCGTATGTCGACACAAACCAGACACACGTGTCCACCGTATACGTTGGTGAAACTTATTCGACACTAGTGGCGGCGCGGTTTGATGCTAACCCTAAGATGTCTTCGCCGCCTGGTTCACCGTCGGCGTCGGCGCTGGCGATGACAATGGGGAGGGTCTACGTGGCGCTGACGATCCTGCAAGAGCATGATCTATTATCAGAGACGTGCCGAAGGGACTCTCGTACATACTACTGCATCTGCTGCAACCGCGCCTACTGCTCCCACTGCTGCTTCTTCCACCACGTCCACCTGAACACTACACGGTCGGCCTGGACGCCGACAGCCTTCTGCACCGCCGTCTGCTCGCACCACAACCACGTCAGGGCGGGCCTCCCTGACGCCGTCGTCCGCGTCGTCAAGCACAACGGCCGGCACCGCGTCCGGTGCACGGGGACCGAGTGGTGGACCGAGCACATGGACTGCGTTCTCGCTGACCCGGTGTACGTGGGCGAGGACGAGCGGGGCCGGTACTACGAGCTGCTCCCCGTGCTGAGGTGTGGGTCCGGGAAGTACTGTGACAACGTGTGCGTGCACCACCACCTGGATGTTGTCTGTTGACGAGCGGCGGCGGCGACGGGAGGTCAGGCACGCCGCACTGAGGACAGAGGCAACCCGTCCTAGTTATACTTAGATGGGGAGGGTTTATGTGGCGCTGACAATGGTAACCCAGCTCGTTCTGATCCGACAGCTCGTTCTATTTCCAATGCCATTTTATTAGGCTTGAAATAATGTTGGTGTGCTATGTGTTCTGCTGAATTATTGTGGTTTTGATCAGATAGACATTAAGTCTACAGTTTATGGACAGGTATTGTCCAAAAAAAAATTATGGACAAGTATACATACTGACGTGTCAGGACAATATTTTAGACTGATGATGATCTAGTGCAAAGAGCGCGAGCACAATGACATTAACTATTGAAATGTAGGATGCCGGCGTAGAGTGGAACTTAATAAAGGTATGGTCACAAGATGACCTTGAAACATCCTATTTATGGAAGAGGTAAAAGGTGCCAGAAATCTGGCAAGAAATTTGATGGTTAACTGCAAGAGATTTTAACCTTATCTACAAGGCAGAAGATACACATAGGCTGAATCGAAGACTCATGAATTTGAAGCAACCCTTCCACTTGAGGTGAAAGAATAATAGCACTAAATGGGAGAAAATATTCCGAGGAAAATGAAAAGGAGATCCTAATAATATGACCAGGATTGATAAGAAGATTCTATACTGTTTCGTGTGAGGAGTTTTTCCCTATTTCAACCTCCATGGTGTTCAAAGGAGCGACACAACAACAACAACCTACGTCCTCACCTGCTACCACCATCGCGCCTCAACACCACCAATACAAGCATCGACGAAACAAGCAGGGAATGAAGAGGATTTGACCGTTGTTGCTGCCACTAGGAGCCGTAACGACGTCAAAAGCAACTGATTCCTTACAAGAAATATGACCTTCTTTTTATGTTTAAATTTTGTCGCAGAAGGTCATGTTACAAAGTTCGCATGACTATTCAATGTAATATTATACTTTTAACGATATATCCATTCTTTTTCGTCACATTTTTTCTACGATTATACTTAAAAAAACATCACAAAGTGTAACCATTACAATCTGATATGACATTGACATGGCACTGATGTGACATAAACCAATGTGGCTCACTATTATTATGGGCTGGCTCATTTCATTTTATGGTCCAAAATCTACCATGGTTCACTTATATCAAAGATCTGACCCAACTCATGTTGTGGGCTAGGCTCAACCAATATCACAAATCAGGTTATTACAATATGATCCCGCTCTATCTTTTTTTTAGCTAGACCCAGGTCAAAATAAAATTTGTGCCCAAACAACTAGCGACTTGTATCTGAATTACAAAAAAAATATTATTCATTAATATCAGATTTACATATCCACAATTACATTATCCAGATTCAAGATATAGTACAACTAATATCAATTAAAATCCAGCCATCTACTAACTAATAATATCAGGTCTCTCATAGATTCTAGCAAAGTAGCAAAATAAACAGATCATAAATCTACATGATCAAGAATGACATAGAACTTGTTGACGTGTAATACAGTCTCCTTAGCCTTTACTCTATATATTCTATAATAGAATCCATTATATTGCACCTAACAGTGTCTAGGCCATTAGTGTTAAATTGTTTAACAATTACTGTTATTAATGATAAAATACTTATAACTTAATATTAAAACAAAATTTGCATGCTAAATCATGTAGATAAATATGACAATACGTGCACTCATAATTCTGAATACATTTATAAGACTAGAAACTTATGCATTTGCACAAGAAAAGATATACTAGACTAACAATACTTATGCACTCATAATCAGCTTGGGAGCAACATTCGTTCTCCATCACTATTTGAAAGAACACTCACGCATACATAGTTTTTTAGCTCATACTTTGATCTAGGTTGGAATAGCCGAGTTCATTCATATGCCCTTGGGGTTATTATATACACACGACAAGTCGGCTTGCAATGCAACTACCTAAATATAACTTGCTCTCTTATATGTAGACAGTGGTCATAAGACTTTTACTTCTATACTACTCTGCTAAATTAACTTAATAGCTAAGAAAATAAGCAAGCATATTAGTATATTGCATCAACAGCTTTTAAGTAAATGCGTAGGTAAACAAAAGAGCAATCATACATGCTGCTAACTAACACTGGTGCTCTAATCACCTTTTAGTCAAGGTTCACATATCAACCACAACCTCTACCTTTTTACTACTTATTTTTTCCATAGATATTTATTTATAGATACAAATATGATACATACTTAAAATATATTTGATGACAAATCTAGTCATGCAATTTATGATATGGTTGAATAGATACTTTTAAGATTATTAGAAGTTGAAATTATCAATTATTAGTGAATGTAGGGTTGTACAAACCTCCCTTTTAGAATATTTAGCAAATTTGATTTTTAATGTTCATACTTTGATTAGTAATATTTGTGAAACTATTTAGTTAAGTACAACAATCAAACTAGCAAACTATATAGAACGAATTTCTCCTAACTCTTATGCAATTCGGAGAAGCTTAAGACCTTTTCCGGTACACAAAAGTAGCTCTTAAACTCAAAGAATGTCTGACAATGTTTATTGCGGAACTTATAGGGCTAGCAAGAAACAACAAGGTTTTTGATGATGAGATCATCCCACCACACAGATTAATTGAGAACTGTCACGATTCAGCTATGGAGCTATATATTCGAGCATACAATTCATAAAACATCTCGTTTTTAGATGCGTTAGATAAATGGCGATGAACTTTTGAAAAAGACACATATAAAGTCTAGTCTACCCGAACCATCTCGTTTCTATATGAGAAAGATAAATGCCGATGAACATGCAAAAGGACCACATATAAAAGGACTTCATGAACCGTTAGAATCGGTTTGAGAGCATTGCGCCATCTGGCCAGCCTACGACGATCGAAACTGATCAGCGACCTTCCCGTAGGCTGACACACATACCAGAGCAAGCCACGACCCTGCCCCGACGCCGCCGTCAGCGTGCGGCGGCTCCACCACGTAGGCGCCGCCCTCTCGTCCTGCGCCGGGCACCGGCGCGTTCCTCGACAACCCCTGCGGCACGTGCGGCGGCACCGAGACCGGCAGCTCCTCGTAGCCATCGTCGACGCAGTCCGCGCGCAGCGGCGGCGTCGCCGTGCCGGGCGGACAGCACGTGTTGCCCCAGCACAGAGTGGCCAGAGTGGGCGTCATCGTCGCCATCACGCGGTGTTCGATGGATTCACGATGTGCGATCGTCGCGGGACGTAGCAAGCGGAGTCGGCACGATCAACGCGAGGAGGATTCGAAAAACTTCCGTAGCTATACGTTGAGGGCGCGGGCAGATTATATCGCCTACGACGCGCAAATGTGTTGGGATTCAGTTGGAGTTCTGAGCTCGGGTCCTAGTCCAAGACGGACAAAGGAACCAGAACGACCTTCTTCTACTCGGTATTGGAAATCTTATTTGAAAAAACAACAATACATTCAATCAAGTCGTTCCAAACAAACTTGAATTTCTTATTATATTTTCTTACATTCAAGTAATAGGATACATATGGTCCATAACCACAGCAAATGTGTTTATGCCAAATTAATTAAGTGCCGAACATGTGGCATCACGACGTGTCGTAGAAATTTGCCCGAGAGGTCAAAGTATGAGCAGGGATTGAAAAAACACTACAATATCTTTTTTTTTCTATCACCAAAACCGGTTGATAAACCAGAAAACCAGATAAAAAAATGTTTTTACTACAGTATTAGGATCAGTTTTTACACGTATGGTGAAATCGAATCGTATCGGTTTCACAAAAACCGATCGATTTTTAACGGTTTTTGAACCTATGAGTATGAGCTGATAGCCTCTGTCACGTGTTGCGATTTTTGAATCTGATCCTAATTAAAAATCAAATAACGCTATGTCATAAATAAATTTATTGATAGAATGCTAATAATATCAACCACGACTGCAACAAAACCTTATTGACCCCCACAGGAGAGAGAGAATGGACCCTAGCATCGCCAGGCGACTATGGGCGATGCGGGATCGGATGGAACCCTCTCGTTGAAGGGATTGTCTACTATCTCTTGATGATTAGTGTCTGGATTCATCATACTCGATCTAGGACGCAGTCCCTATCGATTACGCGATGGAGGTGGCCGATTAGGTTGCGACTTGGCTTTCCTTCGTATTGGAGGCGGAGTCTGATAATATCGCAGTCTACAAATTGTGGCCTCCAGGCAGATTATTGGCGTATCCCTTGGTCTATTCGTCTTGCTTTCCACAGTGGGGGTGATTCAGGGGGATCCGTTAAGGATCCTACCCACCCGAAGCCGTCAGCGGCAACACAAGAACTAGCCCCCCCCCCCCCCCCCCCCCCAAGATCGCTCGGATGGTAGACAATAGCGAAGCTTCCCCATTGACGACGATCGGTGCTGATGGGGTGGGAGCCAAGATTCCCATCGATAATGAGATGGCGGCCAGGGTGCACAACCGGAGGGAGCGAGATGGGGAACATGAGGAGATTAACGATGCTAAAGGGACATCAAGGTGAGACCGACGGTGCCGGCAGTGGCGAGGAGCCTAAACTTTGCTGGTCCACAAAAGGAGAAGATGCAAGCGGCTTCAAGCTCATCCAAGCAGGCAGAGAGAGGCCCCACAGGAAACAACAAGTGAATGTGTCAACACACAAGGAGGTGCATGAAGACCAGGAAGCAGATATGGATGAAGTCATTGTCCCCCAACAATAAGTAATGAACCGGTACATAGCGTTGCTGAGATGCATGTTGATGGGCGGATCCGCCGCGAACGTGAATCTAGAGGCTCATGGTATCGGTTGTAAAGAAAGAGTTTTGTTTGGGACATTCAGTCAAGCGATGAGGATATTGAAGATAGTGTGACAATGGAGCTGGATAACAAAGAGAAGGCCAATGTTGTTGATCGTTTCCATGTGAGGAAGTTTGGAGCAAAGGCGGCAGGGCCTGTGAAAAAGAAGGGAGCGCTGAAAATTGCTGGGTCGGGAAGGGAGATCGACAAGGGGAGGAAGATTGGTAAGGAACAACTGAAGCCAAATATCCAACAGTCTATTCAGACCCTCGTGGACCAGGGACTGAATATAGTGGAAGCTACGCGTGTTGTCTACGTGAAGGACGAACCACTGGAGAAGATGGAGGAGTCGCCTGTCAAAAAACTCAAGGCTACGACACCTGTGTCGGAACTAGAACACCTGACGGGACCTCAGGGTGAGGCCCGTCAGGAGCAATGAGTATCTTGGCATGGAACTGTTGAGGGGTGGGGAATCCTCGAACAGTTTGGAATCTTTGCGCTTTGATTAGAGTGCATAACCCTAAACTTGTCCTTCTTAGTGAAATGTGACAATGTGAGAGTCAGTTGCAAAACCTTAGATGGAGAATAGGTCTAAAGAAGTGTTATACCATTCAACAAAGTAATAGATGTGGTGGTCTGGTGCTTTACTATGATGAGTCCTTAGATGTGCATTTACAGTCTTACTCTGATCGTCACATTGATGTTCTTGTGAAAGAAGAAGCTGGGAGCTCCCCTTGGCGTGCTACTTTCGTCTATGGGGAACCAGAGTCAAACATAGGCATAGAATGTGGTCTCGCCTCCGCCAAATAAAAGACAGAGTGCATGAACCCTGGTTAGTCATAGGCAATTTCAATGAAGCCGCTTTGCAATACGAACATTTCTCTGAAACAAGATGGGGGGAGAGACAAATGGAACTTTTTTGAGAGGTGCTTGATTATTGTGATCTAACTGATATTGGTTTTTGTGGTTTACCTTGGACTTATGATAAGAGGAAAGGGGGTCACCACAACATCAAGGTACGATTGGATCGGGGGGTAGCGACCACAGGGTGGATGGACCGGTTCCCCAATGCGATACTGCATCATCTTGTGTCGCCAAGGTCTGATCACTACCCCCTATGGATAAACATATGCCCAGTTGATGAACGTCCTAAGAAGCGGATCCAACGTTATGAAATAATGTGGGAAAGAGAGAAGTTGTTGGGTGATGAAATTTCAAATGCCTGGAAATCGTTTGGCTCGAAAAGTAATCTAGGAGAGATAGTAAATACCCTGGGGCATGTGATAAGACAGCTACATGCTTGGAGTGTTGTACATTTTGGTTTGGTAAGGAAAGAACTCGAGGCATTAAGGAACCAACTGGAAGCACTGCATCGACAAAGTGATGCGGATAATTAAGCAGATATTAGAGCAACCATGATACAAATGGATGAGGTGCTCTACAGAGAAGAGATGTTGTGGTTACAGAGGTCGCGCATTATGTGGTTAAAAGAGGGGGATAGGAATATAAAGTTCTTCCATCATAAGGCGTCTGGAGAGCACGCAAAAATAAGATAAAAAAGCTAAAGCTGATGGATGGGTCATGGACAGAGTAGAAAAATGAAATGGAGGAAATGGCCACTCAATTCTTCAAGTAGCTGTACACGGTAGATGATGAGTCTGACCCAAACTTGGTTACACATCTGTTTGAGTCTGTGGTTTCCGTGAATATGAATGAAAGCTTATGCAAACCTTTTACTGATGAAGAGATAAGTGACGCCCTTTTTTAGATTGGACCTCTAAAGGCGCCTGGTCCTTACGGCTTCCCGACCCGCTTCTTCCAAAGGAATTGGGGAGTGATTAAATCAGATGTGATCCAGGCAATTCAGGTTTTCTTTGAGACGAGCACCGTGCCTCAGCGGGTAAATGATACTTTGATCATCTTGATCCCAAAAAAAGACTGCCCGGAGAGTTTGCAAGACTTTCATGCTATCAGCTTATGCAACATGATTTACAAAGTGGTCTCTAAATGTTTGGTGAATAGACTACGTCCTCTTCTACACGAGATAATCTCACTGATTCAGAGCGCATTCATCTCGGGCAGGTTAATCACTGATAATGCACTAATTGCATTTGAGTGTATTCACATGCTACAGCAGAATAACAAACCAGAGAATTTTTGTGCATACAAATTGGATCTCACTAAGGCCTATGATCGAGTTGACTGGAATTTCTTAGAGTCAGTTTTGTTGAAGCGGGGCTTTCAGAGTAAATGGGTGCAGTGGATCATGAGTCGTGTAACCACTATACGATACTCGATTAACTTCAACGGTGTCCTTTTGGACACGTTCCAGCCAACACGTGGACTACGCCAAGGTGATCCTTTGTCCCTATATCTATTCTTATTTGTTGCTGATAGCCTGTCAGCCCTGTTGAGCCATGAGCAGGTGGAGAGAAGGCTGACGCCGATTCGGGTCTCCCGGAGAGCGCCACCAATTTCCCACCTATTTACAGATGATAGTCTACTCTTTTTTAAAGCCAATGCCACGGAAGCCAATAATGTCAAGGAGGTGCTTAGCACGTTCTCCAGGGGTACTAGACGGCAAATCAATCCCGAGAAGTGTTCTATTCTCTTTGCAAGTCAGTGTCCTGAGCAGATTATTGAAGAGGTGCGTACTGTGTTGGAGGTGTACGTCCCATCTTTCAAGCCAAAGTATTTAGGGCTGCCTACTCCAGAAGGGAGAGTAAAACGGGATCACTTCCAACCAATTAGCGAACACCTTGGGAAGAGAATGGATGCATGGTGCAAAAAGGATCTATCATTCGGAGGGAAGGAGGTGCAGATAAAATCCATTGCCCTAGCCATACCAACGTACACCATGAGTGTGTTCCGTCAGGATGGGCTCTGCGATGAAATGGAGAAGATGATCAAAAGATACTGGTGGAGAGTAAAAAAAAAAGGTAAACGCCAGACACATTAGGTGGCATGGAAGAAAATGCTAAGGTCAAAAGGAGAGGGTGGATTAGGATTTAGGGACCTGAAGCTTTTCAACAAAGCACTTCTGGCGAGGCAGGCATGGATACTAATCGAATGCCCAGATAGTCTATGCACGAGGGTCCTCAAAGAAAAATACTATCCGATTGGTGACCTTCTGGATACAGTGTTCCCATAGTCCATATCCCCCTCATGGCGGGCTGTAACCTTTAGGTTAGAGTTGTTGAAGGAGGGACTCATATGGCATGTGCGTGACAGAAAGAATATCAAGATCTGGAGGCACAACTGGCTCCCCCGTGAGATGGGACTAAGAGCATCTCCAAGAGCTCCCTAATACTTTTCCCTAAATCAAATTATTGGAAGTTAATGAAAAAATCAACCTCCAACAGTTTTTCTAAACAGCTTCCTAATTTTATCCCCTCCCTAAAACAACCTTAATTGTAGACAAAAGAAGGGAAGGAATTAGCATACCCAATCCCACGCGTCCCGCTTGGACGGCAAAAATTGGCGGCATCTGGACAGAGAAAATACTGTACGCGCCAAAAGAAACACAGTCGACCGCATCCGCTCCACCTTCGGCACCGCAACTCCAGTCGTGCAACCCCCTCTCCGACGGCCGGCATGGCTCGGCCCGCGACTCCTCTTCCCTCCTCGGGCTGGCGTACCTCCAGCCGCGAACCCTCTCCCCTCATCCAATCGGAGCGCCTCTGCTCCATCTCAGGCTGGCGCTCGTCTGCTTCACCTCCGGCGATGCAACTCCACTCGCGCCACCCCCTCCGGCGGCCGGCGCGCCTCCTCCCGCGACTCCTCTCCTGTCCTCCGGCAGGCGCGCCTCCGCCTGCGACCCATCTGCTCCACCTCCCGGCCGGCGTGCTGTTGCATCTACTGCCGGTTTGCCTCTGCTCTCGCCCCCTGTTTTCATCAACACTCGTAGGTTCGAATCCTACTTGGGGAGATTTGATTCTTGCCTGATTGAAGTAAACCCGATTTCTCAATGTGTGGACTGCTCTTTACCTAGGTCCCCACGCGTGAACTGACTAATTCTTGCCTGATTGAAGTAAACCCGATTCTTGCCTGTCTCAGTCAATTTTAGCAACAGAGTCGAGCGAGACCTATAAAATCACCATGTTCACTAGTAGGCTCAAGTATTTTGGCTTTACAAAAGTACACTGTAAAGTAACATCATGTGAATATATACAGTTTGTGAATTGAAATGCAGGTACCCAAATGGGTTGTATTCAATCATTTTTGTCATGATCATTGCATACATTTTTTAACTTGCACCAGTAGTTCAGTACATCTCTACGTTTCAGTCAATTTTGAACCAATTTTTAAGATCACTAGTTTCAGACTGATCCTTTTTGTTAGGTGCAACCGTTTGACTGATCTCAGCTCTAGTGGGAATATTGGATATGTAGCACCAATCTATCTGAATCATTAACAATTTTATTTTAGTTTAGTTCTGCCTTGCTGTAGCACACAATTCTAAAAGGTGCTAGGTGTACTAATGTAGTACTAGAACTAGAAGAACGCATAATCTTTCTTCAGTGCTTGATGACTTCCTGCCTGGTAGCAGTTTTGTCTCTATTTTTTTTGTATCTTATACAGTTATATGGAACTAGAAGAACTGTTGTTGAGCTTACATAGCTATTCTAGTTACATGGAGAGTTCATATGCAGGCTAAAAGTGATGTTTGTAAACGTATATAGCTATCGTGCTTACATGGAAGATAGAACATAACTACAGATACAAAGATGTGTTCTTGTGTCCTGCTTTTCTCAATGTCGCATCGAGTGCAATTGAAATCTATCATTCATAGGAAATGGCTTATCTTCTCTAGCTGACCTGGAATTTGTCATTCATAGCAAACAGTGCTTTGTTCTGTCAAAGTAGTATCCACTTTACATCTAGTAAACTTTAAAATAGGTGTTTTACTGTTCTTATATATCCAACAACTGGTTATGTGATTTAATAATACATAATAAACTCAATAGCTCATTATCTGCTTATCTGAGTTGTACAACTCTATGATTATATGATTTTGGATCTCCATGACAAAGTATATTACTGAATCTACAGTAACATTTATCAAATCTTGGAAGTGCATTTGTTATCTGTGTTTCAAATAGTAGAGCCTGATCTTGTTG
This sequence comes from Eleusine coracana subsp. coracana, assembly GCA_032690845.1. Classification (NCBI taxonomy): domain Eukaryota; kingdom Viridiplantae; phylum Streptophyta; class Magnoliopsida; order Poales; family Poaceae; genus Eleusine; species Eleusine coracana. Next base: position 3,567,183 of record CM064418.1, read on the forward strand.
ATTTCATAAACCATCATTTTTGTAAATTGCAACTGGTTTATGCTCTCTAATTTATTAAATTGCATCTGGTGTATGATCTCTAAGTTAGCAAATTATAGTAAACTATCGACTACAGTATTATGACTGAAATCTTTTTCTTCGTTCTGCCTTGATACTTGTTCTATTATGTCTAGATCATTGCTGCTAATATATCCTATTATTGTCTTGTGGTACAGTCAGTTGTGACAATGACGTCAGAGGGTTTTTTTATGACCATGATGAATGAATCTCTCGATCAGAATGGAACACAGTGGGATGGTTTAGGTAGCCCTCCAGAAGAGCAGGCTGTACACACTACTCCCACCACACAATTGAACAAGAAGACAAGGAACAAGAATTTCAATCAGAAAGAAGACATAGCACTTGTAAAGGCTTGGTTGGGTACAAGCACTGATGCAATTCCAGGAACCAACCAAAAGCGTGGTGCTTTCTGGACAAGAGTTCATAATTTCTATCATGCTGAGAAGGACATTACGGTACAACGTACCCCTAACTCATTATCTCATTGTTGGACCAATATTCAAGAGTCAGTCAATAAGTTTTGTGGATGTGTCACCGCTATTGAAGGTAGAAATCAGAGTGGAAAGACTTTTGAAAATAAGGTTAGTGATACATACATACTTTTCTGTTAGTGAATTATTATGTAACTCATTTAACTAACAATTGCCTAATTGTTTTGTTTAGCTTATGGATGCTTGCATTTTATATAAGGAAGAAGACAAGGAACACAAGTCTTTTCAGCTTTTGCATTGCTGGAATTTATTACAGCATGAACCAAAATGGCATGAGAAGATGACTCAATTGACATCACCTAAATCAACTCATCAGAAACACAAGGCTTCTCCAGATTCAATCCTAGATTTAACTGGTTCTCCAAACAATGATGATACAAATGCTGATAATATTGTGAATGCAACTCCAGAAGGTGATGCACCTAAGAGGCCAATGGGAAGGAAGAAGGCTAAACAACTTTTATGCCGAAGTGGAGGGGATTCATGCATAGAAGCATTCGATCATTTGTGGGAGAAAAAGAAGGAGACCGATGTAGAGAAGGAAGTGAAAAAAGATGAAAGGTTCTATAAAGCACTTGAAATTGAGAAGGAAAAACTGCGCATAGAAGCAGCAAGGGCTGCAAGTGAGCAAGAGGAGGCACAACTGAGAAGAATGTTAGAAGAAGAAAGAATAATGACTATGGACATTAGTGGGATGTCTGTGGAGCAGCAGCTATACTACAAGAGCATACATACTGAGATATGCAGCCGTCGAGGAATCAATTTTCCTGTTTAGTTGTGGTCCTGTTTCTGTGTTTCTTTCCACATTTGCTTCAGACTTTTTCTTTTTAGTTGTGGTCACGGTCTGAAACAACAAATAATTATCAAGTTGGACATGTTGATTAGCGATTTTATTACAGATTTATTATCAACTGTTACAAGCAACTTGTAGATTACACATTGCAACAAAATAAAGAAGAGAGTACTCTGGTCTGATTGCATTGTGAACCAAAGATACAAATTGAAGTTGCTTGGTTATGATTCAGTATCGAAGTTATTATCCAGAGTCCATTGCATTGTGAACCAGATATACAAAAGGAGGAGTACATCTAAATAGCATGACTATTTTATTTCAGAGAAAACCATAAACCAGAGTTCAAATTTTAAAAAAGTAGAAAGTCTATTAAAGTCTAAAAGACATGGCATGGAATTAAGAATATTTGTCTGGCTTATGTTGCCACAGATGCTCCACTAGATCTTCTTGCAGTTGATGATGAGTTTCATTATCTCTAATTTTTTTACGTGTCTCGATAAATTCTAGAAGATCCAGCGTATGATGATGTGAAGCACTGACATTATCTTCATCAGGGTCAAAACGTTCTTCTACATTCACCTCTCCCTCATCTTCAATGATCATATTATGCATGATGACACAAGTTTTCATAATATATCCTAATGTTTCTTGGTCTTATAGACGTGCTTGACCTCGAATAATGGCAAAACGAGCTTGTAGAACTCCAAAGGCTCGTTCCACATCCTTCCTTACTGATTCTTGTGCTTTCATGAAATATTTTCTTTTATTACCCTGTGGTTGTCCTATGGTCTTCACAAATGTTGTCCAAGATGAATATATGCCATCAGCAAGATAATAATCCATTTCATAATCATGATTAATAGTATACTTGACTTCTGGCGCTTTTCCTTCACATAACTTTGCAAATAGTGGAGAACGTTGTAGGACATTAATATCGTTATGTGATCCTGATAAACTAAAAAAGGCATGCCAAATCCATAGATCCTTGGAAGCAACAGCTTCCAAGATTATTGTTGGAACACGAACGTGGCCGGAGTACATACCATGCCATGCTGTAGGATAATTCTTCCACTTCCAATGCATACAGTCTATGGAACCTAACATTCCTAGAAAATCTCTTTCCTCTGCAATGGCCAGTAAGCGAGCAATATCATTCTGATTAGGAGACCTCAAGTACTCATCTTCATAAATCTCAACTATTGCTATGACTAGTCTTCTCATACTCTCGATGGCAGTGCTTTCTCCAATATTAATGTATTCATCTGTATAATCGGCTGCTACTCCATAAGTTAGTGTACGAAAAGCAGCAGTTACCTTTTGTAAGCAACTTAGTCCAAGAATATTTGCTGCATAGCACAAAATAATCATCATGATGTTCTACTGCATGCATTATACGCAGGAACAGGGAACGACTCATTCTGAACCTGCACATATTGGTAAAATACTTGAATGAGAAAACATGTCATATACGACAGAAAAAATAAATAATTTCGACTAATTACAAACCTTCGTCTGAAAAACTCAGCGTCGTAAGTTGGATCATCTGAGAAGTAATCCTCAAACAACTTCCAATGACATAGTTCTCTTTTACGCCGAACAACTTTATGACCTAGGACTGAGCCGGCGTGTTTGCGATTACCAATAAACTGATAATGAGTCTGTATGATTTGGGCCGAGCCAATTAAAAAATCATCATCATCATCAGATGATGACTCTAATGCTAGTTGCAACAATTGGCTCATGATGAACGAACGTTGATTACTACCAAGGCGCCGCTAATCTGAAGCAACAATTAATGATTGAGATGAATAAAAAATCTGAACAATGATTGAGAGAGAAGGGAAAGATAAGGGCTACGTACATGTTGATTGGAGCACGTCCGGTGACTTGATGCTTCTACGTGTGCGAGCTGTTGCCTGTTGAGGGAGTCCAGCGGCCAGCAGAGGTACGGCGCTGTGCGAGAGCGTATGCGCAGGTGCTAGTCGTCCGGGTGGAGGCGATCGCAGGATGCGGCGGCGAGCGGAACGCAAAGCCTATGACCGTCATCTACACAAAACCTTTAAACAGGCCACGTGGACCTATTTAAATTAGAATAGATTTATTTTTAGGGAAATTGTTAGAGAAGGATATTTATTTTAGTCCTAATAGTTTTTGGACTGTCCTTAAAACAAATTTTTTGAGAGTAACTTTTAAGAAAGCTCTTGGAGATGCTCTAAGGATAGGTGTAAGAAGATAGCCCTACCAGCTAAAATGGGTATCCCAACTGATGAATGAGGAAGGTACAGATTGGAATGACAATATTTGGACAGTTTTTTTTTTCTCCCCCATGATATCGACGCCATCAAGAAGATTAAAACAGCACCGACCCAGAAGGACTTAGTCGCTTGCCACTACGAGAAAATGGGGCTATTCACTGTAAGAAGTGCGTATCGACTGGCAGTCCGTCTTGAGGGAAACGGCAGAGACACCCAGGCGTCCAGCAATCGGCCGTGGGGTGATAGGGACATGTGGAAACTAAAGGTACCAGAAAAGATACGCATCTTTGTCTAGAGAGTTATCTGCAATGGCCTACCAACGAAGATGAATAAGTGGAAGAGAACTTTAGAGACTGTGAATACCTGCAGCATATGTGGGGTGGAGGTTGAGACAGAATTCCATGCACTGATTAAATGTCCACATGCAGTTGCCCTGAGACAGGCCATGAGGGCTACTGGGCCTTACCCTGAGAGGACAAGCTGCGTGTGGGAAACGATGAGTGGCTGTTGGTGTTACTATCAAACCTGGAGGTTGAGGAAGCAGGCAGGATGGCATTACTGCTTTGGAGAACGTGGTATGTCCGGAATGACATTATTCATAACTCAAAGTTCAACTCAGTAGTGTCATCTGTAGGTTTCCTCGAAAGCTATAACCAACTCCTGACCACGCCCACATGTTGGAGTCTGATGTCAATAGTAAGCCTTCTATGGCCACTGTAAAAGACCAGAGGAACTACAAGACCGGCTGAAGATGAGATGGATCCCTCCCCCTCAAGGGTGGCAGAAAATTAATGTGGACGGCGCCTTCTCCAAGGAATCGAGTAAAGGGGGAATCGGGGTGGTGATCAGAGATAGTGAAGGCCAGGTACTGCTATCGTAGTGGAGAGTTATATTTAAAGCAGATTCAGCGGAGGAGGTCGAAGCTCTTGCATGCAAAGAAGGAGTCCAGTTAGCGGGAGAATGGGTTCATATGCCAGCAATCCTAGAGACAGACTGCCTGACTTTATCTAAAACCTTGATGTGTAAGGTCCCGTGCCGATCCTGCCTATACTTCATAGTCAGGGAGATTAGAGAGGCTAGCAGTAGTCTGTCCGAGATTATGTTCCGGGCAATTAAGAGAGAACAGAATGGTGCTGCTCATGAGCTCGCGTAACTGGCGAAGCGGACAACACACACGGCGGTGTGGTGTTCGTATATCCCCAGCTGTATTGAGCAATTGGTTGCTCATGATTGTAATCCATCATCTGAGTAATCAATAAAGTTCTCTCTTATTCGCAAAAAAATAATAATATCAAATACCTTTTTTAAATATAATATCATACTATAAAAATATATAGGAAATCATCTTAAGCTTAATACTTTCAAAATTGTTATAAGGAAAAGAAAAGGTATCAATGCGGCTGCTATTTAAGTGTTTCAGGTGGTGGGTATGTGAGCACTTGTTATTTTATCATGACCAGTAGGAACTTCTTTGATTTTGAGCATGGATCATAAATGTATATTTGTTACTTCATTTCAATATGTATGGAGAACAAATGATTCATTGTTAAAAGATATAGTATTTGCTAAGATAGAAAATTTTGTTTTGGATTGTAATGTACCAGAGCAATATTTTCTAGAATAATACATGAACATTAGAATATTAGTGCACTCGTTTGCATAATTAAGCGAAGACATCGATCTCAATGACTCGGTCGATTGATTCAACTACTAGGGTTAGCAAACGAGTATGTCATTTTTGGCATACTGATAGTTCTAACAAAATTCTACATATGGTGGATGTGTATATATCTCGTTGTATTAGAATATGTCATCATTTGCTTCATATGTTGTCCGATACAAATTCTCTTATAATTAAACACAAAGCATGCCCATTGCGCACTTACACACATGATAAATTAACAAACAAGAGAGTATGTCTCATGAATACATAAAAAAGTATATGCTAAAATGATATTCCACTTACATATTGTTGATGCATAGTGTAGTTTTTGGCATTGTGTGTTTTCTCAACATTTTTATTCTCATAAATAAGTATTTAAAAAATTGTAAATTTAAGGTACATGAAATTTTCTTAGGCTACCTATGTAGTTTCTCCAAGTGCAAACACTATCTTAGAATTAAAATAGCATACTAAAACAAACTCTTCAAGTTAATCATACATTAGTGTCAATCTACACTTGAGAAGCAACTGCAATCTTCTTCAGAGCTATATAAGTATACCATTTTTTTTATTGTTATAAGATTTGCTTAAATCTATAAGAACTATCGTATCAAGTAAGACAAAACTAGAAAATTACTCATATAATGACTTGTGGGTATAAAAGATGTTGTAATGGCATATTCGAAGAAGAATAGGAGGCATGTTTTATATGCAAACTAAAATTCTAGCGAGCATTCATGTGGAGAAATCAGAAAAGCCATCAAGATTTTCATCCGAAAATCTTGTGCAACCTCAAAAGCATTGAAAAGCACAAAGTCTTGCAACAAGAAGCCAACATTTTTTAAGTTGTAATATTTGTTATTGTTTGATTTGATACTGGATTGATAAATCTGTAAAATAATTATTGATACCCTCTATGCAAAGTGCAAACTGGAGATGTTTTATTTATAAAATTTTGAATAAAATAACGCGCATTAAACTAAAATATATTATATAAAAGATGTTATTAAACACTATAAAACTAAATTACCAAATAATACATGTTTATGTGGATGACTATTATGTTGGCATCAATTTCTGATGATCCTATTCAAATCTATTATAAAATCTATCATAAGATGAAAGTTATATTAAATAAGATGTCATATCAGTAAAAATAATGACATGATATTATAATTAAAATAAAAGAGATAAAATATGAAACTTCATTAAAATTCCTATTGAGCAAAGGGTTTCATCCCAACATAGTTTAATGAAGCTCAATACAATAATTTATTATCATGATTTACTTATAAAATCATAAGATAAAATTTATATATTAAAAAACAATTTCATCACTCAAACCAAATATCTAAAAAATGATATGACATTTTTTAAAAAAGTGAATTAATAAAGTTTGTTTTTTTTGAAACCGAGGCTTCTTGAAACTGCTGTTTCTATATACTTTTAGAAAAAATGTTACTTCTACATTACTTTGTTATGCAAGAATCCGTCAAATCTCTTACCAAAAAGCATGTTCGAGACGATCTTCAGGGTCTAGGCCACCAGGCCTCTAGCCCACATTCCAAGAAAAGCAGCCCATTTCCGAGATCTCTTCTGTCTGAGTGTCTGACATTCTTCTGAAATGCATCTCTTTCAGTTCAGAGCGCTATTCCTTGTGCACTTTTGACAACTTATATATGGGACCTACTCCGTTGGCCCACCAAACGTGCAGGTAGTATTTTCTTTAGGGAGTATCTAATTTTCAGTCGAATCAACGCTTTTGACCCTTAGATCTATATCTAATGGATAAAAAAGATAAAATTTTTCTATAGTCTATACATAATACTAATTAATACAAATAATTCTACAAATAAATAAATAATAAAAAGAATAAAAGAAATAAATAACAAAAATAATTTGAACAGATCGAACGGTGAAGCTTCGACTGAAGCAGACCGATGTTTTCAGTGGATTGGATAAAAGAATTTCCGTTTTCTTTATCCATGTTCAGCGGGCCCCAGAAAAAGTCCGACCCTACCTTTTCAGTGACTGAATTTACCACAAAACGCAACACGGCTGACGCCCAAGCCTCCTGGCCTTTCACGCGGGCGGACCGAGTCCTATCCGACTCCAACCAAACCCCTGCGTAATCCAATCCCGACCCCAAGCCACGACCCGACCCAACCATGGCCGCCGCCGACGACCCAGCCGCCGCGGCCGCGGCCGCCTCCTCCTCCGCCGGCCACGAGGACGACGAGGGAACCGATACCGACGGCTCTAACTCTGACCGCGCCGCCGTCCAGGACCCGGACCCTCAGCTCCTCCCCGACGACGCCGCGCCGGCCCCTCCTCCCCCTCCCGTCGCCGCCCCTGAGGCCACCGGCGCGGTTCCGCCGCCGCCGCCTCAGACCGCCGCGACGGACGACTCGCGTCGCCTGTTCCAGCGGCTGTGGACGGACGAGGAGGAGCTCCTCATCCTGCGCGGCTTCCTCGACTTCACGGCGCGCCGGGGCACCACGTTCGCCTCCCACCAGTACGACACGGGCCCCTTCTACGAGGAGATCCGCCGCCGCCTCTCCTTCGAGTTCACCAAGAGCCAGCTCATCGAGAAGCTGCGCCGCCTCAAGAAGAAGTACCGCGTCTGCGCCGCCCGCATGGCCGCGCAGGGCGCCGCCTTCGCGTTCCGCAGCGCGCACGAGGGCGCCATCTACGACGTCGCGCGGCACATCTGGCGGCCCGCGATCAGGCGCGACGGCAACGGCGCCGGTGGAGACGCCTCCGACGAGGACGACATCAACCCCGCCGCCGCGGCCGCCGCAGGAGCCGTGCCTGGCGCGGCGGAGGACGGCGCCGGCGGCGGGAGCGCGTCCGCGCACACGCCGAGAGGCAGGGGAGCCCGGCGCGTCAAGAGGAAGACGGCGCAGGAGATGGAGGCGAACGCATTGCCCACCACCACGTCTCCGCTGATCGTGAATGACGTGGCTCGGCAGCCGCTTGTTGTTGCCGTGGAGAATTTGACGCCGGCGATTGCACAACTTCCTCCTGTGGTGGCACCTTCACCGGCGCCAGCCATTGCCAATGGCGCCACAGAAGAGGCTGTCCGTGCTATCCTATCACCGCTACTGAGAGAAGTCATCAGCTCCATCACTGTCGCTGGGCAGACTGGACTCGGGTTGGGCTTGAACATGGGATTTGGTGGCATTGGCGGCGTTGACATTCTCGGCCTTGGTTTAGGAGTTGCAAGCTCAAGCCCTGTGGTGTCCGGTGATGAGAAATGGAGGCAACAACAGATTCTGGAGCTTGAGGTTTATCTCAAGAGGATTGAACTTGTACGGGAGCAGGTCACAGCAGCACTAGAAGAGCTCAGATCATCGGAAGGTTGATTAGCCTAGCTATCTTCTTTTATGATGATTAAAGTTCCCTGTTTCCTTAAGGATAGAGAGAGCATTAACTGCTGTTAGATACTGCAAAGCATTGGATTCGGAGTATACAGTATACAGAGCTTCTGTTATATAAACTTCTAATTATACTGGGCTAAGTTTAGTTGCTTGTAGGTTTCGTTTTGCTTGAGAAAATTGCTCCATAATGTTAGATGCTGGTAACTTTGGTCTGTAGATGAAATGGTGATTAGGATTGCCATTACCTGTAATTCAATTTCTTGTCAGACATAATTGATCACCGTATTTGATAAGAGTGAGTGTCAGGGCATTGTTGCCATGAAAACTCATGTCCCCCTTTATTGGCTCGTTGTATATCATTCCGAGTCCACTTTATTTGTTGTTGAATAAGTAGTCCGTGTTTTATTACATTCAGAGTCTCTACCGATGCATTACTGCTTGCTTCTGATGGGTGTTTCGTTTCTTAAATATCTATATATATACAACCTATTAATTGAGGTGTGGTAGTCCACTTTGTGTCCATGGTCTTTTAATTGTTGTCCACCGTCGTTCCGTTTCTTCGTGATATGATCCGATTCTGTAGTTGTTTTTAGGGTTCTTACGTATCCGAATCAATTTCAACTGATTCATCCGATTATGTGAGTCCAATTCAGGAAGAGATTTACGTAGAGATGAGGACTCTTAACACTGTCAAAGACTCTTTTACATTGAGTCTTCCAATGTAAAAGCCCACGTCAGTTCATCATATATAATCTAACCCACAGTCTCTTTTGTTTTTCTCCTGGTTTCTAGGGACAAATGTTTAATGTTTTGATTGAGGGGAATGAGGGAGAGTACCAATGAACTTCTATTTTGCTTTCTTTAGAGGGTGGGCACACTTCATTAATGTTGAATCAAAGCTTGGGTAATGCAGCCTTAGCGGGCAAGCGAGAGAAGAACGGGAGGTAGACGAACATACGAAGAGATTAAAAAAAACTGTTGGTTTATTTAATTTGGGCCATGTCGGTGAACTAATGGGCTGAATGAGCCAAAATATGTACAACCCTTTTATTGTCACTGAACAATTTCTTTTTTCAAAGTAAGACCACAATTTAATTTGCTTCTCATCGTAGTTTTTCAAACATAACGATCAGTTGTTAAAAGACATCAGATGAACCAAGAGAAAGGCCAATTGCTATTTTGGTTGTGGGCCAATGTGTTTATTTTATTTGTTTTTGTTACTTGGTGTATATTAATCTTGGGCCATGGAGAAGATGGACACCGACATACTTGTAGCGTTTCAGCTAAGACTGACTAAAGGTCCTATTAGAATTGCTTATATTCTTACATGTGAACTGATTATTTGCCAAACGTACAGGTGAAATTTAATGTCCGTAGCGTAGCACGGGTTTATTGCTAGTGACTATATTAATTGGAACTGATTGATACTTTGGGCTGCTTTCCCTGTCACTTCCCTTGGCCAATTTTTTCTATTACTTTCTGCAATGAACAATGGACCTCGCCTCCTTTTGGGTCAATGATGAGAATATTTTCTTTCCTTCTTTTAAATTGACAAGTTCTATGCCGGCTCATTTATGCTGATTTATTGTGGACTTCTGGTGCAATGTGTCTGCTCTAGATGCACTTGGTCTTGCTGTGGTCATAGAAGCTTTATCAATTTCTCATCAAGCAAGATGGTGAATGTTAAGCTTTTTTATGATCTCCAATGAACCACTCTCCATGTCCAAAATGATTGTCGTACTAATACACTGGTTGAGGAGCCAAATCTTGGTGACCAAGTTGATCCATTATCTTTACAGAGGAATGAGAGAATGACATAGCACACCTTTACAATAGGGCAATATCCACAACAACACTGCAGAGCAACTCTGTTTTAACCTTACGAGGACCTCCCAATAAAGCTTTAAACAATATGTGCACAACGATACAAATTACATTATGAAATTCGAAAGCAAAGCAAGTTCAAGACTGCAAGCCTTACTGGAGGTTTGCTTGCGAATTAGCATTCCTCGTAGCAGTAGACGCCGCCGTACCCGTAACCGTAAGGCCAGCCGCTGCTGCCATAGTAGTAGTAGGGGTAGCTGGGCATGGGGCAATAGGTGTAGCTGATGCCCGGGCTCGCGGTGCACCCACCGCCACAGCAGCAGGAGCAGCTCCCCTTCTCGAGCCACTCCTTGCAATTCTTCTCGCACTTCTCCTTGCATTCCTTCTCGCACTTCTCCTTGCACTCCTTGCAGCAGGCCTTGTCGCACTTCTCCTTACAGAGCTTCTCGCACGCCTCCTTGCAGGGGTCCTTCTTCTCCGGGGGCTTGTCGTCCTGCACGCTGATGATCTTCGCCGAGAAGGGTGGGTCATTCTTCTTCAGCTTTTGCACGATGCGCACCGGGTCGACGGGCCCGACCACGGTCAGCGTGGACTTCACGTCGTCGATTTCCATGGACTTGATATCTGGAGGCCGGGTTACGCAGTAGCTTAGGTGAGGTGGAAGAAGATCAGCGCAAATTTACAGGGATTGTTCGTGTTCGTACAGAAATTTACCTTTGACCCCGGCAACAATTGACAAGATGTCACGCTTGCATGCCTTGCCGATGAGGTCAGCTTGGATCACAATCTTCTGCAATTGAGAAATTGACAGCACAAAAACTCATCAGTACAAATGGCTCGTGCATGATGAGAATTGATGGGAAGAAACTGAAGCAGGATCAGTGGATCACTAACCTTAGACATTGTAATAAGCTAATGGTGACACCCCCGCTTTTGAGAGAAAGACTCTGCTGCGGCTGGAACTGGAGTTGTGAAGAACAAAGTTCAATGCCAGGCTCTTCATATAAGGTGGCAAGCTCTGGAAGTCAACTATGCAAGAGAGAGTCTACCAAAAAAACACTATGCAAGAGAGAAACAACTGCCGATTCGCTATTGGTCGGGACCTAGTCGCAGGAATCTACACACTTGTGCTCTAAATCATTTATATATAAACTTAACAAGTAAGTAAGTTGCCGATTGCAGGATGCTGCAAGCCTGCAACTGTCAGCAGCGCTGATTAGTCAATTTCCTTGTTCTGGTATGTCACTGACTTGGTTTCATCAGGATTGGCCGGTTTTTTGCTGGTATGCATGTTAGTTAAGTTGGGGAATTTATTAGTTGTATAGTTAAGGGAAGTCCATCTACGTGGTGTTTGTCTCTCTTCATGGAAATGTCGACATGTCGGCACGTTGGTTTTAGTTTTAAGTTGGCCCAACAGCCCCACCAAACGTTTCAGTACTAAGGGGGTATTCATTTTCATGGGCTAAAACTAAACTTTAGTCCAAATTTTAGCTTTAGAAAAACGAATAAGAGGACTAAAACTAGAGCTAAACTTTGGTTCTAGAGAAAAAAAAGGGGTTAAAAGTAGGGCTAAATTTTAGCCCTCCAAAAGGTGCTTTAGCTCCTAGAGGAAACGAACACCCCCTCAGAAAAGGGGATCATCATCTACAACACTTCTCTTTTGCTACGAGAAATATTTGCAAAACTCCTATAATTTTTGTTTGTCCATTTTGCCTTGGTTTACTATAAGGGTGTGTTTGGCAGGGCTTATAGAACTGCTTATTGAACTGCTTATGCAGCAATAAGCCATAAGCCCTGCCAAACAGGTTGAACCCATAAGTGCTTATTGACATAAGCAGCTATAAGCAGTTTTAAAATTTGTACTAGTATAAGCAGTTTTGTATAAGCATCAAATACTAGCTTTTTGGTGTTTACTCTCTAGATAAACCATTTGAATAAGCACTTTTGCCAAATGGTTTGACTATTTATACTACATAAGTCAAATAAGCTGAATAAGCACTTTTGATAAATAAGCTAAAGCATAAGCAATTTATTGTATAAATATAAACCTTGCCAAACACACCCTAAGTCTTTACTTTAATATATAAGTTACCTTGAAGAATTTATGCTAATATAACATGTTAGTCAGCATAAAAGCAACACAAATTATGAGTTTTTTTTCAAGGAAGCAAATTACACTTTGCTCTAATAACTTTATTGTTAAAAATAATTTAAGTAATCCTGGCTACAAGGTGCTGATTTTAGTGGGATAATTCCTGTGATAGCACTTGTAAGAAGGACCATCCATGAACTCAACAAGTAAACTATGCCACCCATGAGCATGCTAGCACTCACAAGCACGCCATTTATTTGTTTTTGAATGAAAATTGTCATGTACATTGACAATCCTACCCTTCTCTTACACTACACTTATAATATTTGTGTTAGATGAACTGAAAAGCATGCTCATATGTTTTTTTTTCTTTCAATCGATGGTGAGTTACTTTGTATTCTAATTTTTCTTTTATAAGATTATTATCTGTATTTTGTAAACCATTGAATTTAGATCCGATGACTTAGAAAGTTGATTAAAAAGAACACCAACTTTCAATCAACTGAAAATGAGCAAGTATATTTTTTTTTTGAAAATTTGTTTGCTCACATTGCATATAATTCTTTGAGAAAAGACAAGAACGTTGTCATTCATTAAGGAAGGGAAAAAGAACGATTACATCCTAAAAGTACAAAGTCTAACCCAGCATTGAAGCTAGGCCTGGACTAAGGAGATGGGAAAAACAAAAGATATTGGGTGTGTTCGTTTTTTGAGGTCTAAATTTTAGTGGGATCACATTAATTATTAAAACGTTACATATAATTATTAAATATATATTAAATATAAAACTAATTACAAAGTTGAATACGCATCAACGTGACAAATTCATTAAGCTTAATTAAGTCATCATTAAGATATGTTTATTATAGCATCATATTATCTAATCATGATCTAATTAGTCTTAACAGATTTGTCTCATCATTTAAAGAGAGGGTTATGGACTAAGTTTTATCAGTAATCTATATTTAATACTCCTAATTAGTATCATAATATTCGATAGGACAGGTCTAAAAATTAGAGGATGGAAACGAACACACCCATTAGCAAGTGATGAGAACCTCTACTGTTAGAAGCGTTGAAAGCTGGAGAGCAGTCCTACAAACTGAAATCTTCGAAGTAATGATCGCTCTGAAATAACAATCTGGCCATAGCGACTGCTCTGAAAGGAAAAAAAAAAGAGAGAGAGAACTTTACATTGTGCCCGACCACCTACCTGCAGGCTGCTGCACTTCATGTTTGTTTTGAAACGCCCCGGATAGACAAAAGGTAGGATAACGATTTTCGATGAGGAACATAGTTTTCGATGGCCGGCTAGTTGAGGTCCTTTCATGTAGGGTCACTCTCACGAGTTTTATATAAAACAAATTATCATAATTTTAGCTGGAGTTTATCATTACAACTTAGTAGGTTATAAACATTTTATATCTGTCTAGATTTGGGTGGTACTGGTAAGGTAGGGCAAATATTCGACGTGATCTTGATTTTCGGGCTGGGGTCCGCTCCACGCTTATGTTAAGGTCCGGGGATTCCAGCTGATCATGCGCTGCATCAGCATAAGAAACCCAACATACGTAACAAATGTGACGCACCAACTGCTTTGGTCAACTGCACGAGATAAAAGAACTCCGTGGTGTGAGGACAACAAACCAGGCACATATACTACTTCGTTAATTTGTTCTTGTCCCGGACCCCATGCACACATAGAAAAATACTCGTGCTGGTAGTGACATCTGATTCAAACGAATACGCGGTGATACACGTAGTAATAACATAATAATATAATGAAAAAAAATCACATGGCAACACAGAGAAGCAACTCCACGTCGTTCAATAATCGCAGTGAAACCAAATCTTTCGGAGAAACTGAAACGCCAAAAAGTTCGGTATAGGTTAGAACGGCAGAACACTACTGGATGGTGCATTCTCCTCCGGCCGGCACCGGTCTCTCGTTGCAGTAGAAATAGCCATACGGTGCAGCCCTGAACGCTCTGTAGTAGCAGCAGTCTGGAAGCACGCATGGCCTGTAGTTACATTCCGGCACGCAGGCCTGCACAGACGCTTCAACTTGACAATCACAATGGCAGGGTCCCTTCTCGTCCGGCTCCGCGGGCTCCTCAGTCTCCGGCTCCTTCGGCTTGTCGTCCTCCACGCTGACGATCATAGCTGCTAGGCAAGCCTTCTTCAGCGCGAGCGCGATGGACACCGGATCCACGGACCCAATCACAGTTAACGTGCAGATCTCGGCGTCGATGTCCATGGACTTGATCCCTACAATCATCACAATGTCATGACATGTGGGGGGCCCTTTATATTAGTTATTACTGTTCAACGATTACAGTAGTAGCTGGTAATATAACTAAGTACCTTTAAGCTTAGCGACGGTTGACAAGATAGCGGTCCTGCATTTGCTGTCCACGAGATCAGCTTTGATCACAATCTTCTGCATATGCCAAAAGTAGAAATTAACAAGTTGTGCAGTATATACTATCAACTACTCAACATTGGTTCTTTGCTGGACAATGGGCACACATTGACCAGTTACTTAACTAAGTATTCGCATGTTTAATTTTCTTTAGTAAGATTAAGAAAATGGAGGTAGACAAACAAAGGTTATATGCCTGACTGACCTTAGACATTGTGTTTTGGCCGCCCTTGGGATCGACTGAAAACTTTGGGAGACAGGGAGAAGACAGAAAGAGACCTCGTTGAAAGCTCTGTGAAAAACAACCGAACCAATTCTGAGCCGTTTTATAGACTACTAATCCAGAAGTCAACTCAACTGCCAAGGCACAATTCTTGAGTAGTGCTAGAATGTGGAATTGTAGAAAGGACTTGGTCGTACGGTTTCGTTGTACCGGGAAGCCTAGATTGGTCAGTTCTGCAAGTAGGCAGGCATGTTGGTGTATAACAACTGCAAGGCAAATGCATGGACAGAATTGGTAAACGGCTCTTCGTTTTCTAATCATTGGTATCCAGCCTAGTAGCTCTCATGTAGGCGAATTCTCTCTTTATTTATTCTGTAGTACAAACTAATGGTGAGTATATAGAGTTTTGTTGATGGAATATCCACTGCACTCAGAAAGGGATACCAACAGCTACGGTGATATACAACTATACATGCACCTGATCAGTCAACTGAGAAAATGTCTGCAAATAAGAATAGGGACACGGAGAGCTGCAGGATTCATTCAAGGCTCTGAACACTGATGTTGTTCATGATGCCCAAGATCATAATGCATCTCGCAAGGCATTTTTCCGATGGTGTGTGTGCTTTCTTTTAAAAGAGATATTAAAAAGTGAAATTACAGCAGTTCAGCAAAAGCCGTCAAGAGCTCGATGGTCTCTCATTCTGTATTTGTCAGAATTCGGAAAAATGATACTGCATTGCATTAAAGGGCTGAAAAGTTGTATACAGTACTTTTATTACTCTTCAACATGTGTTGAACGCATTGAAAATCTTTAATATCTAGCCCATTTGGCAAATAGATTTTATTTTTTGGCAAATAAAATTTGAATATTTTTAAGTTGATGCTTTAGGAGAAGGATGGGTCATGGCTGATGGTGAGTTTCCTGGGCCCGGCTATGCTGTTTACAATGACACTGAACGGTACAAGAAACACTGTTGACATTCAGTCCAAGTATTGTGTAATGGGCCGGGCAACGACCTGATCCATTCATGCTTTGCTGTACATAATTTGGCCCTGCATGTGTTGCATTCAGGAAACATGGATCAATCAGAGGTTTGTTGAGAAAGAGATTGTCTTTATAGTAGGTAAGGGGTTATCTTGCTGTCCAATCTAGTCCTCTTGTGCTTTTTTCATAAAGATCATTGGCGCATCATTTTCTTTGTTAGGTCCAGACATAGTTGGTTACAGAAAGAATTCACTTCGAATTGGATGCCAAAAACGTTATAAAAAATAAAAAGATGCAGGAATCCATTGTAACATAGATAAAATAACAAAACCACCAAAATATTGAAATTGTCCTAGTGGTTCTTATTATAGAATCAAGAAACTCATCATCATGATGCATTAGAAAAGGGGTGTGCTGAAACAGGTTCTTTGTGCAGCATTTTTTAGATAATGGAACAAAGGTTCCAGCTTCTACATCCGTGGAGGAAAGCATATGACTCCTCAACTTTGCATACTCTTTGTTCGGCCTTGGTTGATCCTCAAAGCATCTGCATTTTCTAGTAGGAGCGTAAGCTTAGCCGGATAGGGCCAAAAAGCAATATCCGTGACTTCCCATCTAACAGTGAAGCGAAGCGGAAACTAGACCACGATACTGGATCATCCATACGTAGCTATCAATATTTCTGATACATTTTTACACATGATATGTTCAATTTTAAGCTGCTGATCCATTAAATGAACCTTCGATGGCCACTTGGCAAATCTTTTCCTTTTAGAGGTCTCCATATCAAATGACTGAAATTTTACTAATCTCTCTATCACATTTTTAGTCATTGGATATTTATCCAATCTCCTAGATTTTTCATTCACTTGTGACGAAAAAGTGTTTCTATGAAAAAATAAAAATATTTCAAGTAGTAATCCGAAATTAGAAATCCAACCTTCGTGTTGGTTGTGGTTGCTCAGGCACACCTAAATTTTCTCGAACACATAGGGGAACTTCGTATTATTATATTAAGGAGAAAACAAGATACAGAGCCACGGCGTGGCTGGTAGCCGATCGAATTTGCATGAGTAATTTACATTGGCGCCTGCGAAGTACTTAGTTGCCATCTAAGAATCTCTTGACAAAAAACAAATTGTTGGTTTCCCTGATGGAAAAAATAGGAGTTAGAAGAGAAGAAGAAAAAAAAGGAGAAAGTATATTTTATTTTCTACATCACGGGTGCTTGCACACCGGCAACCGGTTCAAGATAGAAATCCAGCGCTTTCCTTTAATGAGCAACGTCAATGTCGTCACAAGAACGGACATGCTCAGTGCCCGACACCTTAACAGCCGACGCTGATGCATGGCAGAGAGACACCGCGATGGTAATACTTGCAGTTGCCGCGAATCCTTGGAGCAAGCAGCTTCTTCAGGGCACGACACGGTTGCCGTGACCTCGAGATTACGGTCCGTTCCATTCGCTCGATCAAAGCAACTTTTAATTTGTTTCCGCGGACGGTAATCGAAAGCTCTTTTATTTTACCATTATTATCACCTTGTTCTACGCCTGCTTTGCCCGCGCAGTCAAGGTAAATCCGCAAAGCAATGGGATCTACCACCTACTGACTAATCACCAACACCAACCCCTACGACTACGATCCTCTCCCTGCAAGCAGCACACATCACAATGTCCCTTTGCTTGAGCTGAAAGTACTTGTTGCTATCGCTGCTTCCAGGCAGAACCAACCTTTTCTCCACGTCTCACTTGCTCACGGCGACGACGGGCCACGGGCACTATATAAAGTGGCTGCTTGTTCTCTGCCTAAACAGAGCAGCAGCAGCAGCAGCAGCAGCAGCATCCGGCGAAGTCGAGCGACCAACGCCGTTCGTCCACCAGTGAGCGATCGACGATGGCGTCGTCGTCCATGTTTCTTGGAGCAGTTGTGGCGGCGCTCGTCCTCGCCGCGCCGGTGGCCCTCGCCGGCGACCCGGACTACCTCCAAGATCTCTGCGTCGCCGACCTCAACTCCGGTAAGCTCCGATCCAGACTTTGCCAGTCGCCACTGTTTGACATCGTGCAACGCATGACGCGTGCTTGGTTAGCTGTAGTAGTATCTAGTTTTCCATGAGTTTTGTCAAGATTTCCAAAGATAGGTTCACGGACATGAGCAGTTGGGTTTCCATTTTCGTATTGGGCGTAACAAATTCGGGCACTGTAACTGACGCCTGTCGCAGTCGCAGGATCCTTTACTGCTTGATGATGTGCGAGATGATTGCCTCTTTGCTGTCTCAACAAATCCATGCATACCTTTTTGAAATTCCATTGAAAAAATTCTCAGTACCACCTACAAATTCAATTTGCTTGCTGAGTGAGCACATTTTAGGGGCCAAAAGTTTAGAGTACCTCCGTTCTGCATTGAAGGCGTACGTAGAACTGTGTGCATTTTGCCATGTTTG
Source organism: Eleusine coracana subsp. coracana (assembly GCA_032690845.1). Taxonomy (NCBI): domain Eukaryota; kingdom Viridiplantae; phylum Streptophyta; class Magnoliopsida; order Poales; family Poaceae; genus Eleusine; species Eleusine coracana. The sequence goes on from CM064418.1 coordinate 3,585,816, forward strand.
GCGTAGGATATAATCCTTTTCTGGTGGTTGTGCGTAAATCGGTGTGAAGTCTCAATTGATCTTTGTACGGCCCAGGGAGGGTGGGCATTGATTGAGTTTTTGGTCCCAATTTTCGAGCAGTTAGAGCATATTCTTGTTGGCACATTTAATTACTGATAACACAATCTGCTAATTAAACCTGCTAAGAGCAGACTGCTAGTCACGTTTCGTAGCTGAACTTCGCACGGCTGCGAGAGGCGATCTGGGCTGCAACTCCGTCAGTTGCGCAGCAATTTAAATTTGTACGTAGTTCCTTTTAACAATGTGACACACGCAACGGTTCACGAGCATACTGATTTCCGCATAAGCCTGACACTAGCATACACGTGCAAACTGACTCCGGCATAAGGTTAAAACGGTAGCATATTTTTGCATGTGCCGCCGTGCATATCTCCGAAGCAGAGTACGCGTGGGCTCTCACTGCTACTAAACCACGTGCTGGTTTCTCTTGCCGCCTCATTGCATCGCATTTCACATCTTCCGTGTGCGACGCCTGCAGAGATCAAGGTGAACGGGTTCCCGTGCAAGGCGAACGCCACGGCGGACGACTTCTTCTCCAGCGTCATCGCCAAGCCGGGCACCATCACCAGCCCGGCCGGCTCCGTCGTGACCGGCGCCAACGTCGAGAAGATCCCGGGGCTCAACACACTGGGCGTCTCTCTCGCCCGCATCGACTACGCGCCCGGCGGGCTCAACCCGCCGCACACGCACCCGCGCGCCACCGAGCTCATCTTCGTGCTCGAGGGGACCCTCGACGTCGGCTTCATCACCACGGCCAACAAGCTCGTCGCCAAGACCGTCACCAAGGGCGACGTCTTCGTGTTCCCGCGCGGCCTCGTCCACTTCCAGAGGAACGCCGGCGAGGGCCCCGCCGCCGTCGTGTCGGCGTTCAACAGCCAGCTCCCCGGCACGCAGTCCATCGCCATGACGCTCTTCGGGACATCGCCGGAGGTGTCGTCCGACGTGCTCGCCAAGGCGTTCCAGATCGACGGCGAGGAGGTGGACAAGATCAAGGCCAAGTTCGCGCCCAAGAAGAGCTGATTAAGAGTTTTGATCTCTGGATGATCATCAGTGACGATGCATTTGGTTTGGTTGGTTCGATTATTATTGGTTTTGTTTGTGATTCCGTGAGTGCGTGCCGTGCAATCATGTCGTTGTTTCTACTCATTCTGGTGATGACCGTTGGTTAAGTGTGACCTGTATAGAGTGTGATGAATTAGGTGTCCCTTACTTGTGTAATAAGTTGCAGAGAGAACATTCTGTTCATCTTTGATTATTAGCCCAATCATTTGAAAGATTTTATATTAGTAAAATATATCAGAGATATTACTATAACTGCTGTCTTTTGCATGTTTGTGATCATGCCGGGTATGGTCTGCATGGCTTGGTTGTTGCCTAAAGCATCTTACTATCTAGTACTCTGAATTAATAACTATAGTTTGAACTCTAAAGTCAACTGAAAGCATATTAATGTATCACGTTCCACAACAGCAAAATCTGTATATCTCTGCTGCAAATGCCTCTGGACGTTAATAACGAAGGTTTCGCAATATCAGATTATAGAACTAAATGGAAGTTTTACTAGTGAAGAAACTTGAACTGTTGACCGCTCCCACGTTTCTGAATTACTAGTTATTATGCATGTGCGACACGCACGCGCTTGTACTATCAGCAACGATATCTTAATACAGGGTAATAGTATTTTTGTCTTACCATCCAAATTCAAATCATTTAAAGGTTTTATACCCACAAGCCAGATCATTTAAACATGCCACAATCTAGGATTTCGCTAATGCTCTGGCTCGTGGGTGACATCTGAGTTCGATTCTTCCTTTCAAATATCTCTAATTATTACAAAAGGTTCGATTGTAACCTTACTCGCTTTCGATTTTACGACGAACCATGCAAATGCGTGCAAATTTCCTTGCTCGATCTGGGTTCTTAATTAAATGACCTCGAATTCCTGCAAAATTAATGATAACTTCTTTGTTAAAATGAACATCTAAACAAATGCAAATGTGTGTGAAGTCAAATCATATGTCACCATATAATTCAGTAGATTCCTCTCTTTCCGGTGAGAAGATGATGTCACTATATGGAGTGGTTGTGAACAACTCTATAGCATAAAAAAGAGATGGTTCAGTTTATCAGGGACCGAGATGTCAATGAGGCTGATAATATGATACACACAACCCATAAAGTAGTTGTTACCTCTCTTTGTGTTTATTTTCAAATGTAGAGCGGCAATCAAGATGAAGGTAGCCGCTGCTTTCCGCCACTCCCGAGCATGCAACAGAAGCTGTGACCCCCGAACATGGATTGTAAAAACCTCTCCCGTGTAGAAACTTTATGTTAGATCATGTTAGAGTACCACTTCAAATATGGTAGGTTTGTAACAGTGCATACCGCTGGTTTATTACTGTGGCGTGCTTGGTCGGTTCACGCCAAGAGTTCCTTCGGTCATGGATTTTAGAAACATAGATGACCACGCCAATAATATCTACAATAATTATTATATTATAAGTTAATTAGCATAGTTGTACAAAGTTAATACAATTACATTTATCTTGCTCCGAGATCATATTAATACCCCTATAGGACTTATGCGGGGTAAATGACAAGTCCATAAAATCCATGAAACTGCATGAAAACCGAGGGATGTGAACCCCCCTTGCTAACATCTTAATAGTAGTTTCAGAAGATATTCTCACATAGAAGTTTTGATCCATGGAAAACAATTGATAGACATGTATATCATGACTGCAGCGGAAATCAACTCGCATAAAATCATATATTTCACCTTCAACAACCAGACGTTCTATTGAGGAACATGGTATCCCGAAGAACAAGGACTCCATTTTGGTGCCTTGAAAGATACAAATTTTCATATTAATTACGCCTATCAATTTAAGCGATCTAAATTACTAAATACATAGTTAGTCATGAAAATATATATACACACACCTCCTCATCTATAAGTATCAGCCGTACGTAAAACTGATCAATATAACATCCCTTTGTTAAACAAAATACTTTCGCCCTCACTCTCCATGTGTTTGACAAGTGCTTCTCGTCGACTTCATGGAAATGAACCCATCTATCAACACATAGGAGTCAACATATTCAATTAGTATACAAAAGTTTTGTCGTAAAAGGATTTCTAATAAAACATAAACAATTTAAATAACTTGAAAAGCTACAATAATATGCCGCAACAATGAGATGACACGTATTTTGGTCAGTTCTTGAACAATATTACTTACCGTTCTAAGCCCTCTGTTTTTGGTTCATCTGCATCTACGGGAACATCAATATCTTGCAAACTTAACTCTGGTTGCGCGATACCGGACAAAGATTTACCGTGGGATACATCGGCACCTGCGATGAGCTCCGGGTATGCACTACAGCTGAGTGTGTGGCATGGCGCGTCGATAGCAGCTTCCCGCCGGTGTTGGTGCCATCAAATTCATCGTGGTAATCGATGACAATGGCGTATGGCTCTTCACGTGGCATCTCTATGGACTCTCCACACTGCATGAGTTTTATTTGCACATGTCATATATAACAAGATATAGACATCTCTATTTGTGGGATCGATATATAACAATATATTAGACGATGTCGAATCTTTATAATTTTGACCAATTAATAAAAATCGATGAGAATAATTTGCTTTCCTTGTTTATACAGTTTTCCATTAGCTGAACGCGACATATCAGGAGGCATTTATAAAGTTTCCAAGTTGGTTCTCATCTATTCGGGTTTGCGAGGCCAAAAGACGGCACATGTGACAGGGAAAATAAAAGTTCGGAGCCAATTATTTACATGTATAAGTTGTTTCTTTTTTGGAAATTTAAAAACCATCGTATAAACCAATATTGTAAAGGTATAATCTCCTTATTTAATTTTGGGATTTTCCAGAAGTATAATCACCTTATCACCTTACTAAAACTAATAAGGATGTTTTTTTTTTTTCCTGTAGCACATGAAGATCCAACGTTGATCACGATCTGGCATCCTGCTGCATCTTTCATTTACTTTAAACCGTTGTAGAAAACAATCTTCTTGCCATCTTTAATTGTGGGATTTTCCTATATTATAATCACCTTACTTAAATTATAAACTACTAAGGATTTTTTTTTTGTTTATAGTACATGAACATCTAATGTTAATCATGATCTAGCATCCTGCTGCATCTTTCATGTATCATTCATAAAATATAAGTAAAACAATAAACCGTAAACCCTCTATTCGTTACTATGTCCAGCAAATAGGGTGTGCCTTTCTCCCTTGCAAAAAGAAAAAAAAAAAGAGCTCGTAGGTGGCAAGAAATACAGTTTATTCCTTTATTTCACTTCAATGAGTATAGACCCTAAACTGCGGTAGTTGAGTCTTCACTGCTAGAACGGATGGTTGAGTATTTCTCCGCATGTACAGGTATTTCAAAATCACTATCGTTATCTATACGTCTACCATGTAAACAGATGAAATGATGAAGAACAAAATCAGATGCGAGCCGAGTGTAACCAAGCTTTCCGGAAACCAGCAAGTGTGTGTATCAATATGGAGTTCAAACACAATGATTGTTTGCATTCTTATTAGCAATGACCAATTCAAAACAAAGCATCCTAAATTAAATAAAAGTAACGTCTATCTCCAGTGGGCTTGTATACTATCAACAACATGTCTGACAGCTTCTGGTATGTTCCCATTGCATTCATTGCCTTCGAGCTTCAACATGTCTATTAGAAATTGCGTCCTTGCAACATGTGGCTCCTGTAAGGCAAAAAAAAAATATCTAAGTCTTCAAGTTTTTTTCAGCAATAAAATTAGTAGGCATTCAATCAACAACTTACTCTACAATATTGATCATATGCAACCCTATCTCCAGCCCACAGACGCATCAACTGAAGAACAAACAAGCCTGATGCTGTTCTGTGAAGCGCAATAAAGTCTGACTTAATTAGAAATCTATACAATGCAAGGTAGCTAGTCTCATGGTAGCTGGTCTAAAACTTACCAACTATGACTTCGTATGTTACCATATGGTATTCTGAGAGGCCAACCAGAAATATCCAGGTCAGAATCAGGCACTGCAATGTTCATTGCGAGACGAAAGTTTGCACTTCGCATTTTGTGCTTTCGTCTATAATTCGAATGCAATGGATACTTGTAATATGACGGAACAGGGAGTGGGTCCAATACGTGGACAATTTTCTTTTCCATGTTAATACAGAATAACATGTACTCCGGACCACTTGTTATATGAGGCACAAGAGTCTGCAAATTTGTAAAAATTGTATTTAACATTTCAGTACAATCCGAATATAATGCATGTGAGAATTGACCTCGATGGCTGAAACATATGATCACCTGTTCCACATCAGAAATTTTGTACTCCACAATGCAATAATGGTCAAGCGTCTTTGCCAGTTTCACGACATCAAACTCTTTACGGAAATTCTGATGTGTATAGAATTGGGACAAGACCTATGAAATTACATATATAATGCACCAAGACATGATGACCAACAAATAAAAAGACTAAACAAGTGCAATAACAAGTAAGACGTAATAAGCTGCATACCGAAAACTGGAGTCTACAATCCACTGATTAATGTGGCAAGCAATTTCTCGAACTCCCATATTGAAACAATTAGGATGAAGATGCTTCTCAACCCTCAATGCGTCCTTAAGTTTTTCAACTGTTAGTGCGATGGGATAAGGAGATGAACTCCGTACCCATTCCATCCTGGTAAAGTAAGGTCATTTAAATAGTTGAAATCCACAAAGCATGTTAGGAAATATGAGCAACAGCGTTAAACTGTTTAAAAATGCAAGAGTGGCCTTACTGTATGGCGTTCATGTCATCTATATCAATAATATACTTGCACAGTTCCATCATACGCTCATATTGAGTCTTTAAACTGCCCATGATTGATGTCATACACAACGAACTGGTTGTGTTGACTTCATGATCCGTAGATCGGTTCAGTAATTTCATCTTCTTTGTAGGTGTGGGAATGATCTCCACACAATCAGAAATGTCACCACGGTCAGAAGGTTGACAATTACCAATAAGTTCTGATGGTTTAGGATGCCTCCAATCTCTCGTATTTTCCTTGTGCCCCAGCAAAATAGATGCTAACTTCAGTCGGAAATTAGACATGTCGGTCTGCATGAATGTTGTAGTGCATTGTGAAGAGTTGGAAGATATTTAATCATATGTAAATCCATTTCTAACATGCTGGCTCCATAATAATATTGAATACCAAACATTAGTATGAACGACCACACAATGTTACAGCTACACTTATTTTTGATAGCATCCCAAGACAAAACCTGAATTGTATTGGTTTATTGAAAAGGGAAATGATAAAGGCTAGTGAGGGGGTGAGAACAACGCCCTTTTACCTGCGTGATAATGTCAGAAAGAATATCACCATTCCAGAATTCCATGAAAGAAAGCATGAACAACCCGCATGATGCACTGCAAAGTTTAAAAAAAGGATAAAAAATGAACTATTAAGAAATATATATTAAACAAGAATGGTTGTAGACATTACTATTTATTTAGACATAAATACTACCCATCCGTCTGCATCTGAAAAGGAAATTCCACTTGTATAATTTCCCAGCCTTGCACGTCTAAGTTAGTAAAATTAGTGCACATTGAAAGTTTTACACATTCGAAGTTCTACCTGATTTACACACATAGTTCGGTTACAAAAACCATCCCTTAGTAAAACCAAAGACATACTCCACAAAGCCACGTCAAAAGTGATAACGCGGGAGCGCCATTGTTGATGTTGGCATTCTGTTCCAGATTATTCTTCTATGGTCTCTCTCCTCTACTCTCTGAACAACAATACCATCATTGTGAGAATCCACCCGTTATTGTGGCCAAGCATCACCTGAAACTAACAAAGGTAAAAAAAGATCAAATGTTTGTAATTTCACTCAAATATGAAAGATATTAAATCTCATAGTCAGATAGGAAATTTCAGTCACTTTACAAGAAAGGGTATCCAGAAAAATTGAAGATGTATTCCTAGTAGGAAGAAACTAACAATTGTTCATTGATAGAAAATTTCAATTATAAAATCTATGCTGCTAAATTTAATCTAAAAAGGGAATAAATAGGGCTGGCCAGCTTTCACAAAAGAATATTATCCTTGCACCTCCAAAAATGACATCACAAAGTATTCAAAGAGGAAAAAGAAATTAAGTTACCTTTAACAATTGCTCGAGTAGCCCGACGCTTCCTGTCTTGCCCCATTATAGCAACTGCATGACTTACTTGATATATCTGCTAAGAAAATTAAGCAAGAAGAAAATATGCACGCGCAACATTAGTCAGCCCGTTCATGGAAAGAAGAAAACATCACATAATTATTGCAAAAATGTTTTTTTCTTTTTGCTATTATTGATCCAATGATGATTATTGCAATCATCTTTTTCCTATTCTTTTACTCCATAAAAATTCTTCAGAAGAAATATAAGCTAAGCCAAGACAATAGAAGCCTAAATATATACATGTATCCTGCCATCATTTTCGTAAAAACATTAGTACTTTGCACGTGCGCGCCGCACGTGCTATGCTTGCACAAGAAGTATATTTAATAAAAAGGCAGGTCATAATAGCTGACCAAACAAAAGATACTCCCTCTGTCCCCAATTACTTGTCATTCTGACCAACTAATTTTTTATGTGCCCTACTAAATTTACCAACAGCAAGTAGTTAGGTAGAAAAAAAAAATTGTACAACATGTCTTGTGTAGTTGCCCAAGCAATGTCATCATTATGAGATGCATACGTCACCAAAATTCAGATTGCAAGTTGGATATCTGAATTGTTCAATTAAAAAATTAAATAATGCTGGACTATACAAACTAAATGATCACATAGAAACATTGCATCGGAGTAACACATCCAGATTAGAATAATAATTTTAGCAAAGCAAATGAATTGACACAGAAAAGAAGGGATCCCAACCAATACATGGGAAATATATCACACAATCTTTATTCTACAAAATACAAATCAGAGAGTACTCGCCTTGGTGGTGACCACATAGTAGTAATTCAGTGTGCCATTGGTACTTTGGACAGATGAAACCAGTTTGTCAGTCATGTGTTCATCCAGGCTCGTATACTCTGCAACAAAAATGCTAAATAAAATTGGTTCCCAAGAATGAAATCTCCAAATAAATAAATGAGAATAGGAAAAATGCCTCCAAAAACAACATGACATTTGAATATACACTAATTAGGCTATTTTTTTATTCACAAGACATCACACTGTCTTATATGGTACACTATCTTTTGTTCCTCACACTACATTAGGGAAAAATCACATTGGTCATGTTCATCACTGAAATGAAAATGGTCAAAATAATTATTTTTGCTCCTTAGAAAACAACATTGAATAGTTCATGATCATCAAAAAGAGGCCAACCAGAAACATAAATCAATGGGAGACAAAGCAATATATCAGTGAACTAACGACAAAAAAAAATAGTTGACTATAGATTTACACTGTCAAGTTAGATTAGAAAATGGCACTCTAGGCGTAAAAGCATCAACTCTAACCAGCAAACGATCAACAGCTGGTAGGATAGGCAGACCATCCATCTCTTGCATCCTCCTTGGAAGCTTAGAAATAAAGAATCAAGTTAATTACTAATTTTACCATTTGAAATAGGAATTAGGCTAAAATAAATATCAAATAAGATATTGACATTTGCCTACAGTACCTCTTTTCATGGTGGCAAAATAAGATTGTGACAATATATTTCTTCAGAGCCTCCTCATTAGTGGCAGATTTTTTTTCAGACCATAGATACATCATTAATCATGATGTATTCGAGCTGGTGTGATAAAAACCATGAGCTTGCAGCATTTTTATTTTTTTGCCACCATTCTCCTTGAAAAACATGCCACAAGATTCTCCAGCATACCCAATCAAAAAACTGATGAATCGGTAGAAAAAACACATTAGTAAATCATGTTTTGTATTTCCCCCCAATACAAATCATGAATTGTATTATCCAATCCGATGAACTACCAGTAGATCAAAGTAAGATTTTATTTGCCGTCAATACCCTCCGGAAGCAAGGACCGATAGATATAGATGCAACCAAACAATGCATCTTATGGATTGGGTAAAGTCTGAGCAGTTTGAAGAAATTATTAGGAAGAAAGAACCTCATCTAGTTGTTCCTCCTTGACACATGCTACCGCTGCGTGTAGGGGTCAGCCAATTCGAGCCTCGAGCCTGCTAGGTGATGCCAAACTAATTTCAGAAATCTGAAAGGAAAAACAAAAACAATATGAAAATGAGAAGGAAACGAGGAGAACATTGAGCTTCATTTCCCTGAAGAGAAAGCAAGAAATCAGTAAGTCTCATATAAAGCAGAGGACTCACCTCTACAAATCGTGCATGAACTTATCCGAGCCTTGCCAAGAGCAGGACTGCTTCCCAACTTCCAGTATAGACCTGATTAAGTGGATGTAAGCAGTCTAGTGATATTATCTATCAAAAACAGCATAAAAGTGGCACGACAGGTAACTATGTTAAGTGGATGTAATCAGTATAATGAAAATGATATGCTAGTATCTATGAAAACTTTCCTAATTTCAAAGTTCTATAGTCTATACCCTCCTCAAACACCGTATCTCAGTACAAAGCTCAGAAAAGACTGAAGGATTATTATAGGATGTACAAATTCACAGAGAAGGATTATGTACTTTAGATATACATACTGTTTTCATACGTCTTGCATCCTTCCTGCTCCATTCTTTCCCATTATTCCTGATGTTCAATAATGCACCATGAAATAATTTAGGAATTCAAAAGAAGCACATCTGCACAGCTAGCATGTAGAAGCACAAACGGCACGTGCGAGCAACACCTAGAAGCAAAGCAACAAAATTTACCTATCCAGTACTGCTCATGTTCCAGATTTGAGCAGTCTACACGGAGGGAGAGGAAAGCTCAACCACCGCCGGCAGGGAGCCATGACCAGATGGCCACCGACGAGAATCGCGCGGCTCCGGCTGGGCTATCGATGGTGGTGGCCCTCGATTTGTGACAGCGGGAGGGGAAAACAGCTAGGAAAACGCAGGCACTCGATTGCCTCCCTGGATCTGCGCTTCCCACCTCCTCCGCCTTCAAGTTGCATGCCCTCTCACCACGGCAGCTCATCACACGCGAGATCTGGAGCTGGGTGCAAGCGGGTGAGGTAGAGGAAGAGAGGTCGTGAGGGCGACCACCGCAAAGCACGGCGAGTTGAGGTCCCTCGCACGCGGCCGCCATCACCTACTCCTTCGCACGCGGCCGCCGTCGATGACGTAGAGGAGTTGCTCGTCGCTCGCCGCTCATCGCTAGGGCTGCGTGAATTGGGGGCGGAAAGGACCTGGGGATGAGAGGGGGCGGCGGCGCGATTGACGGGGCAAATTGCATTGAAGGCACAGTTACCGTCCCGCTCTACCCAGCATGACGCGTGGCCGGCAACATCTCCGCTCTACCCTCGCCGTCTCCGCTCGAGCACCGGCTCCCTGACGCCTACAACGACGCCTCCGCGGACCTGGAGGCCGTCGACGGCTCGTGTCACCGTGCAGTCGATAATCCAGCAAAACAATTGTGCAAGATAGAAAGAATCAAGGAGAGAAAAATCCAAGGAACTCTTACTCGAATCTAAACCAATAAACCCGTCGACGGCCTTCAGCAAAGAAGCGTGCTTGATCTTTGCGTCGCTATGGAAGGCTAGAACAAGTGACGTATGGGTTTTGGGAGGAACAGCTTACTCAGGGAAGGAGGGCGTAAAATTAAAAAAGGAATAAAAGAGTGGGTGAAACTTTTGGAAGGCGGTGTCAGGGAAACCGCGCGTGTGTGTGTGCTATTTGTGAAAGGAATAAATGAGGAGGCGAAATTTTTGAAAGGCGGCGTCAGAGAAAACCGTGCGCGTGGGTGTGCTATTTGGGAAAGGAATAAATGAGGGAGCAAAACTTTTAAAAGGCGGTGTCAGGGAACACCGTGCACGTGGGTGTGCTATGGGTGTGGGTGAAAAGTGTATAGGTGAAAAAAGTTTGGTTGACATAAAACTGGTAAAGGTGTCATGTAATGTAAATTTTTTCTTCATCTCCTAATCGTATAATTAGATAGAAAATGGGCCACATAAATCAAAGGTTATAGATTCATGGATATATAATTTTTTTGATGAGAAAAGATATCACAGGAACTCATGCTTTATTAGTTTAGATTTTAAAATGCTGCTAATATAAGGTCCAAACGGTTGAAGGGAACGTAGTCAATATACAAGTACGAACCAAATTATGAGAGCTTTAAATCTGGTAAAGAAGTTTTACTTGCAAAACGGGGTGAACAACAGAGAACCATAACTCAATATGGAAAACAACATGTTAAGACATCCTTGAGCTCTGAACGTTCGTTCGTCCACCCAGAAACGCAGGTTCACGGACATACTCCTCTGTTCAGGATTAGCTGTCGCGTGCGCACAAGAAACCCACTCTTCCAAGTAACAACCACCGGGCTGCCAAACCACAATGATTCAGGCGAAGGATTAATCATGTGAAATCTCATGACGATCCATCGGTTGAATTAGTTGACCCATTGGCTGTCTTCCGCGATGATTAGCCACGAGCTGCATGTACACTGCAGCATAAGCGTGATCCATGACACAACACGAGTTCATTATTGGTCTGATAGGAAACAGGGAGGCCACATGCACGCAGCGTGCATGATCACCTCGTAATTCCATTCCCAGCGGCTCGCGACATTTCCGTCTCATGCCTTTAAGTAGCAGGAGAGAAGCCCCGGTGATATCGAAACAATTTGAACATAACTAATCTGGTTATTAGGCAGACAGCGTCTTTGTGAGAGACGATGGAGAAGACGGCAGTGCTGCTCTGCTTGTTCCTGAGCTTGTGCGTCTATCGAATCGAGGTTGCGGTGGCTCAGCAGTACTGGACTCCGGCCACCGCGACGTTCTATGGCGGAAGCGACGCGTCCGGCACCATGGGTAACATATCGTTAGCTCACATTTGTCTCTTGTTCAGTTCGATGTTAACATACAGTTTGAATTCCACTCTGATTTCTGACCTATATATATATATATACATGTTGATGCAGGCGGGTCGTGCGGGTACGGCAACATGTACGCGGCCGGGTACGGTACGCAGACGACGGCGCTGAGCACGGCGCTGTACAACAGCGGGGCCTCCTGCGGCGCGTGCTACGTCATCACCTGCGACGCGTCGCGGACGCAGTGGTGCAAACCCGGCACTTCCGTCACGGTCACGGGCACCAACTTCTGCCCGCCCAACTACGCCTCCAACGACAACGGGTGGTGCAACCCGCCACGTCAGCACTTCGACATGTCGCAGCCGGCGTGGGAGACCATCGCCGTGTACCAGGCGGGCATCGTGCCCGTGCAGTACGCGCGGACGCCGTGCCGGAAGTCCGGCGGCATCCGGTTCGGCGTCAACGGCCACGACTACTTCGAGCTGGTGCTCATCACCAACGTCGGCGGCGCGGGGGCCGTGGCCGCCGCGTGGATCAAGGGGTCCTCCACGGACTGGGTCGCCATGAGCCGGAACTGGGGCGCCAATTGGCAGACCGGCGCGTATCTTGATCAACAGAGCTTGTCTTTCAGGGTGCAGACGGATGACGGCAAGGTCGTGACGGCGTACGACGTCGCGCCGCCGAATTGGCAGTTCGGCTACACGTACCAGTCCTCGGTCAACTTCTATTAGTGTGAGATGGATATTCGTTCATGATATGAAACTGTGATTTTGTGGTTCGCCATAAACATCGTCCATGAAATGTGGTTCGAATTGTAATGTATTAGTCTGAATTCAAGCTTAATTAGTTATAGCACTATTGCCATATGTCAGGATATCAATCTTATTCGCCTGTTGATATCCGCTGTTTGGAGTTATTAAATATATTGTTTTATTAAAGTTTGTTGGTCACACCTTAAGTAGAAGTTTGTAAAAATGTTTTGCTATGCGTGTTCAAATAGAGCTTATTGGTTGGGACGGTATAGTAAATGACTCAATCTTTCTATCACTGAACCTGAAAAAATGGCCACACTTTTGTCTGAAAAATGAGGTGGCTTTTGGACATAGTTTTAATTTATAGTGAGTCTTGTGGCTTAACATTTAGTTAATGTACAATAATGAATGAATTTCTAGAATTCAAGCCAAAGAAAAAGTGTTGCTCTTGTTATATTATAGTAATCTAATTAGGCTCTAATGGAAAGCATGTATATAAAATATATAGATGAGATGAGAGTATTTTGATACATTGTTTGCTAGTAATTTGCAAAATACCAGGTGCAACAAATATTATTTTGTTGTTGTTGAAATAAGGACCCATACAAATGGCATTTTAACATAATAACAAAATAAATCAAGCTTCTTTTCATATATGAGAAATCTCATGTCTAATGAAGTTGACCATCAAGCAAAATAGGCTCTTAGCTCTCAACATAAGTTAGTTGATATTATATGAGATAGATTAGAAGACTTTATTATTGTAGAGGTCGCATGATTTGCCAAGATGTAAACTGAACAATGTGTTATTCACCCAAGAGCAATTAATCAAGAGATGATCAATTTTTGTGCTCTGGTTGTAGTCAACAATGATGATGCATTTGGTTTGTTTGCGATTCCGCGAGTGCGTGTCGTGCAATCATGTCGTCGTGTCTACTTTGGTGATGACCAACTGGTTAAGTCTGACCTGTAGAGTGATGAATTAGGTTTCCCACTACTTATAATAAGATGTAGAGAGAACATTATGTTCATCTTTGGTTATTAGTCCAATCATTTGGAAGATTTTATATTAGTAAAAGATGTCTAAAATGTTACTATAATTATTGTCTTTAACATGTTTGTGAATTGTGATAATGCCACGTAAAGAATTTTCTCTTTTTTCCACTTATTATTATTCTATTTATTCTGACCTCCATAAGATAGTGGACATAGGATGCCACTCTTTAAAATGAAAAAAGGTGATAAAAATCGCTCATTTTTTTGTGCTCTTGCTACAGTTAAACGATCCTCCTTTGATAATCCATCCAACCCAAAAATTGCAATGATCTTCATGGTATGGTTGTTGCCTAAAACATCTTACTATTTAGTAACTCTGAATTAATAACTATAGTCTAAACTCTAAAGTCAACTAAAAGCATAATCTGTATATCTCTGCTGCAAATGCTTGAGTTCTGGACGTTAATAATGAAGGTTTCCTAAGATTAGATTATAGAACTAAATGTAAGTTTTACTAGTAAAGAAACTTGAACGGTTGACCCTTCTCATGTTTCTGAACTATTTTCAAATGATGCTAATATAAGTTCCAAACTGTTGAAGTGAACGTAGTCAGTCCATAAGAAATACCAACCAAATAATGAGCTTAAAATACGAACCAAACTGTTGCGGATAAAACATTCTGTTTATCTTTCTTTATTAGCCCAATCATTTGGAAGATTTTAGTAGTAAAACATACTTCCTCCGTTCCATTATATAAGCACTTCTACGTTGTTGATGCAAAATTAGCAGTGATGTAAAAAGACTCTATTGCCCCTATTTACACCACCATTAACCCACCAACTTTGGATTCCCATCCACATCTTCTTCGGCCACCGCTCAATCTGCAGCACCAAGGACATCAACCTCCACCCACTGCCGCAGCTCCCTGCGCTGAGGGCTGCTCCATGCTTTGCCATCACAACTCCTTTTCTAGTGGTTGAGGTCGCACATTTTTACTGAGATTTAAAACCGAGGAACCTAGATTTGGTGGGGAAAGGTGAGTGATTTTTTAGAAGAGCTGAAGGAAGACTGGGATTGGAAGGGAAGCTTTAGCCTGCAACAGAGCTAGCAGAGCGTCGTCGCTGGGTGGACTCACTGGCAATGTTTCGCATCCCCCCCCCCCCCCCCCCCCCTCCTCCATGGCGCCCTAGACGAGGTGAGGTGACCTGAGCAGGGCACCGGGATCCAACACGTAGCGGGGGAGACAACCGGCCAGCGAGGCATGCGAAGGGGAAGACGGCTGGCCAATGAGGCAGGGACCGCACGGTGGCCTCCTGAGCTCCAAGGCGGGCAAGCGGCATGGCTCTTTTTGTCGGTGGGGAAGGAAAAAGAACAGACATGAGAGTGTTTAGTGGGGAAGTAATGATTGTGGGACCCACTCAAGAATGCTTATATTTTGGAACATTTTAAAACAGTAGAAATGCTTATATAATGGAACCGAGGAAGTACCTATGATATTACTATAACTGCTGCCTTTTGCATGTTTGTGATCATGCCGCGTATGATCTGCATGGTATGGTTGTTGCCTGAAGCATCTTACATAGTACTCTGAATTAATTACTTATCTGAACTCTGAAGTTAGAACTGAAAGCATATTGATGCATCATATTCCACGACAGCAAAATCTGTATATCTCTGCTGCAAATGATTGAGGTTCAAGCCTAGACATTAGCAATGACATGATCGAGTTAAATGGATTTTTTTTATCAGTAAAAAAACAAACTTATGGTTGCCTTAATAATATTGACCGTTGTGGACATTTTGAAACTGCTGCTAAGTTGAAAACTCTAGAAGTGTGAGCCAATGTACGCTCGAATTCTTGCAAAAAACATAGAAATTACATGTTGTTGATGACAAGAGACATATGAATGATATCACGGATTTATTTGCGACAATACGTATTTGTAACGTATTAATATAAGGCAACTATAAGTGGAGCCAAAGACTTGTGCAGCTGTTGTCGTCTCGGGTTCAACCGACAGCATCGTGAACTTTTTCGACCTGGTGTGCGGATCCGCTTCGGAATAACGTTGTCTCTATCTCTCCTTGTAATCATAGTTGTGATGATTAATTATATCTGATAATAACGGATTTGCTATAAGGAAGCCGTACTTTTCACGGCTGGTCTGCATGTCGCCGCCGTTTCTGCCGGACGACGTGGTTCGCGAGATCCTCCTCCGTCTCCCATGGCATGACGACCCGTCGTGCCTCGTCCGCGCCACCCTCGTATGCAAGCACTGGCGCGGCCTCGTGACGGACCCCGGGTTCCTCCGCCGTGTGCGCCCACCCGTGTTCGGCGTCTTCCTCAACAACCCTCCCGCGGACGCCCACTTCGTCCCCGCCGCTGGCTGCGTCCAACAACCGTGCATCAGCTCCCTCCTCCGCCCGGCGCCGTCACGCGGCTGGTTCGTCCGCGACAGCCGCCGCGGCCTCGTCCTCCTCTCGAACCGCGCCCGCTTCCTCGTGTGGGACCCCGCCACGGACGACCAGGTCGCCGTGCCCAAACCGCCCGCGTTGTGCGACTGCTTCTTCCATGGCTTGTTGGCCGACGCCCTCCTCCGTCGCCCTACCACTACCGACGACGACGACGAACGCAGCAGCAGCAGCAGCTTCCGCGTCGCGGTGGCGCTCATCGAAGACGGCGTCGCGGCCGCCGCGGTCTACTCGTCGGACACCGGCGCGTGGGCCACGGCGCGACCCGCCCCGGCCGCCGGACTCCGCTTCCTCTGGATGGAGAAGCCCGGCGCCGTGGTCGGCGAGGCCGCGCACTGGCTGCTCAGCGGCTGCCGCGTCCTCAAGCTGCAGCACGCCGGCGGCGGCGACCAACACCAGCAGGATGAGGCGCCGGCGTTGTCCGTCCTCGAGCCGGGCAACGCGCCGGCCGTGGACGACGACAACGTGCAGCTGATGAGGACGCACGACGGCGCGCTCGGCCTCATCGCCATGACGGGCCTCGCTCTGCGCCGGTGGACGCTGGCCACGACCGCCCGAGAAGGAGGCATGTCGTGGTGGACGCCATGTGATAACAGCACGATCCGTTTCGACGAGTCCATCCTGGGGCCGAGGCGAGGGCACCGCCGCTACCCGGGCCGGTTCCGCGACGAGAAGCTGTCGCTGGCGTCGGCACTCGCGCTCCTCGACTGCAGGGAGGCGCCGGCGTGGGGTCGGATCGTGGGCGTCGACGAGGATGGCGCCACGGTGTTCCTCTGGAGGATGTACAGCATTTTCATGCTCCGGCTCCAGCCGACGCCGACAACGCCGCGGGTCAGCAAGATATGCGACGGATATTTCGTGTTGAAACCAAGATGGAAGGCTGTTTATCCCTACTCCTGCTTCTTCCTCGGTGGCAATATAGTCACGTGACGCTGAATCTTGTTCAATTTTCAGACTGTCGTTACATCACACTTCGTACCACATTACAAGTTTTTGTTGTTGAGAGATGATTGCGAAACATAGTCATAAACTCACAGTTTCCTTCTCCAACCAAGAGAAAGTTGAGCAAGTACTTCATCCGAATTTTAATTGTTGACGTAATTAATTTTTTAGTTATGTTTAACTATTTATTTTAACTAAAATATTTATTTAAATATAAAAATTATAAGATACATTAAAAAATTTTAATGATAAAATAAATCATAAAAATATTTTTGATAATTTTTAATTTTTTAAAATAAGATGAATGGTCAAACTTAACTAAAAAATTCAACTGTGGAGATACCCTGCGTTCCTATGGTATGTGTGTGTGTGGCGGGAGGGGGGGTACTATCTACAGATCTCTCTTTTTTTTTATCTCAACATTTGAATTTTTTCACATATCGCTGTCATATTTCTTCTTGCTCCCAATCAATGGCCATTAGTCCTTCTCTCCCATGCGCCCCGACCACCAACTAGACGAAACACCTTCCTGCCTTGATGGCTACGGTCCTATTAGAACTCCGCGTCGGTAAGGCGAGAAGCTCCGACAAGACCCTAGCTTGTTGAGGCAACCTCCATCCTACTTCCTCTCCTGCCACCTTCAACTACGTTGTCGTCTTCGTTGTCCCTATCTTGACACTGTCCAATTGCCGTCCTCCACCATCTCGACCGGCAGTGCCCACGCCACTTTGTTGCCCACTCACGAACCACCATCACTCCTAGGCAGGCCTTCCAACCCCAACCTTTTTTTTATGTCTTTGTAATTGAGGCATAGTTTGTTAGAGATGGGGAAGAAGCTCGGAGCCTCGTCGACGTCGGAGTGGAAGAAGGAAGTAGAAAAAAAAATCAAATGTTGGATAGGGCTTGAAACACTTACATCGTTTTAATTATTCTAAAAAATTAATAGAAGTTGACCGAGGACTAGTAGGTGCCTAAGATGTGCCGAACTGGTATACCGTGTCGACCTTGTCGTCGTCCATTTGTACCTTGAAAGACAAGCTCGGCTTCACCTCTGCTTCTCCCCTGTGTCCCCGCTCCCTCTTCCTCTTGGCCACCACGCTAGCATGGTGCGCCATAGCTTTCTCCGGGCTGCAAAATCCTGCAGCGGGCCACGGGCCGACATGGCACAACCTGGCTATTTTGGGTGTGCCACAGGCTTCACCCAGGCCCAGAGCAGGTTTAACACGGCCCGCACAAGCCCGAGTGCTTTAGCAGACCATGCCAAAAAGCATGCCGGGCCGGGCCGTTCCGGGGGCCCGAATGCCCAGCTATACGGAAGAGCCGCAGGTTGTTTAGGATGCGGGGTCCCTAAACTTGCCAGGTCACCGGGTCGCCTGAAGGGACGAAGAAACCGAGAGGTTGTTAAGGAAGGCACGGAGGACGTACGGCAGGGGCCATGGAGGAGCCGACTTAAGATTGACGGAGACCTGTGCGCAGCGCAGGGAGGCGTGACGGCTGGAGGTGGAGGTGGATCTCCTCGGAGCATGACAACAATGCCCCGGGATCGAAGGTGGCGAGAGTGGTTTCACGATCGTGCGACAAGGACAGACACGAGACTGCGTTGACAGCGTAAGCTGACGCCGGCGCCGGAGCCACAGGCGGTGCCTATGACGCATGGTTTCTTCATTTCGCAGCGTTGTCCTATGGAGAAAGAGGCGCTCTCAACGTTCGAGTGGCTGGCGGCAGCCGAAGCTAGGCACTGCGAACAGGGACGTTGCCGGACGACGTGTCGACAGCGCCATACGAGGACAGTGGCGAATGCGCGCTGTCGCCGAGTACTGTCGAGGGCACTCGCTCGAACCTCTGTCCAATCGCCAGTAGCGTGTTGACTTGACGTTGCCACAGCCCACAGTGATAGTGGTGAGCTGAAGGACGTTCCCGTGGCAAGCGCCCATGGAACGCAGCAGCAGCCGGTACAGACGTATGCGCGCTTCCCTGGCTCCCTGCTTCAACTTGCTATCACCTTGATATTGGCTACGGCCGGCCAGGTGCGCGAACACAGTGCCGGGCCGAACTATGCATTTTTCTTCTCTCAAATGGGTTTTCTCAGATTTCATGGTTTGCAGAGCATTCTGAGAGAAGAAACACATGGTGCCGAGTAACTCCTTTAGATCTAGCAAATTTCTTGTCGTATGCCAAGAAGAATATATAGGTTACTGCAGTGTGTTTTCTGTAGGAAGTTCTATAGAATGATACTGTATCATTCTATCTTACCAAGCGACAGATAACAAGATCGCGAATTCAGTCCACTGTTCAATGATTGTAGCGAGCAGCGGACTGAACCAGCTGCGAACATGGGTCAACCGTCACGGTATACAAATTATGCTCTGACTTTTTCTTTTGATAAGGTGACCCTCGGCTTTCATTCGAAAAACCGTTCAGAAAGAAACAGCGGTCACGACATCGATCAAGCAAGTATATATCAAAAGGGGCACATCAGCTGCACCCGTCCATACAGCTATTAAAACTTCCAGGTTACTGAAATCTATTAGCTAAACGAACGCAACAGCCGTGGCTGAGCCAAGAGGAAGACGACTAGGTGGGTAGCTTACACATTATATTCTACCAAAATTTATCCCTATGGGCATTGTTCTTGTACGCAACAAAAACTCATCATGACAGATTCCTCGTTTGCACCCTCATCACCCTTGCTACATCTTCCCATGGTCCGCCTCTCTGCATATAGACCAAAAAATAAGACTCATTAAGGATCACGAGGCATGTTATTTCTATAAAAAGCTTTATTGCTGGATTTCCACACAGATTCTGCTCATTCTATGGTCCCGCCCATTACCTCTACATTGTTAGAGATGCTTTTTAATTGAAACTCCAGAGAATAATACTCCACACACACATTAATATGGAAAAGGAAGGAAAAAAAAAGACGATTGATGGTTCCATTCCCACCACAAAGACAGCAGCACTCTGATTGCACATTAGCCAAAGAAATTTCTTTTTTTGTGACGGAGCATGGTTTCCAAGGGAAATTTTGGGGAAATCTAATCTGCTGGTACTTATGATCTAGATAAAAGAAACCAAAAGCTTCACATTCCCAGAAACATTCCAGGTTTATTGGGTACTCCAACCAGTGATGGCAAGATCTGCTAAGCTTAGGATATAACTATATGCAAATGATGATGCAATATTTGCAAATCCAACTGCAGATGAGCTTCATGCACTAAGGAGTATTTTAGAGTTCCTGAAGTTGCTACTGAGTAGAGGAGAAATATAGAGAAATCTGAAATTTACCCAATTACGTGCACTGACAATAATACCAACAAGCTCACAAACAGCTTCCCCCCCAAAAAAATCAAAAGCTTCCCCTGTAGGTATTTGAGGCTACTGCTGCACACAAGGCCACTTTTGAAAATATAATTCCAGACACTAACTAACAAAATCGGTGGCAAATTGCCAGGACAAGAAACTAAACTAAACATACAAGGCAGGGAGAGTGGATTTGGCCAAATGTGTCGTAACTGCCAATTATATACCATGGCACTGCACTCGTGATACCAAAGTGGGTAATCAAAGAAATATGCAAGAGTTGAATATTTGGAAAAATTTCATATGGCAGGAGGAAGATACATAGCAAAACAAGCCTACTTAATTGGGACTAGTGGACTTCAGCTGGAGCACTATACAACAGAGCAATAGCTAGAGAGGTTAGCTGGATAAAGGCACTCAAAAACATCACAACCACGGATCAAATACAATAATTTGTAGGCATATGATGTGCATGGCACTTGGTGTGTATGTATACCAGGGGAACAAAGAGACGTGGCAATGTGGAAATAAATTGATCCTACAGATCACAGCCAACCAAAAGAGCTCAAGTTTACTTCTATGGTACCTACCAACCTTGAGCTATCAGGAATTTGGTGAATGTGTAGGCTAGGCCAAATATGGTCATGTACATGGTTCACCCCACATACAACCTAAAAAAGGGATGCCAGGATGTTTGCGGTACGAAATTCTCACCTCAGCACATACGATGTCCACTTCAACTGCGAATCGAAACTATGAATGACAGCGAGAGTCCAATACCAAATATCACCGCTGGTGATGCCACAGCTCTCAAACGATCCAAGAAGCCTTCAAGATAGTTAGGAGCAGCGGGCAGTTGTCAGTTAAGAATATATGATTTGTATATATGTGCAAAAAGGCATTAACAGTTGTGTACCTTGAGGCTTTGGTGGTGGTAAAGACCATGCCATCAGAAAATCGGAAGAGGGAAACTCAGGTGGCACATCAGTAGTAGCAATCGGCTTGCAGTTCAGCACCTTCTTGACCCGCAAATCAACTTCAAACAACTTGAATCCCTCGATGAAATAAACAATGCTAGGCTCCCGTGGATTGAGTAGCCCTAAGACAGGAACTCGTCGTGCCAAGCCTGCTTCATAATAACTCACTGAGCTCCAAATTTCAGATAGAGCCACCCTATGCTCAAGTGTCCACGGGTCACTACCATCCGCCAGATCACTGAACATCCAAGCCTCACCCACTGGCGGATCCATTCTCCACACCTCAATGACTAGCTGCTCATCCAGGTGACAGTACCTCACTTCGCCTTTGCTGACAGCCACACATCGGTTCTTACAGAATTCATGCAGATCACTAGGCGTAAATGTACCTTTGCGAAAGCTCTCCGGCAGCTCACTTATCTTCGGAAGTGGAATATAGCCTAAGAGAGGACGTTGTTCGAATGGATCACAAGTGTAGAGGCCGTTCGACAGGTCCACCCACCAGAGCCTACCGGCATGGAAGAAGGTGCCATTGTTGCATACCTTGTTATGTATCTCTGAATTGATGGTAAGCTTCCTCTCGATCCAGGGCCCGGTAATCGATGTGCAGCACATGAGACGGTTTTGTCCGCCGTCGACGTGGATCCCAACGACCATCATCTCACCGCCGCGTCGGATCAGCCCCACGCTTCCGGGGTCGAGGGCATCGCCACCACCGCCAGGACAGTTGGGGGAGGCGGTAGGCCTTCTTGGTACTCGTGTCGCAGATGAAGTAGTCAAGATGGAGCCCGCCGTCACCGGGGTGATTGGTCGGCACGAATTGGTCGCCGTCTTCCGGCCTGTGCGTGCGCAGCCATACCAGGTACTCCGACAAGCCGGAGAGGCGTCTGGAGCACAGGAGTAGGAAGTCGCCGTGCTCGTCGGTTGCGGCGACGTAGGGGTAGTCGATGTCGGTAGTGCCTTGAGGAGCCAAGCGTCGGGGCACGCTGAGGATTGTAGTGCCCGGCGGCCTGTGGAGGAGGAAGGCGAGGTCCGTAGTCGGTGAGATGACGCCGTCGTCATCCTCGACCAGGTTGGGGACGCGGGTCAAGATAAACCACGGCCCTTTCTTCTCCGGTTCCGGCAACATGTTCGGGCAGAGCGGCGGGGCAGCGGGGAGTGCGGAGCGGCGGGGCAGCAGGGAGGTTGGTCTGCGTCTCCGGCGAGATGGAGGAAAAGCAGAGGACTGGTCCTTGTGGCTTCGAAAGAAAGTTGGTCGCAGCCCGCGGTGAAAAGTGAAAAGAGAGAGTGGGTTCGGAACGGAAGACCGCAGTAAAAAGTGAAAAATATGCAGGTCCATCCCCATCCATATGAGGCGCGCAAGACGAGATGCTTGGCCCGCGTGAAATGTTCATCCCCGCGCGCTGGTGTGGTGCGTATTATCTGGTCTGGTCTAACAAAAAAATAAATCACCTTTAAATCGCAGGATGTTCTATTCGCTGAAAAAGGTTGCAATGCAAAATTCAGATAGGAAAATGAATGGAGGCCTTTTCTGGACAAAAAAAAGGGGATGAAAAGGACATTTTATGAGCTGAAGAACGAAACTAACAAGCCTACAACCAGAAATCCTAATGTTGAACTTAACCCATGAGTAGAGCTTTTGGCACGTATAATCATCTCAGGTGCCATGATCTCGTCTCATTCTTGCGTCGGCTTCAAATTCTCTAGCGATTTCAAATTCTTAACTGAAAATGTGGATACAGTAATGACGGTCCATCATATAATTATTAGTATTATAATATAGAGTAACACTTTCATAGAGTTATATAGTTAGTATTATAACACTGCAATCTCTTCTCCAAAGAATTTTAATTTCGTCAAAATCCTGTCCCCAAAACAACGAGCGAGACACCTGGTCATTTTTTGTGGTCCCTCCGATTGCTGCTTGTCAGCAGGCGCAGAGTCACGTGCCCCATGGGCGGCGTGCCGTGCCCGTAGCAGACACAACGTAACCGCCCGCCCTTTCTCCTGGCGTGGAACGCGAGAGGCGACGGTGTCCGGCAACCCCGCCCGCGTCGCACCGCACCGCACAGCGTGAGTTGGCCACGACACCAGCAGCCTTTTGCTCGTCGCCATCAACTTCCAAGCTGCGACAAGACGACAACAGACGGAAGTACTGTTTATACTTGAGGCGGGCCCCCCAAAAAATTAGGGAAAAAGAAATGGGCGCTCACCAAAACACCCGAACCAAGGAAAGACAGGAACATCTCCAGTGGGCTCTTAAATTTAAACCTGCACTTTAATTTTACAAGCCTGGTTGCATTTTTTAAGAGCTTAAATTCTTCTGTCAATTCCAGCTAAAGAAACATGGGTCTCTTTGGTAGCGCTTACTCAAAAACTGCTTCTGGAGCCCGCATGTCAGTTTCTTTAAACACTTTTTTTATTGCAGAGTATTTGAACCTTAGTAGGACCCACTTGTCATTGACTACTGCTCTTTGCTCAAATGGGCCCACACGTCAGGGACCAAAACAAGTAGCTGGAGCTCGTCGAAGATCGTCGGACACGATGGAGAACGCGGTCATGCCACCCTCGTCAGTCGTGCCCTGGATTAGCTCAGGGATGCGGATCCCCTCCACATCCATGGCGGCCAGCGGCCCTCCATGACCATACAATGAAGGTCACCATGCGGCGGCGTCCGACAGCTCGAATTTGCCGCGAGAGGAAAGTCGAAGCAGAGGAGCGAAAGAAGGGGACGACAACCCTGGGTTCCAGTGCACGGAGTACTGCATGCCAAACAGAGAGCACTCGTCGCGCTTCGTGCACGCCTGGGTGCTGGCCCCCTCGACGACTCAACATGCTCATCATGACGGTAAGTTTCTATGATTCCTTCCATGATTACTGCTTACTGACTGAAATCTGATCGAGTGATGAATGATGCTGCACTAACTGAAGATAGAATTGCAGAGTCCAAAATCCCAATTGTTGTCAGCTTTAAATTTGATTGCGTCACTTTGTAGTTTGAAACTGTACCACACACTCCTGGTTGGGAGTCTCCTTTTGTTCTGGGTATAAAGTTGATGTGCTTCGTTAGGTGCAGATTTTTTTTTTTTGTTTAGGAAATCTGTCTGCATATGACGGGATTGATTCAGAGTTACATATCGATTAATTTTGCTGTCACTGAACTTTCTCAGTTCTGGCAGCATGTTTGTGCGTTAACTGTCAGACACCTCGTATCCAGTGTGATTCCACACCACCACACCACTCCTGCAGTTTTATCTGTGTCAACGCATTCTGAGTTGGAATCAATCTTGGGTTTCATTACACAAGCATGTAATGCGGTTGATTTGTTCTATTGTTGGATCTTCAGTTCAATACGGACAAGTAGGAATCGATTTGTAAACTCTCGTGCTGATACGTATGTGGTGAACAGAGGAACTAAAACCACTGATCAACATCACTACTGAATTTCTGTTTCCTCTGCATCATTGATCAACTTACCAGTATCATTTTCCTTTGATTTGTTCTATTGTTGGATCCTGAGTTCAATACGACCAATTAGGAATCCATTTGTAAACTATCGTGCTGATATGTGTGTGAACAGAGGAACTAAAACCACTGATCAACATCTCTTGCGAATTTCTGTTCCCTCTGCATCATTGATCGACTAACTAGTACCATTTTCCTTTAATTTGCAGGGTTTGAGGACAATATCAGCTGCATGGGTGCTCAGGGCGCAAAGCAGTCGGATTCGTGTCAATCGGGTGAAGACTCTGCATCTAGCTGAAGCTGGTCGATAACAAGCCACTCCACTTTTCTCTTCGGTTGATCATCATGTGATACGTTTGGTTTAGTTCTGGATACGGCCACTAACAAATCTGAGCCCGTTGTGTCCCTTCGAGGCAGGGTCAAAGCCAAAATGCTTTTTTACCTTGCTGTAAGCTACAGGTCAAAATATTGTTGGCTACAGATATTGTTTACTAGTACCTTT
Source organism: Eleusine coracana subsp. coracana (assembly GCA_032690845.1). Taxonomy (NCBI): domain Eukaryota; kingdom Viridiplantae; phylum Streptophyta; class Magnoliopsida; order Poales; family Poaceae; genus Eleusine; species Eleusine coracana. The sequence goes on from CM064418.1 coordinate 3,611,309, forward strand.
CTTTGCCTGTCTTATCTGGGACTCCGATACATAGCCCTTATGAAAGCGAGACTACATATGGGTCGGCAGTCTCCGCTGCTGTCTCCTCTTTGATCATTAGTCCGTCATCGTGAACTGCATTTTTGCTATGTGCTGTTATTCATTCTGAGTAACAGGGCGCAGAAGTTGTTTGTTCTTGTTTAGTTGTCTCGCTAATGAAGAAATCTGAGCGTCCGCATACGGATTTTTCGTCTTTGCCTTTTAGTTGCTTTATGAGTAGTCTTAAAATTCCCTGATATGAGTATCAAATAAGCATCAGGAATCGTCAGTAGAATATATTTTTCGCATGTTATTATTGCCCGAGAAGCTTTGTTCTTGTGTTATACTGAACACGAAGAAGTCCATTGCAAGCTGTGTTCTTTCAGTATTGTGCGGAACTGCGATGATCGAAGCAAAGCGAGCGAAGCTAACCAAAAGATTCAAACACGTACCCACCTCTATCCTAGTAAGCACCTAACAAACAATCCAAAGCATATCGCCCGCCTCCAGTTCACCGAGACCTTTTTTTTTTTTTTTGAAGAAAAGTTCACCGAAGACCTTCCTCCCCCCGGGCGCCGGTTGACGCGTCGTCACCGAACCACCCATGTACTGTACACGACTATCCGCAGATCTTTACGTGCTTGCGTTGCAACATCCATATAAATTTGAGGCTTTCTGGTGCCGCTGCGGTTCACCGTGCCGGTGCCCGGCAGAGAAGTGGAGTAGAGCGACGTGGCACCGAGGTCAAGGAACCGGGAAATGGTAAAACATAGTTAAAAAAGTCAATTGCGTCAATAATTTAAATTCGGAGGGAGTAATATTTCTAAAATAACTAAAGAAAACGAGATCCAAGTTTTGTAAAGGGATGCTTCCCCCTAAAAAAAAAAAGAAAAATAAGATCCAAGTTGCAACTTGAACTAAAATCACCGAAAGCAGCGATACGAGTCCCTGATGCGCGTGGCTGGAGTAAACAACCAGACGCAATTGTATGGATCCATCACAACAACAACGTCTTCTAGCACCCCCGCTTGACGGAGGGTGTGGTGCTCGCAGGGCTTTTCCGGTGCATTCTTTCACTCGCCCGCCGGCCCGCGGTGCGAGACGGGGGTGTTGCTGGACGCCGTCCCCCTCTTGGCTTCCACGGATGCGACAGTCTGGTGTACGGATAGGGCCCACATATGACGAGCCCGCGTAAAACAGAAGGCATATTACACGTACGTGTGCCGGCCTTTCCGCCATTGTTGCGGCGGATTAGTTTCCGCGAGGCGCTGTCACGTATAGATGCTGGATATCATTACGTGAACTGTGCCTGCGGGTGGACCACTCCGCCCCCTGATTGTATATCTAACTTTGACCATCCATGATCCATCTAACTTTTCTTATTCAGTGTCTCATTCCCAAATAGAGGCGTCTGCATGCATGGCTGCGTGCACGTTCGTCAGTAGGTTTGCTTACACAATCCAAATTAGTACTACGTAGTGTCATATTTTGGTAATTGTGTGGTTTTCGTGGAGCATATAAATACACGTACTATATGCCCACTGACGGGGGAAAAAAAAACCACGTCATCAGCAATAATCTCCGGTAGCAGTCCACGTCGACAGTGGCATCACCGCCACCATCTTTCCGCTGTATTGGGATACAGATTTTTGCAGCGGCCGGTACAGGGACCAAGCCGGCGGGCAGAATCAAGCGCAAGGGTTGCGCGCGGCCGCGGCCATACGCACGGCACGACCGCTATTGAGGCGCTGCTCTCGGCTGGCCTGGCACACGCCCAGGCGGCGGTGGTGGCGTGTGCCGTCACGTCAAGTCAGCCAATCGACGGTTGCATCGCCCACGCCTCTTCACCAGGCACCTTTTTAACTTTTGCTCCTATCTAGCAAATCCGCAACAAGTAGTTTGCTAGGCATTTCTCAACCACTTGCACCCGCGCCCGACGCCGTCGCCGTCGACACGACGCACGCGCCGGCGCCCCGCACCAGCTTGCTTCGTAAGCAAGCCGCATCACGCTAGCGCAAGCGCAAGCTATAAAAACACCGCCCGCGTCGTCCCCTTCCCCGTGCTGCCCGAATCACCAGCCCCAATCAACAAGTACTCCGCCTCGCCCCACCTCACCCCCGCTCGCCGCCGCCTCGCCCCAACTCACCCGCGCTCGCCGCCACCTCTCCTCACCTCATCTCACCCCCGCTCTCCACCGCCTCGCGCTGCTTGCTCCGGCCATGTCGTCCGAGGCGGAGCCGCCGCGCGCCCCGGCGGAGGAACCCGGGCCGGCCGCTCTGCAGCGAGCGTGGGTGATCCTGCACCCGGCTCCGCTCGTCGTCAGCCGCGACCACGCCGAGAGGATCGAGGAGGGCGCCGACTTCGCGTTCGACCTCGACACGCCGCCGCGGTGCTCGCGCCTCCTCCTGCCGCGACGCATCGCCCCCGCCGACCCCAAGGGGCGCCACGGCCTGCCTCGCGTCGTCGCTGTGGACGGTTCCGGCTTCGTCGTCATCGTCCACGCCGCCAAGCGAGACGGTACCCTCGCCTACTATCTCTGCGATACGCACACCCGCCGCGCCACCCGCCACCCTCGCCTCCCCGCCTCCCTCGGCCACGACGGCAACAGCAGCGGCCTCGGCGTCGTCGTCGATTCGGTTCGCGGCCGCACCATCGTCGCCATGCTCCGCCCCGACCCTGCTTCGAACGCCTACATCCTCCTCCGCTTCGACACTGAGAGCGGCGAGTGGAGCGCCAAGCAGGTCCTCTCCACCCCGCAGCAGCCCGGCGACTGGATCGGTGGCGGCGGCGGCGACACCATCTCCTACGGCGGCAAGCTGTGCTGGGTGGATGTCGCCCACGGAATGCTCTCGTGCGACCCGTTCCAGGCCGACCCGGACCTCACGTTCATGCCACTCCCGGATCGATGCAACGCGGCCACCAGAATCCTCGGCCGTCGTAGGATCTCCGTTTCTGAGGGCAAGTTTCGCTGTGTGGAACTTGTGAAACTCGCCGACGACGAAACGGCGGTCCGTGGTTGGTCGATGGAAGGAGCAGATGCGGCAAGCTGGACCATGGATTTTATGCTGCCACTCTCAATGATCTGGCCTGCCAAACTGAAGTCGATGATGAGGCGTAAGAGCCGGCAGCTTCAGGTTGCGCTTGTGTCTCCTGCTGCCAATCGCCTAGTGTTTCTCTCATCGAGGAACATGGTTTTTGTTGTTGATGTCGTGGAAGGAAGGACAATTCAGTGCCTCCAGATGAACATGGAAGCCTGCCATGGTCTCTACGCCTGGGAGATAGAGCCAGAGATTTCCCCATTTCCTGCAGGTACACCCTGTTCTTAGCACTTTACTTTGCTGCTGCTGCTGCTTCCTAGTACAATGATGTGTGAACCCTGTGTGTGAATCCTGCTGCTGCTTCCTACTAGTAGGCTAGTAGTACTTTTGGTAGTCAACTGGTATTGTGAGACGAAGGAGTAGACGGCACAAGTGAAATATGGAATACTTACCGGCTAACATAACAATTTTGATTGTTTTGTAAAGTCTGGTTTCCATTCATGATTTTTAATAGCTACACTCATTCTATTGGGAGTTTGGGACCCCATGCTTGGTGTTTTTGGATTAAGCAGTGTTTCTGGGTTGTTGACTGATTTGGTGAGTTTCAGGGATAGTAGTCAGAGATGGCTTGACAACATTATCTGTCTCATTACTACCCTATCCTTGCTCATGTTATTTCATACTACAGTACCTTTGGTTGTTCACTCTTGCTGTTGCCTGTTGGTTTCGTGATGAAAATATAGGTTAGTGGTCAGAGTACTCTGTCTGTTCAATACTTGCAGAAATTTAACATTGTGCTACATTTGTAGAGTCTCTTGAGGAGCCAACGTCTGCACTCGGAGGCACGCCAGTGGTCCGTTGTCCTGGTATTATACTTGTTCTTACTCCTACTAGCTGACGTTGAAATAATTAGATGCTTGTTGTTTACCAGTCTGTTTGATTGTACTCTCCGTAGTTGTTGAACCAGCGGATCCCTTCATTGGCAAGCCTGACTACGGCGGATCCTCATGGACAGGCAGCCGTAACAATGGCAAGAATAAATTTCAGAGGGCTGCAATGAAACGGGCAGGGAGCATGAAGGTCTAGGCGTCTTGCTTCCAAACAGCTACTCACAAATCTGACAAAACACATTTTGGGCTACAACCGTGCAATTTTAGATATTTTTTTTTCTAGCTGTTAGAGTTCTGAAGTAGCAATATCGAACAGCGAACTGTTTCTTTTCTGCTTTGAAGATCTGAAACAAACTTACTCACGATGTTCTTGCACGTCCTATGAGTTTCACAGCAGGGCCTAAATATTTCTGCATTCAAATATTAGTTACGGCTTTGTGTTCTGCTTTGTGTCTGTTTTTCAACTGAAACACACAGGGCGTCAGGGTTTCTCACGGTCAAATTATGAGCAACTACAGCCCGGTGATCAAATAGGTTTCTAAATCTCATTTTAGTCATCTACATACAAAAAATCAACTATTCAAATGACTAAATTTAGTGGACTATTAAATTTCCATCTAAAGCTCCTAGCAATAGATGGTCACTATCTCTCCCCCCCCTATTTTTTTTTCTTTTCTTTCCTCTCCTCTCCTCTTCTCTCCCGACGCAAATGGAGGGCAGGCTTCCGCCACCGCCGGCCACCCGCCCCGCGCCTCCTGCTGCTGGAAGGCCTCCCTCGCCTCTCGCCGGCGGCAGATCCGGGCGTGCCGTGGCTGGAAGGGAGGATTCGCGGCCGGAATCGGCCTTCGTCGCCGCCGGGCGGGGCTAGAATCTCTCTGCGCCTCGCATGGTCGGTGCGCCGCCGCCGCGCGACGTCTCCGGCGACCGGTACCCGCCTCTTCGGCCTGCGTCTGGAAGCAAGAAACGTCGCCCTTCCTTCGTCGCGCCGACCCGTCCTCCTCCCGGTTGCGTCCGGCCTCGCCACGTCCCCGATGCGGCGCTTGGTCCTAGTGGCGGCGGTGGTCGACCCGGCGGCGACCAGCTACTGCGGAGGCGGTTGGTCCCAGCGACCGCGGCGGGCGTCGGCGGTCCCAACGCAGAGCTTGCGCGCGGCGGCAGCAAGGCTCTGTGTCCCCCTCCGTCCTTCGGTTCCAGCAGTGGCGACGGTGGACCCGGCGGCGGGCAGCTACTCCGGCGGCGATTGGTCCCAGCGGCCGCAGCGGGCGTTGATGGTCGAAGCGCGGAGCTTGCACCCAGCGGCAGCAGCTCTATGTGTCCTCCATTTTGTCTTCTTTCTCAGAATTTTAGTTGTACTGATTTTGTCAAGTAGTGACATGGGGATACAAGAATGTTCATTGTTCTGTCTAGCACATTCAGTTGCAAAACTTATTTATGTGTTTGAATACAAATCAGTTCAGAGTTAGCCAGTATGACTTGCATGTATGCGAAGTGATGTTTGCTCATTCACGTTCATAAACTCAGTTAAACAATATGGTTCAGACTTTTCCTATGTCTGCTCGTCCTCACACTGCTGATAGAGCTGTAGTTGCTCTTAGCAATTCCAATGATCTGATCTAAGATTGTTGTGCATGTGATCAGGCATTCAGACTTTGTGTAATGACTGAAGGATTGTTTTGTTTGAGAATGCATTTCTGTTAACTGAATAACTGAATGTGCCTGTCAATTAGAATGTTTCTTTTTTTTTATGTCATTTAACTGAATGTGAGCTCAAATTTTGTCAATGTGTGCATCTTTGCTCTGAGCACATAGCAGTCTTGTAGCTCCTATTTGCTAGTGTATTAGTTTTAGTTAAACAAGGCACCTGTCACTATGGAATGATATTTTTGGTGTTCTAGTTTTGTTTTATTGCCTGGACAAACCGCACAAGCTTTTCAGTGGACATTGTCAATTGTCATACCAGCTCTTTTTCATTTCCCCTTCGCAATGTGTTGTGTATGCACTTACCTTCTCTGACAATCATAGTTTCAAACACTTAGTTTGTTTGAAACACTCAGTTACAACTGTTTTGGATTGAGAATGCTAGTGCTTGGATTGAAAACAACACTCAGTTAACTGAATGTCTGAAACTGAACTACTCAGTTACAACACTCCTATGACAACGAGCTGTCGAGCTCCTATGACAACAGAAGTGTACAAGAATTCAGATCACTATAAAGCAGAAGAATAGTGTTGATGAAGAATCAGTCACATCTTGCAAAACAGATCAGTTGGCATTTGCCGAGCCCTGCAAATTAGTTCTTGTCGAAGTCTCAAATACAAAGATAACTACACATGAATGTGAACTTGATTGAATTTATACAAAGGCTATATAGTTGTCGGGTATTTGACACGAAATTGCAAAGGGACATAGTTGATTCAGATGTTTGTCCTGACAAAGTCAATCATTGGGAGCGAGTGAACTAACTGAATGCTAGTCAGTTAACTGAATGTCTGAAATTGAACTACTTCTAGAACCAGTGAACTAAAACGCTAGTGCTTGTTAATCAAACAACTATTTGTCGTAGTATGTTTCACAATCTGTAGCACCAAAAAAATTAAACACTTTGAGTATAGCAACATATGAAAAAACTCCTACTGTTAACACACAAAAATGAAATGAGCAGACACACACACACAGATCTGTTAACACAGAAATACACTGCTCCTAAGCACAAGAAAATTTTCATATAAGAAAAACTCTACTCCACAAATCTGGTGGCATTCTACTGACATTAACAGGCTGGGACTTCACGAAATCTCCTAGTTAAATAGACATTATATTCAGTAGAAACAGCAACGAGCTCATGAATGTGACATTGGTACGCATGAAGCTTCTACTAGCACACAAGAAGTTTAGCATATTCAGACTACTAGCACTAAAATTCAGACATCGATCAAAAAGAATTCACATCAAGATAAGCCAAGAAAGACACAATAATTCGGAACAACTAATCATGTGTTCAATAACAAGATTCACTGAATCAAAAAAAATAATCAGAGGATGCATCAGGTCGCTCAGGTTGACGCTCCTGTGGCCGAATCAGAGACCAGCAGGAGAGCGAGGCGGCCCCACGTGCAGTGGAGGTGGTGGCGCGCGCTGGCAAAGAGATGGAGAGACGTCGGGGACGACAACGGGAGAAGTAGGTAGGAAGAAAGGTGAAAGTGCATCTATGTCCCTCGTGGGTTTTGGTGGTTGTATGATAATGTGATTAAAGAACTAATTTTTTTTGTGAGTATATGAGCAGTTTATATATGAAGAATATATGTTGTATCGATATAAATAATCATCTTCGATAGTGTACAATTGTATAAGAAAAATGGACCTATGCGATGAAATGGAGAAGTGTCAAATAAATAGGTCCATATAAGCAATACTATGACAAGCCAAGATTTAAAGTAAATATGAGACATGAAAACCACTGATATGAGATGGTCTCAATAAATTAGTGTTGTCAAGAAAAAGAAATGATCAAGTGTTATTTCTCTATGGCATTTAATTTTAGAAGTAACTTGATCAAATCAATACTTTAAATATGAATTCAGAAAAAGTATAACAATGATACAAATTTATGTGTGGTTTAAGATAGCAAGATAGTGAAGAATTGGCATGATTTGGTCGCGATGGATCATGGACGGGAGAAGGGTAAGATGAAGTCTTGACGCCGAGGGACCCAAGCCATGGTGAAGAACAGGTGGAGCGCAATCGCGATAGACTGATCAAGCTATATGTGGTCATACATTTACAAGTGTTATTTATTATTAAAATATAAAGATATAAAATGACTTGTGAACAAAAGATAAAAATGGATATGATAAATGAAGAGTTTCCAAGTCACAAGTTCTAGGTGATAACGCTCAACAAAAGCACATGTGGCAGTTTTCATGAGGCTAAAAAAGAAGAAGTGGTAAAATTCATTATTATGCAAGCTCAAGAAGAAGAATTATCTTTTTATTTAATTTTGAGTTTAGACATGCCGCTCTATCAAAAAGGATGCTATATGGTTTATCTTTAATGTCTCAATGCTCAAAGAAAAATCCAAGTGAGATGAGAGAAACACAATATCTACACTCACACTAACTCTCACTGTGATAGAAAAAACCGGTGTAACCGGTTTATCAAACCGGAGGGACCAATTTTGGTTCAAATCTCTAACGGCTAGTTCAGGAAAACCGGTGGTACCGGTTTGGGAAACCGGAGGGATCGGTTTTGACTGGTTCAGTATAACGGGTAGTTTTTGAGGAACAAGTATAAATACTTCCTCTCCTTCTTCTTTGGATGTTGCTGATTGTGTGTACGAAGAAAATACATTCAAAGTCTTATAGAGCTCTCCCCAACACCTCTTTATGAGGTTTGAGTAATTTGTAAGAAATCCTAAACATTGGGTTGAGAGGGATTGAAATTGAGAGCACAAAAGAGAAAATCCTATATTGAACATTTGAGCATCATGTTATAAATCCGTGAAACATTTGTTACTTTTGGAGGTGAATCCTTCTAGTCGGCTAGGTGTTGCCTTAGAGCTTCCAAGCTTGTGGTGAGTTTTGGAAAGTTTGTGAAGGTCTGCTTCACCTCCGCAAGAAAAGAAGCAAAGATAGTAGATCGGAAAAAGCGGTTGAAAGAGATCCGACTTGGAGTGTGCCTTGTGAGCATCTCAAGCTTTCTCAACAGAGACGTAGGATTCATCGGGTGAATCTGAACTTCGACAAACAATTTTCCGTGTGCTTTATTTTATTTGCTTTCTTAAGTTCTTGCTTCTTTTATTTGTGGTTTATAGGTTACATGTATAGTTGTGCTAGTACTTAGTGATTACTTGCTCTAGATCTTGCATGCTCTGTTAAGATCTTTAGGTTTGCTAGAACTAAGTGGAATGTAATATTTTTTGGTTTACTCTCTATCCCGAGGAAACCGGTAGGTGGGACCGGTTTTGGTTACTGTTTAATTGTGCAAATTCTTGATGAATCTAGTTTGTGTGTATCTTGGTTACTCTCTGGTGTAGTTTTCACTAGTGTAGCTCATCTGGTAGTGTGTTACTTGTCTTATTTCTATTTATTCTAGAAAAATCGATGTGACAAAATGGTGGGTCTGATTTTGGAAGTTTGTTTTTTGAGATTGATTCTTTGTGAATCTAATTGAGGTGGATCCTGTGTTTATTTTTATAACTTGTCTATCTTGAGTGCTTAGTTCTTTCTCTTGATTAATTGTTTTATCTTAATCTCTCTGACAAAACTGGTGTAACCGGTTTGCTAACCGATGTAACCGGTTTTGATAATTTGCGAATTTTTATTAATATTTCAGAATCGCCTATTCATCCCCCCTCTAGGTGACATCAAGAAACTTTTAAAAGTTACATGGGCCCATCAGCAAATGGATAGAGAGCTAAATTTAGTCACTTGGATTGGAGTAAAAAATTTGTTTGAGTCTCTAAATCTTACAATCGGGTCTTTAAATTGAAATATAAAGAATCTAATTTGGTAGGTGGGCTAGAGATGATCTAAGATAATGTTGGGGAAGTGCGGTTTGCTATCTGCCTATCTTTATAATCGTTGCTGGACAAGCTATATCGGCTGGAAGCGAAGAGTTTGTTACACGTTTGGTTCATTGGTTGGACATTTTTGTTTTTGAAAAAAAGCATTGGTTGGACGTTGTGGAGCGAACACTTGCTGCTCGGGTGCGTATACAGCAAGGTCTGGTTTCTTCTGCTACGACCCTTGGCCATGTAGATGCTGTCATCGACCAACTCCCGTCCAATTGTTGATTGGTGGCTGGAGTCACTCAAAGAGGGTACAGAAAGACATGAGGAAAGGCTTCGATTCATTCGTCCTGCTTGGGTGTTCAGTGGGTTCAGGAAAATCTGGAAGGAACGGAACAGTTGGGTGTTCAACAATGATTATTTGAAAAACCGATAAAAATCGGTCGGTTTCTGTATGTCATCGGATTTGGATTATACATATCGCAACTATAGAAAAAATGGGAGCCAAACAGACAACTGTGTTTTCGGTTGACTCGTGGCTAAAATTAAAAGCAGTGTCCAACCAAAAAAATAATAATAATTAAAAACACTGACAGTGAACATCCGAATATGTAATCATTTTCTTACACAACAAAAAGGAGAAACCAGTGACACAGAGGTCCATCATTTCCCACGGAGAACAAAGGATTGATACATAGTAACTGTGACAAAAGAATATCAGTCATAAGGTGAGCACAAAATTATGATAAAACAGGGCGATATATAACCGGATAAAGTTAGACTCTTGATACCAGCTGTCAACGCAATTATCTGGACTGCTCTGGCATTTCTAGCTAATGGCAACAATGCTATATCTGTAGCTAAAACACACATCCATGCATATATTTTCTTTCACTCCATGCTTATTTCTACTGACGAGGATAGTCCATCTGTGATTCTCTCTTTTATCATTTTCTTTTCCCTTTCCTGGACTGGAAATCTTATTCTCGTCGGAGGATGAATTTGACAGAATGTTGAGCCGCATTTCTCAGAAGGGTCTTGTTTAAACAAGCGGATCCTTTTCAAACACACAGCATGCCTAATGACCTGTCTTAAGTACCGCATCACCGTCTTTTCCACTGCAAAGCCTTCAATTTGTAGCAGAGTCAAGCTAGGGTGTTGGAAGTTAGAAGAGTCCCATGGCACGTTGGTCTTCTCAGCACTATCCTCGCATTTGTTCCTATTGCACGTATGCCAGGATATCTGTATGGAACCGCAACAAAGAAAAATAGCTTAGTGCAGGGCAACCCCTTTTAGTTTTCTGATGAAATATATTGTTTACAAATCTGTTGCAATATTGTCTAAAAAAAAACTGTTGCGATATTAGCCACGGTACATGCCGATAAAAAAAATGGTATAAAAGGAAACAGTTTGTAACATGTAAAGACATAGTATGTACTTTGATAAGGAATTTGGTTATGGAAGGAGGAGCTTCAAGGACGAAAAGCGTCCAGTTGAGCTCAGAATCATGGAAAACATCGTATAGAGATACAACTGACAAGTTACTGAACATATGGGACAGTTGTCTTGGAACTTCTGGTCTAATCCAAATCTGTGAAATATGAAACACGCATAAGAAAACATGAGACAGCATCAATCAGAGTTTTTTTTTTGTGTGAAACAATCAATCAGAGTTTTTGGTGGAACATATCATGATATATGAAAGAACCAAGGTCCTGTTTGGATCTTCTAGTTGATTAAACTTTAGTTTTTTAAAGTTTAGTCAATTAAAGTTTAGCCAACTAAACTTTAGGAGGTACATGTTTAGATCCATGGCTAAAATCCTTGATAAAAAAAATAGACATGTCTATCCTTTATTAACTAATCAAAAAATAAAAATATATATGGGTTAAAGGAAAATATTATATGTGAGGAGGGGTAGTTTTGACTTTAGTGACCTTTTCTCAAGTTTAGTAAATTTTAGCAGGGTTAGAGTGACTAGAGAACTAAAACTTAGAAGGTGGACTCACTAAAGTTTAGGAAATTTTAGAAGGTCATATTTATAACAAAAATGACTAAAATTTAATCAACTAAAATTTAGGAGATGAATCCAAACAAGTCTAATAAACGTGCCAGAGGCGCACGTACCTTCTCATCCTGGAAGTCTAGTGACAAGTTGTAGAGGTTTCTGCAATTCGGTAGCCACTCGCTCAATTTGAATGGCTCTTGCCAAACAAGGCACGCAAAAGATACTGATATAATTTTGAGACATGGAACATAGCCGAATCGCATCGGAGGATTGTCGCCACACCATTCCGTACAATACAGCGCCGCAAGTTTTGGGACATTCACCAGCTCAACGGTGCGGTAACCGCACGCTTGGAGTTTTAAGATGCAGATCTCTGAATCCGGGGCGTCTATCTTGACATGTGAGGCAGGGCCGGAGTCACATTCTGTCAGCGAAAGGTACCGTAGCTTACTGCAAGTGTTCAGGAGAACAGAGATGTCCGACTCGCTGAACCGTATTTTCTCCAACTCGAGGCTCGTGAGGCACTTGAACGCGGTAGGGTAAGTATCAAAGAAGGACATGAAGAGTCGTCCAACCGACTCGCCATCTCGATCAAGATCACCAGATCCCGGCCTTGTCCACATGGTGAACTGCAAGAACTCTAACCCGCCTCTCTCCGCGACGTCTTCAACGGCCCGGCCGATGGTTTGCAGGTGCGGGTCGATGAGGTAGAAGCTTAGGACCAGCGTCCTTATGGTGCGCCGCGTAGAAGGGGCCAGTAACCAGCTTGTTGCGGCGGCGTACGCCGTTAGCGCCAAGTCCACGCTCTGGGGAGAGGGTCGAGCAGGCCGGAGTTCGTAGACGTCGATCTTCAGGTCGGGAAGCAAGCGCGGGATGTGCCTCCACCGTCTCGACGCGGCTCCGGCCCTGACCGTCGTGCGCAGGTCCAGGCGGCCAACGATGTCAACCAAGATGTCGTCAGGTAGTTCACTGAGTTTGTCTCCTGCTTCATCTTCTTGGCTGCTGCTGTCGTTATTACTTACATAACGGACGTGCGAGTGCGAAGTCTCCATCATTGCAGGGTAATCCTGTGCAATGCAGTACGAGAAAGATTCATCAAAAGATCATACTTGGTTTTCGATCGCGAACAAGCAACAAAAAAACTAACTGTATATATGGGTCAGGAGGAATCCGAAGGGGGTTAATTCGAGAGGTACCGGTTCCGATTTAGTATCATTATCAACAAGGTTTGTGGAACCGTCGTACTGAGGAATCCGAAGGAGCTCTAGCACTTGTCCGATCGACGCGGCGACGTCCCCGGCCGACTCGCGACGACTTCACCGCCGAAATCCTCCGACTCCGAGCAGACGAGCAGATCGGGCCCGTCTCAGCGCCTGGATACGGTAACTGCGGCCAGCCCATGATTTCAGTCTTTCTCGGTGGCACGGCCCGGATTATATGATTCCTGGCGGGTGCCGTCTCGGCTCGTGTCATTTTCTTTTCTTAAGTTGAACCGTGTCACACATGTTGCATTTCGACATTTGGCTGCTGACTTCTTGTAGCAGCATTGCTGATTGCTGCAGTGTGTGACCTGACCTGAAACCTGGGCAATTATTTGACTTTCCAGCCCCTTTGTTCACGGGTTTTGGCATGTTCCTGTTAACCGCCAACTGCGGGAACAGTCCCCGGAGATAGTGCAGATACGAACGGACCGAAACGCTGACTTGCAAACTTTAATTAATTAACTATATAAGCATGAAAGATTATTATTAAATAAACCGACGTTTTTTGGGTTTTAGTAATACAGGCTCATTCTTCAGGCAATTCGATCACCAACGGAGATTCCAAATGCATTCTTTATCTTTTGCCTCTATTTTCATCGTACTCAAGCCAAAAGTATTTGCATGAACTTTGCACCAAACTTAGTTGTTCCTCAATTTGTATGAATCATAATTACCATCAGTTCATGTGGCTGCTGTGTCAGATATCTGATATGCTACTGAACATGCATACTGTTTCGTTGACGATATCTCTGGTGATTAAAAATGGATTGCGTATACCAGGTCGTACATAGAGAAAAATGATCATGCATATGTTTCTGATGACCTGGAAATGGCCGCGTAATCCGCGAGACCACATGCTCATGCTCTCACCAAGTCGCCTAACTGGAACGAAGCCATGGCGCCGAACGAATAAACTCTTTTTTGTTGTTGTTGTTGCTGCTGTGCACGTAGAGGAATTTAGCCGCCGACGGTACCGTCTGGTGGTACGGCCCTTGCATCATGCCGATTTAATTCGGTGCAGAAGATTCTGTGACGCCTGGTCGTCTCCAAGCTAAGTAGCAGGTCAACCATTTTACCTTGCCTCACTGTTGAGCAACGGAGCCGGCCCGGCACTTTATTCTCTCGTTACAAAGGAAAATATTAATAACTTGCCTCTCGTACACACAAATACAGTATATGACAGCCATTTCTCATTCTGAGAGTGCAGTTCAAGGTAAATAAGGTATAATTCGGATACAGGAATTTCTGTCGTTGTTGCTACGAAAGGACTAATGCCATGCTATATGAAGAGATTGTCTTATCTCTGTAGATCGAGTTATTATTATTATTATTATTATTGGTTGAGCCGGTATGACATAGGATCGATTTAAGACCACCGATAAAACATGATTATATTTCAGTTAACACAAGTGAGGTTTTGTGTGATGGACCTTGATGTCAATGTCCTCCTGCTTGTTGATGCACCCATCCATCCCCTTTGTTTTCTTCTCACCCGAGATGAAGCAAAACTATATATGGCTCTGTTTTCACACAGTCTAGATCCGGAACATGTATAAATTTGTACAAGTTCCTCGTACCTACTTCAGAAATCTACAGATTCTTTTAGAAAAGAGAATATATTAAGTTAATATCCTGCCCTTTACATGGACCAATACATGTAGCACAAAATTATTACAATATCAAAGTATATAGATCTGCAGCTGCAAAATAGACTAAACATCTTTTGTTGACTGTCATTTTCTTAATATGTATTTAACATGAAACTAAAATATATTATTTTGTCACTTCAAAAAATATATTATTATATCTTATAACTAAAAAAATCCCCATGGATCAGAGATTTGACGCTGGAGGTATACCAACACGTCATATGTAAGATGTGCTTGATTTTCTTCTTATTGAGCCATATTTCCTTTTATACCTCTATAAAAAGCAAACATTCACGTAAAGCGATTATTAAGCTGTTCATTACAAAAAATTAGTTTGTCCAAAAAACAAATATCATTAGAATTGCAATTTTGATCGAACAAATGCATATAGTGTGCGGTTAAGAAATTAAATCCTCAAGTTAATCATGCGTGGAGAGAGAGAGAGAGATCCCTCTGTAGTGTGAGATTTTTTTTAAAAGGTTGTGTGAGAATATATTACTATTGAAAACAAACTTGGGGCTCCCATTCTTTACACATTGCATATATATTTGTTAGATGAGATTAAGATTACAACCTCATGCTTTATATTTATAGACAGTGAAAATGGAAATGTGACTCGCTTCATCGCAAATGACAACCTGATGCTTCATCCTGGAGGACAAGATGATGTTGTTGCCTTCTCCCTCCAATCCTCGTAAGTTGAACTAGATTTTTTGTTTTTTGATAGGTGAACTGGAATTATTGTCCGTCCTAGATCTACTGGCCCGCCTTAACCCCCGCCGGGTCCTAACAACAACAATTTGAAGACAAGAGGGACTAGTCTCAAACATCATAAGGGGATAGATCCAATAGGGGCCCTGCCGGGAGGACATTGATACAAATATTGTCACAAAGGTTCAATTCTGTTGAATAGTAGGAATGAGCATGTTTCGTGGGCGGCCTTTGATCCCACGCCACACGGACTCAAGAAATGATAGATATACTACGTACACACATTTTCACGACCCGGAGGAACAAAGAAACTAAAAATTGAAGAACGCGATCGTCCATTGCCAATTTGCCATCAGTAGAACTGCGCCCAGGACGCATAGGTGCCGCCAAAGAACCACCCGGCCGGCGCGACATTGTTGGCCGTGATTTCACGGCCATTGTCGGACCTGAGCTTGAACGAGAGGCTCTGCCCGTTGAGGTATGCGTTGCTCTGCCAGCTGGCGCCCCAGTTGCGACTCATGGCCATCCACCCGGTGCTGGATCCCTTGATCCACGCCTGCGCCACCACGCCGCTGCCGCCGACGTTGCTGATGACCACGAGCTCGAAGTAGCTGTTCCCGTTGACGGTGAACCTGACACCGCCGCTGCGCTGGCACGGCACGCGGCGGTAGTTCACCGGCACGATGCCCGCCTGGTACACGGCGATGGTCTCCCACGCCGGCTGCGACATGTCGAAGTGCTGACGTGGCGGGTTGCACCAGCCGCCATTGTTGCTGGAGAGGGCCCAGTTGGGCGGGCAGAAGTTGGTGGCCGTGACGGTGATGGACCCGGGCTTGCACCACCTGGACTTGCGCGCGTCGCAGGCGATGGTGAAGCAGGCGCCGCACATGGCGCCGTTGTTGAACAGCGCCGTGCTCAGCGCCGCCGTGCGCGTGCCGTACCCGGCGTTGTACAGGTTGCCGTACCCGCACGCGCCGCCCATCGTGCCCGACGCGTCGCTCCCGCCGTAGAACGTCGCGAAGGCAGGCGACCATTTGACTGCTGTTGCCGGCGGTGTTCCGGCGAGCAACAGCACGGAGGCGTACAGGGCAAGGAGACCAAGCATTGTACTGTACGCCTCTCCAGCATTGTACCTCAGCTCCAGTGACGACATGGCGAGAACAATAGAAAGAATCAAAGCCAATATACACTATCACTATAGAGTTTCCTTCCGAATGGGATAAAAAACTTGATTTTCCTTTTTTCTAAAGTGACCTTGGTATTTATCTGTCGACTCCCGTATCATTTGTGAAAACCAGGCAAGGCAGGCTTCCCTAACCATTGCGGCCAATGCACTATTTCATGAGCGCACCAAGCATATCGAAATTGACTGTCACTTTATTTTCCAGTACTTGGTCCGTTATACTGCCCACCCTTCTTTAATTGAGACACGTGGAAAACCGGATGTACCATCGATCCCACAGGCTATTTCCATCTATAAGCTAAAGTTCCAATCTTATCTAGAATTTCAAATGGCCATAGTACGGCTCAGTTTGTGCTGCCTTTTTCCTGACACTGTGATTTGTCTATGAGGTTGAAGTTTTAGATAGACCCTTTCACCCACCAGAAGAAATTCTCGCTCTGATTTCCCTTGATCTGTTTAACCTGGCTCGATCTCAGCTATTTATGGTACACCGTTGGTAGAAAGCCTAGTACCATTCATTGTTTTCTCCCATCCTTCCAATCAGCTTCATACACTCAAATGAGGCTCTAGGCATAGTAGGTTGTAAAGTAAAGCAGTTTCTATATAGAAAGAATGACTGTACCGTGAACGAGAGTAAAGAAAGAAGGTTATTTAGCCGGGAGTGGGATCAAGCTTTTGAAAGTGCCTTACGCAGGCCAGTTTGAAAGCATATCCTATTTTTTACTTGTTTCCCTAGGTAAGCTAAGCAAGCCTGGTGCAAGAAAAAAGACCAAGAAAATGGGGACGTGTGAGAATTTAGATAGATGTTTTCTGCAGACATTCTTTGAAAGCTAGCCTGACACCCTCTCTATCTAGAAGAGTATGCCTCGGGAACAGAGCCCTAAATAAGCTCTTTGTGACCCTTCCCGCTTCGCTTTTCTTATCTTTTCTGTAAGACGAAGTCTATCTATCACGTTGACAAGTTCTTTTTCACGACATGAACAATCTATGATATTTGGTTCTTTTTGTACATCGACCCGGCGTAGAAAACGGAAGTGCGCTCCTGCGCACGTAGGCTTGAAAGCTGTAGTTTTCTGGACAGCGAATGGAAGAAATGGAGATGTGCCACTATCCAGCCTATCTTGATGAACCAGAAGTGAGAAGGGGTAGGTGAATTAAGGGGTTCTTATGTGTCGCCATCAATTGGATCTATTCTACCCAGTAGACCTTTGCAAAGAAGAAGAAATGAGGATCTACTAGCCGATCACGAAATAAGCTCACTCGTGGTCCCTACTGCTTATGGGACTGTGATCGAATCAGTTCAACTGGTAGATGAAATGGGAATTTATATGGAAGCGCACGAGGGGAAGCAAAGACGGGGCGAAGGGATTACGGACCGGGCTTTCGATACGCTGGATTTGATACCTTCTGATATTGCACTAGAAATGGAATAGAGGAGGAAGAGGCTAGGTAGGCTGTAGTAGCGCATGCTGGAAAGCTAGTCAAGGTTGTTCGACAAAGCACATTAGCAAAGGTAGTTATTTCAGTAACTTTATCTGGTTTCAATCCTTCCGTTACGAGATATCCTTTCGTACAACGGTAAGGTTTTCCTCGGCTACCCCTATGCCCATATGGGGCAAACAATGCAATAGCTTCGGTCCATCTTTTACCTTGGGAAAAAAACTGATTGGAACCGAAAATCCATGTTGAAGAGGAGAGGTTATCGAGCACAAGAGTGAAGAGTAGAGGGCGCATGGGATGTGCGCTCGCTATGAACGATGTGGGATTAGATATGGATCTTAGAAAATATTATATATGGATCTTCGAAATAAGACTCTTTCTACTTTCGATATGTTTCTTATAGATCAAAAGATTGGTAAGAACCTCATGTTGATGGGATACTATGCTCTTTTGACCACCATCATCCACGCTATTGAAGCTGGGGTACAGGGTGTGAGTGAAGAGAAGCCTCTTATTTATTAGTTGAGCCGTGCGTGTACCAGTATTCGAACGCCTATCTTATAACTTTATTTATTTTATCAAGTGATGGATGTGGTGGGATATATCCTTGGTTTGATTATCCATTCCGCGAGTCTCGAAGTAGAGCTGGTCTTTTATTGATAGTAAGTACTAAAATGAAAACCCACCCACCTCATCACATCCTGTTGGAATGGTCCTAGGAAAGACTACGTACGAAAAATCATTCTCACAGCCAACTTTCCTTCTTCTGAGCAAATAAATGTAGTATTTAGTCCAACCAATCATTGGTGAATCTCTTGTATGTCTTTCGTGAAAAGTGGAGTATTTGTGCCCAAGATCTTTCTATCCCCTTTAGTAGGTGCACACATCTCGTATGGTAAATATACCATTGTGCCCTATAAGGTAAGATTGATTGACGGAGTCAAGAGATGGAGATCTTGGTTTAGCAGCGGCTGCCTGTCCTTTTCTTTCGTGAAAGGTATGATCTAGAGTGTGATTCTGATCCCGTGATTGGGTGCTTGGCGTAGAATGAGTGGAGCATACTAGGAATGCCGAATGCTCGCTCAGTGAGGGAGCTCTGTTGGAGAAGAGTGGGACTAGAAAGATGGAATACCCATGTCAGGCCATGTAAGGCCAATAGTTGAGGTACCTGGATCCAGACAAAACTCCAAACATGTAAGAATCTACCTTGAAGCAAGGTTTCTACTGGTTAATGCGTTCCACCCTATTGATGACAGCTAATGTTACTAAAAGCTTAGATGAAGAAAGAGCTTCTGAGCGAAGGCTTGTTGGCGTGGATTATCTTGTTAAGCTCTGCAGAGATGGTGAGCGTGAAGAAAGGACACTACCATCAAAGAAAGACAGCTCTCAAATGGATTTGCTGGTCTATGATGACCAAGTAGAAGCATCCGTTCCACATAGGTGAGAGCCTAGTCTTGCATAGGCGCAAGCTCTTCTCAAAAGAATTTCGTTTATAGGATTCCGTCGTCCGTTTGTTTTGTTTTGAATTGACATAGAGAAATCTTTCTCGCGTTCCCTTAATTCAGGAATAGGTGGCGAAGGCTACTTGTTCCTTGGCGGACTATATATAAAGGAAAGGGGTTATTTTTCCTTTACGGCAATAAGAGTTGATTCCCTTGCTTGTAGTTTTTGTGAACTTCAAAGTACGATAGAAACTGACTTATATCTCGTAGGAAAACTAGAGAATGAGCCATCTCCATCTCGTAGAGAAACTAGAGAGGTGCAGGGCGCAGCTGAAAGGAAATCCAAGAAGAGTCCATGAAAGGCTAGCACGATTAGGATCCTTTGTAGGGTTTATCTCGGAAGAGAAGGCTATGAAGCGAACATCTCTTCTTTGGGAGAGAGGGGAAGATCTATGCAGGACACTTAACCCGTGCCGGAGGACTGCACACAGCTGGTACAACCTCGTGTGGTACATTTTACATGTTCTTACAAGTCCGATGGTACAGTTGACCTAGTATCGAATTATTATAGATTCCGTTGGCAGCCATTGCCCCCCTGCATGTCGTCTGACACGACCGAAACGAAACTTTACACCCCCTAGCAGCCCCCTGTCGGCATCGAAAACGGAGGGAAGTGCGCGTGCTGATGTTTAATCATGCGATGCCAATGATGTAAGCGCGGGCCCGCAGGTGCAGACAGGTTCGTCGGGGGTTATGCAAGCTTCAGAGGTGGGGGGTACGATTGTGGAAGATCGCGTGGAGGCAGGGGTTGGAGATGTGATGCAAGGGTGCGGGGAATTGGGTGGAAGGACAGTCGTTAATGTGGAGTCAGGTTTGACGGGCGTGAGGCAAGAAGTGGAGGGAAGTGGGATCTAGATTAGAAGAGATAAATACGATATTCCTGATCTGATATCCGCGGACGATCCCTAGCCTAGCTTGGCAATCCCTTGAAAATGCAATGCATTTTCCCTTGAGATGAAATTGCTTTTTCGGTGGCAACTCAAAAAAACTCTCAAATCAACTCACGCATATTCCCTTGCTTCTGTTAACTACGCATATCTCCTGTTTCTATACTTGCTAGCTAGCAACCTCTTATCACACAGAAAGCGTGACATGAATGCATACCCCCGTGTATACAACTCCTTACTATCTCTAATATACCGTTGCTTGTTCGGCGCATAGACTATTATTATTATCGGTCAGGCTTTCCTTTTGGCAGGTGATTACTATATATAATATAGCGGGCTTTCCCTTATCCGTTCGCTTAGGTATCTGACTGTGTAGCGTAGTTCGCCGATTCCCGGGGCCGGCACGGCACAACCGGATCCCCATCCTTAGCCAAAGTCCGTACTTGACCCCGTTCCTGATCCCCAATGCCAGGGTTGAATAGTAGCCAGCCATGAGATCTATACTTTATCCATTGGTCAAGTAGCATAATTGTTTACCTGGTCTTTCTTCTTGGATAGATATGGCCCTACCTTCCTCTTGAGGAATCCGTTCATGATGCCCTGGCTACACTGACTGGACTATGCTGTGCGCTTTCGAGAAGATTCACATTAGCGGCGAAAGGAAGCGGATAAGCTTATCACGAACGGCGCATCCTAGGACAGAGAAATATGTATCATCCCTTTTGGAGATGACTACACTACCGGGGAAAGAATCCATAAAATACTAGTGTGTTCAATTGGAAGATCATAAGTAGGACGGATAATATCCAAAGCCACCAGTCCATCCAATTCCCTAAACTTCAATCAAATCAAGAAGAAACTAAAGAAACCGCGGAAGAAAAGCAATGGTTGTTCGGGGATAGGTCCCGCAATGAAAGTATTAAGAAATCTAAAGTAGATTGGCAAGAAAGAGCAGTTGGTCGACGGGGGGGTCGCCAGTTGTTGGCCTCTCCCGGTCCTTTCGCGTGGTGCTTCGGTGCCGAAGTGTTCGGTGGTGGCGATAGAGATGCTGAGGATAGCAGTTCAGTTCCTTAGCTTAGATCCGACTAATTCCCGACTACTTCCTCAAAGAAAGCCTTCCTTTTACGGACTAGGCGGTTACGAGGATGGATTCCTTGACTCTTCCCTGTCTGACTTTCACGCACCTACTTAGGAATGTATTTGTTTCACCCTAGCTAGTTCAGAATTCTTGTACATTCTTCCTGTCGAGGACGGACGGAGAAATCTATAACTTCCCTGCTCTGGTTCTGGGTTTGATAGACCTGTTTATCCGCGGTAGTCGTCGTAAAGACCTGTCTTCAGCCTCGATGCTGTAGAGATTGCGTAGTTCGCCGGCTCCCCATCCTTAAGCAAACACACCTTCCTTTTAGCCAGGGTCATTGAAATTTCATCTTACTTGATCCTTCTAAATCAGCTTGTGCTACTTAATCTAGATTTACGAGATTCTTCCTTCTATTCTAGCTAGGTGGCAGGCCAATACCAATACAACTAAGTTTAGGAGTGGATTTCATTTCGTACCTACGTAGGATTCCCTAACTCATCCTCTTATCCATCCTTTTCTGGACTTTCGTAAGGGGCAATAGCACAAGCAGAGCCTTTATAGAGCAGTTGGATTGCGCCTTAGTCACTAGCATACGTTTTCTTGCTTTGAGCTACTAGCGCGGATTGTTCTGGTTTAGCTTGACCTACCCCCGTTCTCTTTCATGCTTAACTTGAATGCTGAACTATCGATAAGGGCTGTATCGTTCGTGATCAAGTCATCGAGCGCATGTTTGGAAAGGAATCTATCCACTTCAGGATTGGAAGTCCTGTCTCAGTTCATGCTCGTCTAAGAGGCTGGTCGCCCTACAGTTCTATTTGTTTGGCTGCTAGTTGAAATGTAAGCTCTCTTGCTTTCTCCTCTGGAAATTCATATAGTTCCTCTCAATTCAATTCTTTACCGTTCGTACCTTCCTTCAACTCTTTTCTGCCCAGTGGAGTGAAAAAGCTAGGAAAAGAAAAGGAGACTAAAGCGAGGAAGTAGACCTAGTTCCGTTTTCTACTTTATTTAGCCCCCTCAGTGGAGAGAACCTTACCCGGTATTTGAAAAAGCCAAGCATGAAGCCGAGAATTAGCTCTTTCATTGATGATGGTCGACGTAATAGCTCCTTTCTCCAACCAAGTAGACAGGAAAGGAAGAGTATGCACATTGGTACTCAAGGATGTCCTTAGAAAACCAGCTCCCTCAAAGCCAGTCAGTCTAGTTTCTCATGTAGGTGGGTATTCAACTCTTTCACTCCCCCTTTCTCCCTAGTGAGATCTTTTGACCGGGTTGAAAGTGAGCTTCCTCCTTTTAGTAAGCCTTTCCCTAGCTCTAATGTCCCTTTCGCTTTCTACACCAAGCTATACACTAATCCCAGTGCGAGCTCATTACCCTAACGGGAATTTGCAGAAATTCCAACCTGCGATACCTGATACTTGAAACTCGATCTATTTCACCGTACTTCTACTAAAGCTAAGCCTAATATTGCAATGAAGCTAAGAATGAGTCAGTTGTGCTACTGCTTCCATTCCTCGCATTCAGCTTGAAGAGCCATATTGAACAACTATAAAGAGCATCTACCACTGCTCGGATTAGCCTCCCTCCTATCATTCTCATAAGGATTGGCTTCCGCTTACTTTAGGTCTTGACTTCCTATCGGGATAGACAGCTCAGATTACATGCTTTAGATTGAAGCTACTGCTCCTCTTTCTTTCATTAGTCTTCATCCTATCCACCATAGAATACTCTCTTCCAGTCCATTGATCATATAGCCATCCATCTTTCATCAATGAAATTGTTCCGTATGGGTAGCAAATACACATATCAGAAGAGCCAACCCGAAAGCACTTGCTTCAAAGAAGAAGCTGTTACCAAGAAATTCCTGTTTCAAGTCTGTATATCTCGATAGAACCAATTCCAATCCAGGTAGTGTGAACAGAGGATGTGGAAGTTCTGTTTCCTTGCCTTGGCTCTAGAAGTCCTGTCGGCGGACATAAGACGGAACCCCGGTGGTTTGAAGGCACGTAGCCACTGTGTCTAAGATTGAGCAGGCGGGTACGGTTTCGGAAATGACATATTGAATAGGTCTGTATACCCTCAAGGGAGTTCGTTCCATAGAGATCTGACTTAGAAAAGGAAGCTCTGCTAAAAGCTAAATCGCTAATAAGTTCAAACATCAAAGGTACCTGTCTACTTCTATGTCGATGATCTGATCTACACCGGCAATAACGATAAGCATAAGAGTTCAAGAGGAGGAGGAGGGAAACGTATGAGATGAGGGATTTGCACTTGCTACACTTACCAGATGTGAGGTAGTGAAATGCTTTCCTTCCATAGCTAACTTTCCCATAGCCGTAGTTCCAGTCTGACTCTCCGAAGCCTATGACCAAGAGTAAGGGCACTCAGCAGGCTGCACCGATTATAGAGAGTACGTCGTCTATTCATTCCACTCATTCCGAACGTCCAAAGCTCAGAATTCATAAAGTTAATAGGAGGAGAGGCGTACTTAGGTTCGTAACATACCTTGAGAGGAAGCCTTGTTGAATTATTGGCATGGGAGATATTAGCTTAATGGCAAGGGAATTAGCTTTCTATTTTTTATGTGTGCTCAATTTATTAGAATACGCTTTCCTCCAACCTGATAAGAAATTGTCAAGTAAAAGCTCTACTTCGAAAGATTACGGTGTCCAATTGTCAATCAAGATACTACTCTTATCCACGAGCGGGGAGACAAGGAAGCTCTACTATTCTAGTTATTCCTACTATTCTACTATTCTAGTTATTCCTACTATTCGCATAAATCAATATCTAGGGTGGTAATTCCAATACTTGACTTCTTCTTTGCTTGTTCGGGTACTAGTTGAAATACCAATAGGGAAAAGCAATGGAATCACCTGAAGTTCTGCTTGGAAAGCTAGATGTAGAAGGAGCCCCAGCTATAGTCCTTTTTTACTCGGGTGCCACCTACTCATACATCTCTTCGAAGTTCGTGCTGCAACAACGTCTCCCTGCCGAAGGACGAAGTAGATCGTTGATCACTAGCTCTCCCATTGGAGATGTCAGCTGCACCCTAGAGTGTAAGAATATCAGGATCTTGATAGCAGGAGAAGAATTTCTTGCAGACCTGATAGTGCTGAAGTCAGATTGTGACATTGATGTGATATTGGGAATGGATTGGCTGACCAAACACAAGGGTTTGATATCTTGCTTCCCTAGATCAGTCAATCTAGTGCACCCAAGTGGCATGCGAGTGCAAGTTGATATTGAGCTCAGATCGGAGGATGAGAAGAAAGCTGAACTTCATGCTCTGACAGAGAAGACACTAGAGAGTATGCCAGTAGTCTGTGAGTATCCAGATGTCTTTCCAGATGAGTTGCCAGGAATGCCACCTGATCGGGACATTGAGTTTGTGATTGACTTAGTTCCCGGAACTGGACCCATTGCCTCGCATTGATGACCTACTTGATCAATTGAGAAAGGCCAAGTACTTCTCCAAGATTGACTTGAGATCTGGCTACCATCAGATGAAGATCAAACCTGAAGATGTTGCAAAGACTGCTTTTGTCACCAGATATGGGCAATATGAGTTCATGGTAGTTTCTTTCGGGTTGACTAATGCACCCGCCTACTTCATGAACATGATGAACAAGGTCTTCATGGAAGAATTAGACAAGTTTGTCGTAGTTTTCATTGACCACATCTTGATCTATTCAGAAACAGCTGAGGAACATGAGCTGCACCTCAGAGTTGTACTTGAGAAGCTAAGGCAGAATCAGTTGTATGCCAAGTTCGAGAAATGTGAGTTCTGGCTTGAGAGAGTTGCTTTCCTTGGGCATGTGTTGACAGCAGATGGTGTTGCAGTAGACCCCGCCAAGATTGAGGCAGTCTCAGAATGGAAGCAACCTCAGAATGCCACCGACATCAGGAGTTTCCTAGGATTGGCTGGATATTATCGCCGATTCATTGAGAACTTTTCCAAGATCGCGAAGCCAATGACAGAGCTACTACAGAAGAATGCTCCATTTGTTTGGAATGAGGCACGTGAGAAGAGCTTCCAAGAGCTTAAGAGAAGACTCACGACCACTCCAATCCTTGCCTTACCCGATATTCATCAGAATTTCGTGGTATATTGTGATGCTTCCAAGCAAGGGTTAGGATGTGTTCTCATGCAGAATGACAGAGTGATCGCGTATGCTTCACGACAGCTAAGAGATCACGAGAAGAACTACCCCACACATGATCTTGAGTTAGCTGCAGTTGTTCATGCTCTCAAGATTTGGAGACACTACCTGATCAGCAACAAGTGTGACATCTAAACCGATCACAAGAGTCTCAAGTATTTCTTCACGCAGAATGAGTTGAATATGAGACAGCGAAGATGGTTAGAATTGATCAAAGATTATGATCTAGAGATTCATTACCATCCTGGTAAAGCAAATGTTGTGGCAGATGCCTTGAGCAGAAAGGGCTATTGCAGCAGTCTCGTCACTAGAGAGCGATTGCCTGAGTTACATGAAGAACAGGAAAAGCTGAGATTGGAAGCGCACTGGCCACCTTCATACACTCCAAGTCACCTATACTCTCAAAGATCAGATTCGAAAAGCCCAGAAGAAGTGCCCGGAAATCAAGATGATCAAGGCCTCTATGAAGACGGGTCACCACCAAGACTACAGAGTTGATGAACAAGGAACCCTGTGGCTGAAACAGAGGATATGCGTTCCCCAGGATCAGCAGATTCGAGATGCTATCTTATCAGAGGCACATAACTCGAAGTACTCAATCAATGCGAATAGCAGGAATGGAATGGTACTTGCAAAAAAAACATATAGTTTTAGACCAGAGAAATGGGTTAGAGGGCTTGGCTTCTTTCACAGTGCGTACCTCTCTTTCTCTTCTTTCTCGCTCTGTTCTGGAAACTAACTACTTCTCCGGAAGCAACGTCCACAACTTATGCATGAAAACTCCTCCTTTCGTAACTACTTTTCGGTAGAAATACGGACTTCTTCCTATCAAACTGCTTTTGCCCAGCAATAATAGGCAAGACTTGATTCAGGTCAATACAATACTCTTCTTCGAACTTGCAAGCTTGGGACACAAGCGTAAACTGAAAAAGAAGTAAGACCAGGTACACTGCTAAACATAAGTATAAAGAGGTGGAAGGCTGGCTGTGCTTGTGCTCACCTACAGGTCTGTCCTAGCATACAGTATCGAAAAAGACTGTCTCTTATTTGTGATTTGTCTGAATCAGCGTATATTAACTAATACTACTTTATCCAGTCAATAATGAATTGAAAGGTCGTCTTTAATTAAAAAGTGCATAAGCAAGCAAGGAACGGAAGGCATGCTAACTACACTACTAGAGTCAAGAAATAAAACTACACTACAAACCAAACTATTTGAGTAAGAATCTATTCTTTTTGCTTATTCGTAAGCGCATGAAGAAACTTATTTCACTCTAGCAATGAGCATAAATAGTTGACAACATAGTTGTATTAATTCTGTCTTTCCTCTTCCTACTACATACACGGCTATAATCGTTATATATTCGATTCTTTTCTAAAGACTCTTCTTTCTGCATCTCTTTTCTTTCCATTATGAGTAAAAGGGAACAGCAGTGGCTCAAGTATGTTCATTGGTATCATACTGTGGCAGTAGATCCTGGTGTCTTTCTCTCAGCTTTCTGAAGCACCTTTCGTCTCTCGTAGCTGTAAGGAAGGCAAGGAGAAGATCCGCATATTGTCCTTCTGGGTCCTCTTTATGATGAGGTTGCTAATAAGGGTGGGTAAAGTAGTCCCAATGCTTTTTCCCTCGGTAAGGAACACTTATGGCATCTAAGGTACGCAATTTCTTGTGTTCGCGTTTAGCTTCTTGAACAACTTTGTATCATTCGATACCACTAAGCAGCGGTTAATCGGACATTCCAGAGAGTGAGAGGTCCTTCGGGAAAGAAGAAGCCTAGCCAAACAATTCGTCTAAAGACCGCAAGTCCATGAACCCGGAGATTGCCTCACGCCTAGGAAACAATGAGCTTATTCGGTGGGTCTCGCCCTACCAACCATTGTTAGCCACCTTAGTAACCTTACTTAGGAGCTATTCTTTATATCTAACGCCTTAAATATATAATAAAAATATATGATACTGACTCAATTTCCTTTCGACGCCCACTTTCAAATAAGTAAAAAGGAAGAAGCGACTGGAGTGAAATTATAGGTAGGCAGAGGTTAGAGTCAAAGGAGGAGCCACCATAGTCAAAGCCCCACAGACAGGTAAAGTTGAATGCAGTTGCCGAAAGCAGGCTGAGTGAATTCAAGGGTCTGCCCTTTAGACGAATGCACCTACGGTTTTGATGGACCTCAGTCACCCGTATAGTACCACCCACCTAAAAAATTTTGAAATAGGCCTTACCCACCGCCCTATTTCCTTTCCATCATGCAGCTGGAGGAGGTACGTGTGATTTAGAACAATGGAATCTGTTTCCTCAAAAAGAACAATGGCACCGTACTGGTTCAATAAAAGAAGCTGACGCAGTCGAATTGCATTCTTAACAGATCAAAGCAGCAGCGGACACACCCCTTGCTCCTGCAGTGCAAGACCCTGCCATTTTGAACCCACCCCGGGTTCAATCGATACCGTCATCCCTGGATCCAGGGAGAACGCTAGAAGATCGAGTAAGAGACGGAGCAGAGGCATCAGTCATGGGCGCAGTCAAGGGCTGCTGCTCGTCTTTTGTCGAGTGTCTCTGTTCTACCTGGTGTGATAGCTTCGGCTTCTAGCAGGGCGCAGACGTAGAAAGGCGTTTTTTTCCTGCTTTCTGAACAGCGTCCCTTTCACTCCATGTGAAAGTAGTAATAATTCTGTTCTTTAAGAAAGGGATCGGATGATCCAATCAATCGTTAGCATTGGGTTAAGAAATGTTTCAAACAGAATAAGGTGCCGGGGACACTATGAACACACATGTACTTGGTTGACTTCACGTCCCGTCTCACAACCGGGTAAAATAAAATAAACAAACAGCTTGCTTGCCCAATCCAATCCCTATTGAGAGGATTTCTTGAGCTTGAACTTCCTTTTGTAGCTCCGCTCACAGGGACTTCTTTTCATCCGCAATGAAGCTTATACCTGGTCAGTAAGGCCTGATTCAAAAAAGATCAATCACCCCCTTCCCTACTTCAATGGAAAAGGGGGAATCGCCCTTTCACAGCCGCCCCTCCAAAAAAAAAAAATTTTATACCTTTTCGCCTAAGATGATCACGAACGAAGACAGAGAATTGCGTAGATAGGAGGAGGAAACGAACCAACCCGGGGCCCCACAAAAGGGAATGAGAGAAATGATCGGAACGATTGAGGAAAGAAAGAGAATGGCGGCCCCTTTCCTTTCGCCCAGGGGGCATCGTCGTCGGGGACAGGCTTCGAGGGTTCTTCCATATCTAGATATAGAGATAGATGATGATAGAGATCTAGATCTATCTATAGATAGATCCTTTGATAAATTTCTATTGATCCGCTTTCAAGATCTATGAACAAGAGAGAAAAAAAAATATCCATGTAAAAAAAAAAGATGAATAGATAGAGCTGAGCCGATAGCAGGACTGGGTACGATGATGGGGCGAGAGAGGGAAAAAACCTTCGGGATGGATCGGGAAAAGTGACCCCCGGCTCAGCCCACGACTCCCTTCCCTTCGCATAGCTCAGGTGACTCCCTTCCCCCTTTTTTCCCAGAATGAATTCGCCCGACACGACGAATCCTGCCCTCCTGTCTTTCTTTCTCATTGAATGAACCACTGCCTGGGACGCCCCTATGCCTATGAATTCAATGATTTAAGGGAGGAAACTTCGGAAAGAAAGCCTACTGGTTGGTCTGGTTATCCCCCCGGCGGTGCCCGGGCGGGCCTCGGTTCAATCTTGCCGATTCTACCTAGACATGGCTCAAAACGAAGGGGTAAGGCCAAGTGTTCTAAAAACTAAACTCTCAGTGCACTTCGGAGCACGGTCTTCCGTTAGGTCCTTTACGGACGACGAAAGCCCCTTGGCTATACTCTACTCTTCGCCTCCGGCTGTTCTGTTCTTTCCTTTTGGCTCGGCGGAGCTGAGCCCATTACACTCTGTAGGAAATGCATAAACAGTCCACGCAGCAAACCGAGGCCCTGCGTGCGCCGTACGTACCGCCTACGAATAATAGGTAGCTCCACCCCAGGCAGAGTTTGTGAGCCGTGTAATAGGCGACCATTTCGCGCGGTTCGGGGGGCACTTGAATAAGCCGCCGGCACCCGGCTGCGTCTTTACCCCTATCCAATTTTTGGGCCAATTCCCCCTTCGTACTACCAAAAAATGAGATTCTTGCCGAATCCGAGTTTGCTGCTCCAACCATTACAAAACTAATACCTATTCTGTTTAGTACTTCAGGTGCTTCTCTAGCGTATAATGTCAATCTCGTAGCGGATCAATTCCAACGAGCCTTTCAAACTAGTACTTTTTGTAATCGACTCTATAGCTTCTTCAATAAACGCTGGTTCTTCGATCAAGTTTTGAATGACTTTCTAGTCAGATCGTTCCTGCGTTTCGGATATTCAGTCTCATTCGAAGCTTTAGACAAGGGTGCTATTGAGATATTGGGCCCTTATGGTATCTCGTACACATTCCGACGATTGGCCGAGCGAATAAGTCAACTTCAAAGTGGATCTGTTGTGCGAAGAGTGCGTTATGAACCGTGGCCGCCTACCTGCTTTGGTTGGTGGGGGTGGCTCCTCCGTTGTGGGTAAACGGGAAACCCGACTCTACGAACCCGAGGAAAGGCTGCACAGCTTCCGTAGGGGCGTTAAGACCGGAGCTTTTTGTAGTGCTAGCAGGAATGCAAGTGAATGAATCCAATCCCATCCCCTCGGCGAGGTAATACCTTGAAGTAGGGCACGCTACGGCAACACAGGACTGACGGGGTGGGGGCTTGCTGTCTACTTGGCGAGCCTTCACTGCCCCCTTCTGTAACTTCCCTTCTTTCGTCCGTCCACGAGGCAGTCAAAAGAAAGAGAGAAAGGGGCGGCTATAACGCAGGAGTCGTGGCGGTTGTATGCCACAAGGTCCCTATAGACAAGGGGACAAGTGAATCATCGCTTTTGGGCGCAGGCAGCCCTCTACCATCCATCCCATTGCATTCCTCTCATAGAGTACTGTACCGTCTCAGACCAGATACATCTATGGAAAGAAAGGATTTCATAGAAAATCTTCATTTTTCTTTTTTTTGGATCCCCATGCATTCCGTTATTCCCGTAACTATGGATTGATTGTCCCTACCTAACTAAATGGTAGTGGTCTAGGGAGCACAATTGCTAGAGCACGGGAGAATGAAGAGTAATGATTTAAGCAAGAGCAGCCGGACGGACTACTATAGTCAGTCTAGTGACTACTATAGTCTTTTCTTTCTTTGTAGTTAAGTAATAATGTTTGGTATAGCAGCCTTTCCGAGCGAGTCTCTGGGATCTCCTGTAAACCCCCATGATGTGGTAAAGGGAGGATATTAGGGGAAGCAGTGAGTGGAGATTCCCCTGCAGAGAGCCGGATGAGGGGAGACCCTCACGTCCGGTTCGGAGGGCGGGGATATCCCGACCCTACTATCATTATGCCTTTGCAATGTTACTTGGTTCAACTCCATTTGTGACCTTTTCTCGTATGTGGGACTCTCTATCTTCTTGGGTAGATTCTAGATCGTCTTTCATTTTGTTAGTGAGTAGTTTTATTATTAATAAGTCAAGTCAAGAATAATAAGAGAACTGTAGGAGCTTGCCAGGACGGCTTGGTAAGCAAGCTACCTGTTATGTAGGCGCCAACTCCCAGTTCTTTCTCTTCTTTCTTTTTTATTTTTTATTCTAGTTTTTTTTACTATACGTATAATCACCTTTCCGGGGAAGGGGTAACATAGACGGAGGCACATGTAGACAGATACATACTTTTTCAATCTTTTGCCTAAGCGAAGTAGTAGTTGATCCCTCCGAGGTAAGGGCGAATCGAGACCGAAAGCAACTAAAAAAATAGCATAATCTGAACACATAGCTGAACACATAGTTTAAGTAGAAACTGTTAAAGCTCCCTGGTCTCGAAACGGCCGGCTTTGGTTCAGCTCTCGGGGCCACCTCACACACTAAGAAAATCGTCAGCTTCCTTCCCCACTCATCGCCCTCACTTTCAGACAAAAAATCCAATTCGATTCAAAGATCGGAATCATACCTCCAGCGGGCAAGGTCGGCTCAAGAAATGGAAGTTGTGAGATGGAAAGAAAACCACGAAAAAAGAACTGAATTAGGGATCAATTCATACGCGGCTTGCCTTCTCCCCTTCCCCATAGTAAGCCAGCCAAGAGTACCCTAACTTAAGAAGTTCTCTTAGCTAGCGCATGTCCATTAATGTGACCACCGCATGCTCCTGCATGAGTTTCATGAATGGTTTGTTTTCGAATCCATTCTTTTTTAGGTATACTATCTTGCCTCGAGAAAGGAGCTCGCAACAAAACGAGAGCTTTTTGATAGCCCGTTCACTCGACTACCACGCTTAGTTAGTCTGTCTGCAGGGATGGGAGTGGCGTAGTCTGTCTGCCCTTCTTCGTAAGTAGCTGGACTTGGATCTTCGTAAGCAACTGGAACTATCAAAAGTCAATGTCAATTGGCCTTCTAAAGGCTATAGCCCTGTTTCTTTTGAAAAAACGAATTTCGAGTTTCGAAGAAGACAGGCCCCCAAGAAAGCCACTCCGCCTAAAGAGTCCTATTCCTTATCCGGTCTACATTCACTATTCTTCATAGGCACTGCGCTGGGTCGGTAGGTTGTTGTTTTTACTTTTTTCTTCTTGCTTTAATCCAGTCGCTCGATAGGACTTCCCGTAACCCGAAAAGGTTGGTTCTTCCCCTACAACCCCTACCCCTCCAAGGCAGTACTCTTCATCGGCAAATCCGAATGTCTCGATCCGAGTTGAGACCCACCTACAGAAATTGATCCATCAACGGCTTTTTTCTATAGTGGCAGGAAGTCTCCAACTCTTCGATATGCGCTAGCTAGGTAATCCTTTTACTTAATCTGATATGGGATCTCTTGCTACCAGAAAGGAACTGAACTGGCTTGCCCGGAAAGAATGGATTGCTACCCTTGGGGAGCTAATGGTACTGGACTGATAGCGCACTGATTGAACCGACCCCGGACGTACCACTGGGGAACCTGTGGCTGGAGAGAATCTCTCGCGATGGATAAATGTCAAATGGGAAGCTCTATGGAGGCACACATCGTGTCGTTCGTCATCGAAATGGGACTGACTCGCTCGGGAACAGGCACAGGATTGAGGAACTTTCTGGCGTAACACACCCGTAATGGGGCAATCTGACTAGCTGGTCAAAACCCTTTCCGCAGTGAGCTTTCAAACTTTCTTTAGAACTTGCTTCACAGGCTTTGAGGCATTTTGACACCCTCCCTTAGGCTCACTTTGTTTCAGGGCTTTCCTTTCTCTCCTAAGATCCCATCCCAACCAACAAACGAGAGTCTGATGGGGATTCTGCTTGAACGTTAACTAGACTTGCGCCCGTATTAGCTTACCGGAAAACTAACTAAGGGGAAGCTCAAAGGAATTAAGTAAGCCAACTTCAGGCTATAAAGATATTTCTATTAAGGCTAAACTTATCTGCCTTTCCTGGTACTTCAAAGTCGAATGCCACTGCTGCTACATACAGGAGAAGATAGATTTTTTGCTAGAGGACGGATGTTCAACGGGTCATCGCAAAGAAAAAGAGCTAGAGGTGAGTGAGCCTACGACCACCAATTGCTTATCTCCAATTACCAATTGCAGCAGACTTGGACTAATGGAATTGCTTGAAGTGAAGACCAGTGAACAAAAGGCTTTACACAAAAGAATTGTTGACCTCTTTCGGGATAAGGCCTGGAGCAGGGATTGAACCAGGGCTTGTTGACAGAGCAGATATCAAAAGCCTATGTTATCTCATTTTCAGGGACCGAGCAAGGGATGAGCGCCCTCTGATCTAACGACCAAACAAGCAACGGCCCGCCCTTGTTTTGTTACTAGAAATATGAAGCGTGCTAGCGCGCACTTCACTTCCTATTAACCAATTCACCAATTTTAAGATTGGTAAACAAAGATAATAGGAGCCGAAGTCAATCCCTTAAAACACTCCTCCCTAATCCCTATAAGCCAGAAAGGGTAATAGGCTTCAGTGTAAGCATTTCCTCACACTTGTCTTCGTAGGCCACTTTATGTTGAGCAGGAGGCGCTCACTGTTCTCGTTGAAGCTGTTTATACAGGTGGCAATCCGAGTGAGATTTCACCTGCTTTTTAGCTTCTTCGACTCAAGAACACTTTCTTCTTTTCAATAGGTAAAAGCACACCACCTTCTCATGACAAAGCTTAAGAAAAGATATTCACACTTCGTCTTTGATTTACTTTTCCTTAGTAACGTAGCATCTCCTCAACCTATACTATCGGTTCATGCCGCTCGCTTACTTGCTGATCAAGGAGGTCATTTCCACTTACTCTAAGCATAGAAGGAAGAAGATTGAAAAACTAACAAACAAATTGTCTTCAGCCCTACTTACTTATAGGCTGACTTGGCCCAGGAAACAAGGTTCTATTAGGCTTGCAGGGCTGCTGCTCTTTGAAAGACGAGGTCTAGTGGAAGAGGCGGGTCGGGCAAGTTGAGTACTCTGATTCGGCGCTTGCTTGACATCTCTCTTTGAATCTGAAACCTGACATGACCATTGATTCCGCCTCCATTGCAGGAAAGGATAACGATGGATCTTTAGCTAGCTCATAGGCAGAGGAAAGGTATAGTCTCGTTAACAGATAAGGAAAAGTGGATCCGCTACCAAATACGTTGTGGAGCCGTGTTCTCTGGGGTAAATACTGGTTTGAGAGTTCTTGGGATGGGTTCTATGTTGCTGCCCATTCATTTCCTATTAATAAGGAGATATGTAAAGCCAGTCATTCTATTAAAGAGAACTTCCAGTGGCAGATTGGAGATGGTAATTCGGTGCGATTGTTATAAGACCCTTGGCTCGGTGGGACTGCATTGAATAGAAGGCCTATTCCTATGAACATGTCTGAGCTGTTGGAAGGTTTGTCTCTCTCCCACTATCTCATTCCTAATAGGGATTGGCATCTTTCTTCATAGGGGCCTAGCCAAGGAAAGCTTTCCCATTAAATGAATGTGCTTGCGTACTCTTCGATTCCTGCGGGAAGTGTGGGACTAATTGAATTTAATTCTTGTCTGCTAAGAGAATTATTCTTCCTTACAGCTTGCATTCGATGCATCCACCGTACTAAGAGCTCCTTCTTGAAGAACCGATTCTGTAACAACCCCAAAGGCGAATCCATCTAAATAAACCTAAAACTCCCATTAAGATTTTTGATTGCCTGCTATTCCTGCTACTCCTACTCCAGTGTAGGCTTACTTCGCATAGGCGTAACAGGTCGTTTGAAAAGCATCTCTCAAGAAAAGGTTCGGATTGTATCTATCTTTATCTGGGTGTTCACCCCTACCTTATAGCCTGTGAAATGAATGCAGTCTAGCCAAGCCCCGAAGTCACTTTACTCTCTTTATCCGCATCCCTTTCTGGTGAAATGCAAATTCCACTGCGCTTAACACTTTGAGTTCGAAGTGGGATGGAGATAATGAGCTCTTTAGTTGAACTGGCTGCTATCTTTCTAAACAGTGGTTTTCTCTTGGATACCGATACCCAGCAAGAAAACGGATGCGCGTTAGCGCAACGGCTTTCGCGCTCAATCCGTTGCTTGTTTGGAACAATCATAAAAAGAATGGTTCTTTTCTTTTATGCAATTATGAACGGGCAGGCCTCTTGTGGATTCCTCCAACTCCATGAATGAAGGGGGGAGTATGAGGAAGGCCGATTTTATTTCTATATGAAGATGAAAAAAGGATCAGGGTCAAACATTTCTGACTTTTGTTGAGTATGACTGAATGAGGAAGAGCTCCTTATGTGGTATCACTTTACCACCATCTGAAATGCGCGAAACTCCGATTGGTGGAAGCCAGTCCATGAAGATTCTCCCTTCTCTTACGTGAAATTCCCCTCTTTCGGTAAGCATCCAGTATCTCAGCAAATGAACATTTCTCTAAGCTTATCCTGTAGCTTATACGTCGTTTGAAAGCTGCTCCAAGGATCCAACGAATAGCTAAGGTTTGTTGACGATCCCTGGCTACAATCCCAGGAACATCATAAATAGTACCTGCGACTCCTACTTTGACCACTTCGCATATTGGCTTTATATTATCTACGGCGTCAACCATAAGTTTGATTACATCGCGTTCAGTTCGAGCTAGGCGGTGAAAAGTTTTATAAACAATAGCACGAACTCTCGTTCTTTTACCATCGATCATGCGAAAGTTTACCAATTTCTTGATCAATTCTTTTTGCTCACCATCCCCCATATAGCTGAGAATTTCCGAGCAATTGGAAGCCGCTTTCGATGACGAGGCCGATAAATTGATATTACGCGATCGTTACTGTCCTTCTTTATCAGCTCTGCTCCCGAACCGAAAAGAGAAAGGAGACTGATCTTGACGTCGGCGTTGGTTTTTCCAACGAAAGCCTGAGAACGTGAACATGAGCGGGAGACTGGAGCGTTTGTCCCATCGACGAAGGCAAGGCCAATGATACTATTATACTATACGCGTTTTCTGAGGAGCAACTTGACATTTCTTCATGCAGCTCAAAAGCTCTAGCGGAATCGCCGCAGCATCCTGAGATTTTCATATTCTATATGTGACCACATCAGGGATTAACCCTGGATCTCTTAGCCCACTGAAGATTTCCTCAGCTGAAGATATGCGTCCTTGCCCACAAATTCAATAAGCGAATTGAAAGATTGGACAGTTGGATCAACTCGGAAATCTCCTCAAATGAGTTCCTTATCACTGCATCAGATGCCACGCATGAGATTGTCCTTACCAATATCTTTACGCGCACCCAGCTTTGGTTACCCACACCACCAATGCAACTAATTTCTGATCCCAACTTCATTCCTTTTATTTATCCGCGTTATATCATTCGGGTAATCTTATCTCCACCTTCGTCAGAACGCTTTGAAGTCGTGTTCCAACTGAACGGACCCACATTCGGATATTGCAAAGTACACGGCAATGCTTGGGCTGGCTACTAATTCAAGGATGATGAGTAGGATATTCACTCCATGCTCTTAGGGAGTTCTTTATGCTGTGCGGTTACCGCCTTGCCACTATAGATCTCGTTCCTGAGATGAAATTCACTGTTCTCGGTGTAGACTATGACACTGCCCCATAATGACCAAGGGATGAAACCGGCTTTTACATAACTCAGCAGTTCCTTTGTGTACTTGCAGACGCTGGTGACGATCTGTTGTTAGTTCTCATGAGCACAGAAACTTATAAAGTAATAATTTACCGCTGGGATTCAGGGGTTATAAAATGGGTGAAGCCCTCAAGCCTCGGTGGAAGAAGTGAAATCAGTTCTCGCTTTGAGACTTCCAGATTGCACCGCAAGTAACGATGGAATGCAAGAAAGAAGACTCAGGAATGAAATTAATCAAACCTCCTACTCATACTACCCCCTCTTCCCGATAAGCCCTGTCTTCTTCGCCATCGACTTTAACACGTAGTCCTGCCCGTGTGAAAGCTGTCAACACACCCCGCTCACTACGACGGTTCGACAACCCTACTACCATTCCCGTAAGGTGGGCGGGCTTCATGTAAGGTGGCCCTCTTCCGTATTGATAACGTAGATTTTAAGCACCTAGAAGGAGGAAAGTCACGAAGTCATCAGTAGGAGTAGTGAAAGCAATACGAATCAATGAATTGAGGGCAGTCGAAGCAGACAGTAAATTACTTGAAATAAAGATAAATAAGTGCTCGAGCAATTGATTATTAAGTAAGTAGGCGGCGTATCAGTAGGTGGTCCAAACACTGTTGAAACACCTAAAGTAGAAGTTTAGTAAAAAAAGAGTACTGATGCTGCAAGTAATGTTTTGTGGATCAAACAAACTCCTATTGTCATACATACTCAAACCATACCTGTTTTCATCTATGTCCACCTATACTCCTCCTTTATGTCAACTTACCCCTCCTATCGTATGCTTGCATGTCTGTGACTAACCCACCCCTCATAAGAAGTAGCTGCTTTAGTAGTAAAAAATATACACCCACCGCACGTTCAAACTAGAAAGCACGAAAGCAATTTCTGAAAATCCCCAACGTTTCTTATCGTTCACTTTACCCTTTTTTAGATTGATCCTACTTTATTATCATCAATCTTATGTATGCCCACTCGTTGCTTCTTCAACGTCTTTACTCTAAAAGAAATTAGACTCGTCGACTCCCTTAGTGACATCTGCAGTATCTGGTATATCTAAATGCCTGTACTCACGCCTAAGTTTCATCATTTCGAAAAGTAATATTCTTTTTCTTCTCTTTTTTTCTTTCCAACGCGGCCTTCTTCTTTCTTCTAAAGAAATAGAATGTTGATTGCTCGGTGTTCGCTATGACAGGAATACCGATGTCCGTTCGCTATAACCAACAGGAAGATCCAGCTACTCTATTATGTCTCGACATGTTGCGCCCATACGTGACCTATTCCAATCAGTAAGAGCTTTACCCAACAATTGCTCAAATTGGAGGTGTAGGCTGTTGGGGAACATAGAGGTTGAAGTTCCTTGTCTAACTAAGGTGTTCATGAGAACAAAGTAAATAAGCTGAGCAATTCCAATTATGGTTGTTCGCGAGGCTCCTCCTCCCTAAGGCCTCAGGCTTCTAACACCAACGAAAATGAGCGTTATTATTATTATTATATATATTTTTTAGATGTTTGGAAGGAGTTCCACAACTATGAGTTCATCTGCAAGGTTCTTTCCACCATTGATCAAGTTTCAACTTTGCTTTAAGGAAAAAGGTGGGTTTTTGAACCGCTTTGAATCCCGGCCCAGCAGCATCGGGGAAAGCACGCAAAGACTAGACTTGTTGGACAATTGAAAGGTGCTTGCTGAAGAGTTTCATTAATTGAGTATAGACATTCTTGACTTGAAAACTTTTCCTATGTGTGGATAGGCATCTTGAGTTTGATTAAGTAATTGCCATGCAGGTTGAGTATAGTGGAAGGCATTAGCAATAAAATAGGCCGGGGTCGATTTCAACATTTAAAGATCAAACAAAAGAAAAAACATTACTCTCAAACAAAAGAAAAAACACGCAACGTTGCTTCGTATTCTTTTCTTCAAACCATGACTACATCCCCTTTGCTTTTGCTACTACTACCACTAGTCTAGCTCTTGTTTATTTGCAACCCTTTTTCATAGTCTTTTGACCGACGGGAGGGATTTTCTTTCTTTTGCAGGAACTGGGATTGCACTAGCTGGTGTCTTGGGTCAAGAAGGTATCTGGTATCGTGAAAGTAGGGCTGGTTTTAGATAAGTTTGATACTCCAATCCCCTATGACCTTATTGACACGGCACGGGACGAGCCCATTCCTGACGAGTGATTTAGAAAGGAGTGAACGAACTACAGAATGTAGCGAGCCGCCCGCGCCTTGGTGACCTAACCACTTGAAAAGCAACAATCTTTTCTTTAACTTAGTCACAAGACGAGTAAGTACCATTCGAAACCAGAGCCGCCTGCACTTCTTAGCTTGTTCCGCCGCAGAAAAGGCTACTCTACCTACGCACTCATGCAAAGAAATATATATCGATATCGGCAATGCTTCAAGAACTCAACATACATGCGCCATAGTGCCAATGATCTCCTTTACCAACTGTTCTGCCCGTTGCTAGTGTTAAGCTTCCACATTCACTCCCAGGCCGCTGATGAGACCGTCACTTTGCTATTCAATTACCTAGAAAGAAGGCGCGTGCGTCAATGTTTTGATTGAGTGAATGATCCATCAATAAGATCAAGCTGGAAGGTCTGTCTTGAGTTCAGTTTCTGTCAACGATGAAAGAAAGTAAATGAAGTATATTCTCAAATCAAGTCAACAAGTCAATATGTATGTGTCTCTATTCTAAGAAAAAGAAGAAGGCACCACCACCGAGAACT
>CM064418.1:3655522-3689285 GCA_032690845.1 Eleusine coracana subsp. coracana
CCGCTAAACTTGTTTTTTTACAAGAGGTATGCGTATTGAATAAGAAGTATAGGCTTTTTCTTGCTACTAGAAAGATTGACCCCGGTGGTCAGCGAATAGGGGTCTAGACCTTTGTGAGTATGTATTTACGAGGGGACAGGTAAGTCACAAGGTATGCCTTGAAAAGCAAAGAATAGAAATGAATGAGAGTGTGGAGAAGATACTAGGTGAAGTGCATGAAGGGGTAGCCCGTATAGCATGGTATAGGGTTGTGAGAGACAGAAAGAAGAGATCGGTCATCAGGCATAGGACTAGAAATAAGTCATAGGCAAGTCACAGATAGGCACGAATAGCTAGTAAAGAAGGCAGAGCTCTTATTCTATTCAGGCAACCTTGCCATCTGCAATGACTACATCATCACCCAACATAGTTCCAAAATGCCTTCTTCGGATACACCCTATCTGCTGCTAAGCACACCACTTTGTGGTGAGATAATGTGAAAAGTGGCCAGGGCCCATAGTAACCTAAGGGCTGACCTGCCGTAAACGTTAACACCTTCCGTTTCCGGACGTGAGGCTTATCTATCACAAATGTATTAAAAGCCAACACAGTCTGGGCAACGGCTGAGGCCAACGATCGACTGCTTGTCAACAGAGTCATCAATGCGGTCAAAAGGGTTAGAGGCCATCGGTCTGTAGCTGACTTCAAGTCAAAACTATATACATCAGTTACATTCTTCATACAATCTAAAGGTCGAGTCTGATCAAAGGTCCCATCACTAGGGATCGAGCCTAAGATCTTCATCAACCAATCATGAGTGGGTTTTAACAACCTTTGGTGGTGAATAGAATTCCCAATTGCCACAAAGCGGCGGGCGTAAGGGCTTCCACAATCCCTAAACGACCGAGGATAGTTTTATCCCCCGTTCGAAAGGGTAGGTAAGGACCACAGCACCTTTCGAACCACTCAAGATCCTTCTGGGCCATAGCCTCATTACCTGGATCAAGGGCGTATTGAATGCCCTCCCGGAATAAGGCCCCTGGAGAATACAACTGCCCCATTGCATAAATGTACTGCATATGGTCTGAAAGGGCCAAAAGTTCATAGGTAAACGTTGGAAACAACGACCTAATGACCTGGATCCCACGGTACAATGAGTTCGAATTGCAGATTGTGATTCAGCTCAAGAGAGAAGAATGCCAAGATTACTGGAAAAAACTTTAGTTTTATTTAGTCTGATCGAGGATGCGTGCTGCTCTTTTCAAAGTGGAGTAAAAAAGACGTCGACATGCTCATGAAAGGCGGATTCCTGCGGCTCCTAATTATCTCGTAAATGAGGAACGAAACTCTCAAGTCGTGACAGAGTAACTGTATATTTTCTCCTGCTCATGGAAGCGAAAGTCAGGACATCAAACTACCTAATGTCCTTTCACAACCCGGAATCAATCTTTGATTGTGTCATCAGACCCTAGAGGAGTGAAGGTGACATGATCGATGTTTTCTCGTATTTTTCGTTCATCCCGGTAGATTCAGATCGCTGTATTTGAGTAGTATGAAGATACTCCTCCCCGGCATAAAAGAAAGATAAATTAGGACTTGGGGGAAAGGCTTCTGTTCGAAGAGGAGGTACTTTCTTTAGGGATTGGATCCTTTTCCCCTCAGAATCCTTAAGTGGAGCTCGCTCGGTGAAAAAAGGTGATGTGATTCCCATTGGTTAAGCACTTTGACCAGGTCTCTGGCCTACATCTCGTTCACTCACTTATTAATATAATATAATATAATAGCGAGTTTCCTTTCAGGGGAGGAGAAAAAAGCACCGAAGACAGAAAGGAGAGCTACTTCGGTAGGAAAGCAAATAACTAGGGGGAAATGAAGCGAAAACTTAACTTCACATAGTGGCATCAAAATGAAAGAATGAAGGAGGACGGTGGGTTCATATATAGTGCCATTATTATATTAAGTTTTGCGCTTCTGAGGGCGTGTCCAACCTGTCGAAGTCACTCCAACCTCCGGCCTCTTATCGGTCTAATAAGTGATCGAGTTCCGTTAAAGGCCTGTGGTTTAACACCGTTCCTTTCCACTTTTCCGAAGTGGTATGCTTAACCGCATCCAGTTCTCTATTTTCGTTTATAGTTTATCCGTGTTCAGTCAAATCTGCGAACTCGACTAGATATTCTGCACATTCCAGTTTACCTTAAGAAATCTTTTCTTTAACGTTGTCTCCCCGAGCTACTACTCTGTAGATTAACTAGTGTCCCCGATTGCTTGGATGAACAGAGCTCTCTTCTCTCCCAATATGCTTATTTGACGGAGTCTAGTGCGTATTCATT
This sequence comes from Eleusine coracana subsp. coracana, assembly GCA_032690845.1. Taxonomy (NCBI): domain Eukaryota; kingdom Viridiplantae; phylum Streptophyta; class Magnoliopsida; order Poales; family Poaceae; genus Eleusine; species Eleusine coracana. Next base: position 3,657,832 of record CM064418.1, read on the forward strand.
TTCTTCTGGTCTTGGATTCTAAAGGTTTTTTCCGGTGTAGGATTCTTTCTACCCAAGTACTTTTGGCCATTGAAGAATGAGTCGAGCAGTCGTCCGCATAGCCTAGCCTACCCTGGGATTGAGCTTATGAGTAAGGAAGAGACGAATGGTTACGTATCCTAATCTAGTAGCAGGATCGACAGTGAAAGTCCTTTTTCACCCAAGCAAAAGACGGACCTGAGAGTGCGCTCTATGCGGCAGAGAATGACCATGTTGAGGAAGAACTGAGCGAAAAGACCATAAGGCCCATTCTCAACGTCCATCCTACTATGATCACATCGACGTCATATTTCGAATCCTTCTTTGCTTGTGGGAGCATTTGCGAATGGAGGAAGGAAGCCTGGCTGGCGGTGTCTGAAAATAGCAATTGAGATCAAAGCCATCGTAGAAGAGCCATCCATAAATACAAAGTCTGTAGACTCTGCGGTTTTTTAAGTACCACTCAGAATGGTATAAGTTATAATAAGGCCTTTGACCCTGTCATCGATCTCCTACTTTCCTCTATTCCTTGCCTCTGACTAGCGACTCTACACTCACAAGGGAGAACAAAGATCAATCTTCTTATTATAAAAATGATAGTTCTAGCTTAGTTGCCAAAGGAACTTCGAATGTGGTCTTTATGTTCCGTTTGTAGGAAAGTGCTATTGTATTAAGAATTCTCAAACCAAAATATACATGGTAAGTGCTTTGGTTGGAAGAAAATAGCAAATCAAAAGCTTTTTTATCCCGGTCCTCTCAATTAGAGCAATAAGATAATATGCAAGCAGAATATTGGCTTGGTTTTTCACACCAGGGAATATTACAACCCGCCACGGCAGCATTTCCTTCGTACAGTACCAAAGGGATTGCTACTTATAAGAATAGGGAACATAGGGCCCAGCACATAGATAGAATCCCATTCGTAGAAAGCCACAGCGCAAGCAAGTAGAGGACAATAGCGAAAAGAAACAATATATATTGCATTTTTCTTCCCTCCATCGATTCAATGACAAAATAGCTCTATTGAGAGGGCCTTTGACAACCCTCTTGAATGTGGCTCGCTCCTAGTTTTTCTTCCCCCGCCCGTTCTATCTAGGCTGGTGGCTATACCTGATTTCGTGTCTGATCGAACTTGAAACTAGCCCATTGAGCTTCTTGGATTCCAAACCAGAAAGAAGGATCGCACACAAGAAAATAGAGTTGGAATGAAAGATGGGGTAAAGATGAACTTTATTCTCCTAGCTGCTCTCCATCCAGCAAGTTACTCTCTTTCAAAAGATGACAACTCAAGATTACCAATCAAAACCAACGCTTTTTCTTCTCCTATAGCTTCATCATTACATCTTTCACTAGTTGTTGGATGTGAGTGATGAGATCGATCCATGGAATTTTTACCTCACTCACATACTTTGGAAGATGAAGAAATTCTCTTTAATTTACTTAAGGGCTGGCTCTACATGTGGTCAGATGGGTTCCCCTCTTCAGTCATTTGGTACCTCTCCAACGCTTCCTCCTATTCCTATTGATCAGATCAAAGCCAAACCTATCTAGTCTTGCACGTTGTCACCCACCGCTCTTGCCAAAAACAAAAAAATTATATCTTGGGAACTAAAAAAGAATCGGAATGGGAAGTATTTATTTCTTGATTCTCCGGCTAGCATCCTTACTTCCTTCTTCAATGGAAATTATATGTTTTGGCTCGGTATAAACCCAAAAATGAGAAATTCTCTTATTTGTAGACTCGTCTTCTTTTGGTTAAATCTGGAGAACCCAGTCGAAACTCTGATTCATGTTTGTGGATTTTAATAGCTCTCCTATCTACCCGGAAATGATCTTCTACCTTTACTGTCTGTGTTCTTTACATATCTTTTGATTGTTCTTAAAATCATTGTGTCGTTACACAAATTCAGTGGTTGCACCCTTGTGAGCAAGTTGTTGCCGGATTGGATAGGAGAAGTGAAACAAAGCTACGAAGGAGACTCATTAGCTGAAGAAGTTAAGAAGAGCATTAGTGAAGCGAGAGGAGGACAAGATGGTTGGGAAGAGGAGGAAGGGCGGGCAGGTGACGCAAGTGTAAGGTGTGACCCTCGATCTGTCTGTGAACCGGAAAGGAGGTACGGTACTCGAAATCAACTTGTTACTCTGCCTTCCTGGGAAAGGCTTTGGGAACTGAACTTCAAGCTGGCTCCTCGCCAGCGTCGTCCACTACGTCAAGATCATCTTCGGTTCTTCTCCGAGATGTGGCACTTGAGCATTCCGAAGAGATAGGCTGATGAGCATAGCAGGCAAGAAATACATAGGCCTTACGCCCACTTCCAAATGTAGGGAATCCGCGAGATACTGGTCACAGGTACACTTAGAGGACTCACCTATACGAGAGTAGTCGTGAGGCCGCCGCGACTATGGGAAGTAGGCTGTTCCCTAGTCACTCTCGACTCTAGGTTGGGCGGAGAAATGAAACAGTTCACTGTTTTTGCTAGTGAAGCTGTCAGAGATAGGGCAAGTAGTCGTAGAAACTCCTTGCTTTGTCGCCTTCATAGTAAATAAAATAAGTAGCTTTCCGCCTGGGCGGTAGTTTCGGAACGGAAGCCAGTAGCGGTAACAGGTCGAGGGAGGGATATCAAAGAGAAGGTGCAGTTAGTTAGATGAATTGCTTTCGCGTAGCAGCAAATGAAAATATGAGTAGAAATATGAGTAGATAAGTTCCCGAGGTCATTGAAATGGGTGAAGTTCCATTTACTATGGATTTTTCCATTCTCCTCTTGAAGCACACAAGCGGGAGCCTTTCTTTCTCATTGGCATGTGAACTCTCGAAAAGAAGAAACAAATTCTCAGGCATCTCCTTGCTTGCTTTTTCATTGACTGATTCTAGTAGCTGGCCCATTGAATAGAATAATAAAGATTAAGCGAAGTGAGCCTCAGTCCTTGCCTGAATACCTAACACAAGTCAAGTTAAGTGGACGTTCCTGGAATTGGCATCTGAATCCGTCTAGCTCGGCACAAATCAAAAACCTGGTGGCTGGTGGTTGGAGGTCGAAAGACTATTCCCATAGCACGCCGTGGCATTTCCATTCAATAGCCCAGGAAGCCATTCCCATCATCTAAGTCAGAGGTACTCTCATAGGTTGGTTGGGCTAGTTACATACTGCCTTCGATCCCTTGGCCCTCTGTTGGTTCTGCTACCCGGACCCCAGCCGGGGCTTTAATCATTCCCGGTGATTCGGTGCAGACGCTGTACTTAAGGCTAGAGGGTAAATCTGTGGTTACAATATCCTTGAAGTAATCACTCCCTATGCATTCTTCCGCCAGATCATAAGCTTTTCCCAGAATTGTTGGCCCTACCTGACTTTCAACACTTCGAGTTGGTCTGCCATAATATCCAGGAAATGTTGGGAGCTGTGTGATAAATAGAACATTGTTGAATTGGAAATGCTATTAAAGCATCTGCCTCATTCCATTTTGAAAGTGCATTCCTATAACCCCAATAAGAAAAGGGAAATACCACCAGTTCCTGGTTCCTGGGATTCAAAGATCACAAAAGTTTGGGGTATTTTTATCGGCTAAAACAAAACGATATCCCTTTGGGATAACTAAAAAACTTAATAAAACTGATATGACTGCGGGTCCAATGCTAAATAAAGGAATATCTCCTCGGGATGGGAGGATATCCTCTTTAAAAAGTAGCTTAGTTCCATCTGCTATAGCTTGAAGCAGTCCCAGGGGGCCAGCATATTCAGGACCAATACGTTGTTGTATCGATGCGGATATTTCTCTTTCTAACCACACAATTACGAGTACTTCTATTGTGATTCCCAGTAGGAGGGTCAAAATAGGTAGAATCCATATCAGTCCATAGACTTCTGTTAATAATTCCGATTTCGAAAAAGAATTGATAGTTTCTACCTCTACCCTATCTATTATCATTTCAACGATCAACTTCCCCCATATCAACGGGAGATGATCAGCCCATCACGCTTTCCATGTTCCAAACCCTTCCTACCTTTCCGATAGATGCGCCCAGTGAGTAACTACGGCACAAGGTTAGGAAAACAAGCAAGAGGCAAGGGAAGTTGGAAGAGAATCTCTCTCCATGGGATTATTTGTAGGAAAGAAATCTATAGTCAAGGGGTCTTGTCGCACATAAGTAGTGATTTCTTACTCTACCACAGGAATGACAGGGGCAAGAACAACGAGCTAATACACAGGAACGGCACGGCTCCTACACCGCTTAACTCCAATAACAGAACCCGGTCCCACATCCCTTGCATTTGATAATGAAACAATCAGAATTTGTTGAATTGAAATATGTTCAATCTCATTTCTTTTACGTGGTTTTGGCAACTATCAATTATCTCTTTCCTCGGCTTCCTACGCGGATATAGCCGTAAACGGTATCTAGTAGGCAACGCAACCTGGGAACTACATTAGCTTAGGGGATCGGGTAGCGAGCGCTCTCCTCGGCAAAGCACATGATTGAGATTGTACGGTGTCACCCCAGTTGCCTCTGAACCGCTTTCATGTTTGTCCTCGCGTTGTGCTGAAGCAGTCAGACCAATGACCATGTCAAAGGTACATCAGCCAGTACAGGCAACGTACGCAGGCACAGTTTGCATGCCAGCACCTACTACATGGGAATATATGCGACCTCAGAGATGTCTCAAGTTTGCAGCGTACATGAACATAAGATGGCTCTTTCCCGTGCCCTTCACTGCTCCTCTCTCCTCATTGCAGCGTTGCTGCTCATTTTCCCTTCATCTGCAGCATTGTCTCATGCCATCTTTATCTTTGGAGACTCCCTTGTTGATGCAGGCAACAATGACTACCTTGTGACCCTTTCCAAGGCCAATGCGCCACCGTACGGTGTCGATTTCGCATTCTCTGGCGGCAAGCCAACTGGAAGGTTCACAAATGGGATGACAATTGCTGATATCCTTGGTACTGTCAAGTGCGGATTTCATGAGTTACTGTGATTGCATAGCGGATTTAACATTTCCTGTCAGTACGCTTTCAGGTGAAGCCTTGGGGCAGAGATCATTTCCTCCACCCTACTTGGCTCCAAATTCAAGTGCTGCAATGACGAACAGTGGGATCAACTATGCCTCTGGTTCTTCTGGCATATTTGATTTGATGAGACCGGTTCTTTTTATGTATGCAAATTCCTTGATTGCGTAGCAGTTATGGCCCAATCTTTCTTGCTTATGAAACATCTTTGTAGATTGGAAGAGTTCCACTAGGACAGCAAATCAGCTACTTCGAAAAGACCAGAGCTCAGATACTGGAGAACATGGAGGAGGAAGCTGCAAGTGATTTCTTCAAGACGGCGCTCTTCATTGTAGCTGCAGGATCCAATGACATTTTGGAGTATCTTTCACCTTCAGTACCGTTCTTTGGGCGAGAGAAGCCTGATCCTTCATACTTTCAGGACGTGTTGGTTTCCAATCTTACATTTTATCTGAAGGTTCCGCCAATTTCTCCCTACTGTAGTTTTGTGTCGCTTGCTCTTGTTTGCAGCTGACCTCTATTTTCTTTCCCTCGATAACAATAGAAATTGCAGATTGCCTCACGCCTAGGAAACAATGAGCTTATTCGGTGGGTCTCGCCCTACCAACCATTGTTAGCCACCTTAGTAACCTTACTTAGGAGCTATTCTTTATATCTAACGCCTTAAATATATAATAAAAATATATGATACTGACTCAATTTCCTTTCGACGCCCACTTTCAAATAAGTAAAAAGGAAGAAGCGACTGGAGTGAAATTATAGGTAGGCAGAGGTTAGAGTCAAAGGAGGAGCCACCATAGTCAAAGCCCCACAGACAGGTAAAGTTGAATGCAGTTGCCGAAAGCAGGCTGAGTGAATTCAAGGGTCTGCCCTTTAGACGAATGCACCTACGGTTTTGATGGACCTCAGTCACCCGTATAGTACCACCCACCTAAAAAATTTTGAAATAGGCCTTACCCACCGCCCTATTTCCTTTCCAACTCTCAAAGCTAAACTCTTGAGATAGCACAGCAAAGAAAGTATTAGCTTCATCCGCTATTATGAAAAGTCTTAATCATCCTGGTGCTATATGAAACAGGGCGTGCGTGCTAGAAAAGCCAGAGAATTCAGCACCGTACTGCCAGGGAGTCCCATTGAAACGCGGGACATAAACTCATATATAGTGTAGTTTCTATGATTTGGTTTTTCAAGTAGTATAGTTTTCTCAAGAAACCGGAAAAAGATAAGTGTAGATAAGTAAGGAGGGGCCCTTAGTGAGTGTGTATAGGTTTCTGAGTCAGAAGATTCTCAGGATGGAGACTAGGGTGAATAGTTCAGCCTTCTTCTCCTTTACCGAGAATAGGAGGAGATCCATCAAAAGCCTGCCTAGAGATTTACCTATTTCTTATCAGCAGACCTATGCCTTGATCATTCCTATCTAAGTGGCTATCTTAGAATGCCGAAAGAAAGCCATCCTTTTCTTTCAAGCCTAGCTTGGGAAAGAAAGGAGATGCATATCTCCTGAGTGAGAAGCACAAGCTATTGTATGCACCATTCCTCTTCACTCATTCTAGTCCTTAACTACTTGCTCGATAAAGAGTATCCTATACTTAGGTAGGTTTTCCTATACGAGGAATTACTCACCCAGACTGTTTCTTCGAGAAATGTTCATTGAGATCCTATCCATATTAATGCACCACTTAATAATCACATCTTTTATGTATGTGCCAGGTCTCATTATCTAAATGCATGAAATAAAAATACTTGATATCAGAAGAGATAGAGATGGTTCTTTTGTTCGGGAGACAACCATTGTAGATTCCAGCCGAGAAGACCAGGAAAAGAGAAGGATAAAGAATGTCATATATCTCAGGAGCTAGATTACTTCCCGATGAACAAGTCAGAATTGCCTCAACAAAAATGGATGGAATTGGACCGAAAAAAGCCATTCAGCTTCGTTATCGATTAGGTATCAGTGGGAACATCAAGATGAATGAGTTAACTAAGTATCAGATCGACCAAATTGAACAAATGATAGCTCAAGATCATGTTGTTCATTGGGAATTGAAGAGGGGAGAACGAGCAGACATCGAACGATTAATTTCTATTTCTCGTTATCGTGGAATTCGTCATCAAGATGGATCGCCATTACGCGGTCAACGAACTCATACTAATGCAAGGACTGCTCGCAAGCAAATTCGGAAATGAAAGAAGGCTACCGAAAGAACAAGCAACGGATTGAGCGCTCATCCCTTGCTAACGCGCATACGTTTTCTTGCTCCTTGGTACTTGTCTGATCAATCACACTGTGAAATAGTTCTCTTTTTCTTTTTCGTTCGATGTCTTGAACCGCTTACTAATCACGTATACGTATAGTAGGCCCCCTTCGCCACTCCACGTCTGGCCCGTCTTGGTCTCGCTCACTTCGCCCGCCTATCGTATCGGTTCGGCTTCGTCCGTCAAGCGACAGCTTCTGCCTCTGACAGCTTCACTATCGCTCATGACTGGTAGTTGTCTCTATGTAGTAGTCGGCCTTTGTTAAGCTTCGCCAGAAGCGACTAGTCGCTTCCCGAATGCCTCTTTCTTGTACTAATTAATGTGTATGGTCTAGTCTTTCCAATGCCTCTTTCCTTGCCGCCAACGCACGCTAGATGGAGAGTAAGCAAGCTACCTTGCTTGCATTGCATTCGTTAAACGGTAGCTTCCGCGCCCTTCCTGCCTGCAGAAATTGATGTGAATGATCGTGTCTTCGACATCAATTTCAGTCTGATTAGATATGTCATTGAAACAAATCTGTTTTGTCTCTGTTTTCTTTTCGGATGATAAGGATGAGCCAGCCGATCCTAACATAATTTTGGAGGAGCCGGACGACGAAGCCTCAAAATCAGATAAGGATGTCTTCGACGCGACCGGACTGCAACTATATTTTTTTTTAGGGGTCAGGAGGGAAAAAAAGATATGCTGTTTCCTATCAGTCCCAAGCGGATACCCCCCAGCTTCCACGGTCCGCTTACCGAGGAAGAGATGCGGGAGGACCCAGGGCCAGAGCAAGTTGGGTTGGGGTATAGAGCCGTAAGCGCGGTGGGGGTGACAGAGGATGTGCTCGTACGGTTCATAGTTGGGTATGATATTCTCGTGGATTGTTGGGAACGTCCTCTATATTCGAAATATGCCTTTCTAGGAGCATTACGATCTGCAGCTCAAATGGTTTCTTATGAAGTCTCTATTGGTCTTATTCTTATTGTGCGCCTTGTGAGCACGTTTGGATCCGCGAAGGCAATCGCTCGGATCTTCCCCTAACCCAACCCGGGAACGGACCGGAGGGAACCGCAGCATGAGGAATGTCCGCGTCTCGTCGCAAGGCTCGTTTTGAGTTTTGGGTCATAGGGCGGGCAGTGCAGTCCGGGGCACAAGGGTCCTGGTACTACCCAGGTGCGAAGAACCCCGGAGGTGACTGCAATGAGCAAAAATGTCACTCACCGGCCTAAACGACGAGCAAACTCTCGAACGTGAGAGCAAGGGATCACCCAACGAATGGACGAGCTCCAAGGAGGGAGGAGAGAGGGAGGCAAGAACCATGCTTTCAGAGAAGTGGCGGTCCGAATCCACTCTGACAAAAGAAAATAACTGACTAAGCCGTGCCGTAAGGGGGGCATTTTCCACACGGGACGGGGCCAAGGCCTTCATGTATGGGTGACAGATCGGCCATAGGAGTACTCCGGGATATACACCAGGGCAACTAATGTCGAGCATACGATGATGCCGCCCGTTTTCATTTCGTGAAAGTCCCCGGCAGAGGAAAGGGCTGTAGGTGATGGCGCGTTCTGCTTCTTAGGGCGATGAAATCGTTCCTATGGGATCGTGCGTGGCAGCTGGTATAGATGATGATGAAAGGCGGGCCGCTTGAACCGGGACCTATTATGAGAATAGGCAGCAAGCAAAGCTAAATAGGAAAGGGGGCGACTGATGACTGCCTTTTTCGTAAAAAAGGGTGGAATGTGGAGCTAATATGGCTGGCTACAAGTATAGCCAAAGAAAGATGAGACGAGACGGACTGTCAGAGGACGCAGCGGGACTACCAGGGGAAAGCCCGCCCCCGCTAGCTAACATAGATATCTATTCTCGGTGCGCATATTCGAGATTTAGAATCTCTTTCCGACCAGGCCAGGCCGAATCGGGCCACCACTTGGGATGGGAATGGCTCAGCCCACATGCATCATTTGATGAAAGCACTCCAGTCCAGTCGCCTCCGATCAGTGGCTTGTCAACCACCGGACCGTAGCTCCTCACCAAATGCCCCTGCGTTGGGGCAACACAGCACATGACTAGTTCGCTCAAGGACCACACCCTCTCGAGAGCAGGATGCCGGCCGAGATGGAGCACCAACCTAGACTTTCCTTGGGCTTGCCTTGCCCCAACATCTAAATAAAGGGCGGGCGCCGAAAAGGAAGCAGTGACGCCTTTTCGACGAAAGCTTAGCTTGGTAGGCGCTGCTTACTCACCCTACTCCCTTAGACAATGCAATGCTCTGAACACGAAAGTTTGCAGTTCAGCCCTCTTCTCCCATGCAGAGTCGCAGGCAGCGCCTCGGATAAAAGCACGGACGAGCCACATGCAGGGAAACTTGCACGTGTGGTTCTGGCCGGGGACCCCGGTATACTGTACTAATATGTGTAGGTCCCTGTAATTCGAGTGAGATTGTCATGGCGCAAAAGCAGATATGGTCCGGTATTCCCTTGTTCCCCGTATTGGTTATGTTCCTTATTCCTCGTCTAGCAGAAACTAATCGAGCTCCGTCTGATCTCCCAGAAGCGGAAGCTGAATTAGTTGCAGGCTATAATGTAGAATATGCGCGGGATGCGATCCTTAATAGTTCACTGTTGGCGGAAGCCAATGTCTCGGGACTCATTCTGACTTAAACAAGGGGTGGGTCTTTACCAACTTCCAAATCCAATATTTAGGGAAAAAAAGAGGGGCAGGGCACTCTTCATTCGAAACTCATGAATGTCGGGTTTTTGCCTTTTTATCAAAAAGGGGAGTTGGGTAAAGCAAACTCCCTCCTTGGACGAGCACGGGGCTTAGTCAAGTAGAACCGGGTTGCGCTGCTTGATGCTCCGATCGAAAACAAATCAGTGGGGCCATGCCGGTACGACGGAATATGCGTTAGAAAGGTTAATCCCTCCCCCCCTTTATTTTTTTTTAATGAAAAACCGGGCCGAACTTCTAAAAAGCAGCCCACCCGCTTCCATAGAACAATATCGCGGCAACGTAGACCTAAGTGGATTTATTGGATCCTGGGGAACCATCACAAGTACGGCCGGCCTATAGAACGAGAATGCCGTGTCGTCCAGCGGAGCTTAGAAGAAGGTGACTCGGAGCCTAAGGAAGGTGACTCGCGCAGACAGCTGACTCCTTTTCAATAGAAAGAAAGGAATAGCCAAACCTACCCAGCTGGCTGGTCAATCTCAGTGATCTTATCGGCCGGCAAAGCGGAGACGGACGACCACGGTCCCGACCTTACCAGCACCGTAGGTTTACTAATCAATGAAGCCCCTCAACCTACTATCTTTTCTTACAAACTCAACCAAGCCTAACCAAACTCCATGCTCACGACATGTTCTTGATATTGATTGAGTTGGAGGGAGTTAGAGACTACCACGGAATCCTTCCATAGTCACCCCGGTGACCTTCGTCACCAAAGCGTCACGACAGTTTCCAATACCCCTCATATAATCTCCAGTGGGGATCAGTCGGAGCACGTAGGAATGCCGACCACTACATAAGCCACGTCTGGCTGAGGCGAGCAGCAAGCGGGGGAGAGTCTTTTTAAGTACAAGAACGTTGGGGTGGGACGCTAGTACTTAAACTAGGGTTGCTTCTTAGCGCTAATCTTGCGTTTTCAGCAGTTAGTTGTAGCGCGCCTTCCCTCCTTCTCTCATTTCGGAAAGATTTGGCAGTATTTTCTTATGATGACCTGGTCGAGAGAGTACAAAACATCGGTGTAAAAGATTGAGTGGGATGGTTATAGTAAGGGGCGAACCAAGTGCTTGCGCGAAGAAGCGAATCAATCAGAATGGAGACAAGGAAAGGAGGAGAGGCGAAACTCAACTAAAAAGGAAAAGGGAACTCGACCGACTATCATGAGCGAAGTGAGGGAATTCCTTCTGATTGGATCCCTTAGGAGAGAGACAGAAGGTATTATGAAATAGAATCAGATCTTTGACGATCCAGTATTAGCTAGTAAGTGTATGGACTCAGACTTTGATGACTCCCTAGTGGCCAGGGAAGCGTTAGCTTCACCCTTTGAACGTCTCATTTACTCTCTCTAGCTCTCGACTTTACGTATAGGAATTTCAGGTACATTGGTCGATGAAAGTGAACATCTATCTTATCTTACTCTAGCTTGACTTTGTGGAAGACGTCCGATTGAATGATCTCCAGTGGGTTCTATTACCATGTGTACCCAGCCTGCTTCCTTCTTTTTTACCAGCCTCTCTGCTTCTGTCAGTATAGAGGAAAGTCTTCAATCCCTTGAGAGAAAGAAAAAAAGACAAGAAAAAGATACTTAGCATGACACATCAGCTACGCCATCAGAGCCTGTCCACTTGCTAGTCAGGAAAAAGAACCGCTCCGTTCCGTGGGCTTCTTTCGCAGCTCTCTTCACGCTCGCTTTACGAGTGCAACCAAGTTCAATAAACTGTTCATGCTAATTCATAGACTATGCTGGTTTCTATCTAAGAGTCCTGTGAGACGCTTCCTTCTCATACACATCTGAAGGAACGTTTGAGCATTAGAGAGTTTTGCAGGTTCTTGAGAGAACGTTATCCAGCCACCATGGTCTGAGGTGAAATTGGTCCTGGTCCATAAAACGAAAGGTGCTGGGCAAGCGCAGAGAAGTCGTCTGAAGGGGAGTTCCATAGGAATGTTCAACTTCGATCAACCTTGGTCCCATGCCTAAAAAAGAAAGAAGGTCCAAAATAGGGGTGATATAATCCACTGCTCGCCTAAGAATGTACTGACGTAATCCCTACTATGGCTTCCTGAAGGATCCAGCTGCTAAGAGGGTCCGAGCCATAACGGATTGATGTGACCGTAGCGGCGACTGGAATCGATCTGAATGAGGCAGTTATGGGACTTATCTTATCTAACAAAAAATATATATGGAGGAAGGATTAAAAAAAGGTGGGGGTCAAGGTGTATAATACGAGCTCCACTTTCAGGCAATGAGCTAGCTTAACCCTGATTGCTTAAGGTTTAATACAGTCATGTCATGTTGGATCTGCTACTAAGAAAGGAAGAGAAAGACTGATTGCGACAGCTCAACCGGATGAGACATCTCTTATTTACAGAACTGTGCCAACGTGTGCCTACATTGTTTGATTTACCAGTTCCGGGTATTGGATTTTTGAATAGAAAGAATGAAACTAGTACCAGCTTATCGCCAACCGTGCTTTCTACCAACTCCGCCAACCCCAGACGGGAATATTAATTTATATTTATTTAGCCGCACCTGAGCCCGCAACTGCTGCCTCTACTCCGCCTACTTCTTGTGCCGACTTCGCCAGCCTCGCGGGGTACCGATTTCCTCCTGCTTTGTGTGCGTGCCATTGACTCCGGGTCGAAACCTACTTAGTTCTCTTTTATTTTTCGTCTATACAAGAAAAGAAGGATTTGTGTTTAGCAAGACAGAGAATTAAATAAAAAATAAAAAAAAAGTGTGTACCCTTTACCGAAAAGCAAATATGACAGATAGGGTACGACATATTGCTTATTCCTGATTGATCTAGTTGACTTGTTAGACCGATTATGGATTGGAATAGAAGTCTCTTATATACATATATTCGTGTTTACTGATTTCGCATACTGGGAATGGAACTTGATGTAACCCATTGGAAACTCTCTTTGAGACTCATTATCTGTTATATACGACAGGCTAATTAAGTCCTTAAATTTCAGAAAGGAGTCTTTCCTTACTTCCTTACACAAAACTGTTATGTTGTTATGCTGCTCGTGCAATCAAAACTTAGAATAGAAGAAAAAGAGTTCTCTCGGGACCCATCCTCTTCTCCTACATCAGAAACATAAGCTGATGAGGTGAATATGATCACTTCTGAAAATGATAGGGTGTCCACATCTTCAAGCTGTAATCCAATAAGGTTCAGATATAAATTCTTATTATGGTGGACCAACCGAGGGTCTGCCGGACCCTGCTTCTTTGCATAATGCGCTCCCCCTCCCAATCAACTTCCAGCCCGACTCCAGAGGAACAAATCCTGGACCCAGCTGAGAATGCTCCAGATTGGCCAGCCGAAATTTCCCCTGCGAGTTCCTTTTTATTTGATTGAGCGAACGAGTTTGAGTTCCATGTCGTCCAGTCGAGCTTATTTCTCTTTCAGGCCAGAAGTGTCCTTCTCCCTCGAAGTCTTAAGCACTTCTTTCTGATTTTCTTATGTTCAAAAGTATAAAGTGGGGGAATCTCGGTTGAAGTAGAAGTGGGTTTCCTGTTGACATGTCTAGTAGGAGTGCTTCTTATTGCCCTTGTAGCAGTAGTTTTATAAATTCGGCATGGTGCTCACTAAACCTCCATAATATCTAACAAGTCGAGTCTTATGTCGGTCATATAGAACACCAACACATAGAAAAACAAATCTGTCTCCCGAGCTTTAAGAGGTTACCGTTCAAAACAAGGTAGGTCTATACGAGCCAATTGCAATTTATTTTTCTCATTCTGTCTTTTACGTTACTTGTCTTGACTACGTGTGGGCTGCATATTTTAAGTGAAGTGGTAGCCATTCTAGTTCATCTAAAAATTTAATATATAGTTTATTTTATCTTTGATGAGAAAGCTCTTCTAATTAATTCAAGACTGCCTTGATTTTCCCAGTTATTACTCGAGCGCGCTGAGGCAACTCTGAACTAAGCTCAGGGGAGGGGTAGTAGGTATGCTTCAAACCCTCCAGCACCTTGAAGAACGATGGCACTAGATCGGGAAAGATGAATGACCGATGAGGACAGGACAATAAGGGGAGTTGGTAATGGTTCCCTGAGATTGCCTCACGCCTACAAATAGCATCTCTTTTCCATTTCTATTTACCTAGTTCATATCTTTGTTTCGTGTGTTCGCCGGAAGGAAAGGATGCTGAACAGACACTTTATTAGCTTCATTGCAATATTAGGCATTACTAGAAGTACGGTGAAATAGATCGAGTTTTTTCAAGTATCAGGTATCGCTGGTTGGAATTTAAGCAAATTAACGTTAGGGTTATGAGTGCGCACTGCTATTAGTGTATAGCGTGGTGTACACTGCGATAAGGTGGCAGCTTACCTTCAACCCGCTCAAAAAAGATCTCATTAAGGATAATGCAGACCAGGAAGACAATAACAGCTATTCCAAGCTAGCAGAAAGGCAAGGCAAAAGCTATGCACTCTGCTAATGAGTAGTATGCTGTACAACTGTTGAGCGAGTGTGCTCACCATGTGAGGATGCTACCATGGATGGTACTGTCATTAAGTGATGTTTAGTAAGGTGAGATAGACTACTTAACAACCTCAGCTGCTGGCTGCATTGGCATCTGAACCGATAGAGGAACCTTCTAGAGGTGTAGACGTCCAGTTCGACACCCCATATCCTGTGGAACCCGAGGCATAGCCATAGGCGTTGCTGGAGGTTGGCATGCTCAGTCTGAGAGCCATATGGGAGGGGGTGAAGGCCCTCTTTGGTGTATAAGGAATTATTATGCTTATGAATTGGGCGTGAAGCATCGTTCAAACGGTTTTCCATCCCCCTCCAACAGAAACAGATGAGGAATCATATCAACGCATCGGACTTCTCAACACATAAAATGTAGGATTTTACACACTGCTCACCATAATAGGGATTACCCATTGATTCTCTGCTTTAATAAGCGTTCACGCCTAACGAGCGCTTCCATGAATTCTAAGAATCTAGTTCTACATTTCGTATCATGAATGCGCTCTTGCGCTGTCAGCCATCCTTATGGATGAAGGAGCTACAGACGTAACGATCTCAACCAAAAAGCACAAATCGCCATGTTCTCACTGTCTTAAATAGTACTGCTGCATAGGGCTGAAACCAACACCTAGTCTTGCTCCCTAACCAATATGAACCAAACCATCTACCTCTGCATCCGGGCTCGCCTACACTATCGTTCCGGATTCGTTGATTAACCTACAAGACCAGACACATACCTACCTCGCGATAAATACCTACCTACCTGCTTGGCTTGGCTTACCACATCCAAGAAACCTACCTCCCTTTCTACTTCCCTTCGGACGGGGCATCCCGGCGGGATGTCTTACTCCCCCTCGAGTCCGATCTCAGGGGAGCGCTTGGGCAGGGGCTAGTCTAGGGCTTGTTTCCGAAATGCGTATCACGATGCCAGTATCGGGCTGGTATCGGTTCCGGTCCTTGAAAAGCTTGACCGAGTAATCGCCCTTGAGCAAGGCAGGCATACGCATACCTATACGTCAAGGCCCATACGAAGATTGGAAACATGCATCTGACCCTTCCGATTTCGATATTGGAAAGTGTTCAGTCATGGCATGGGAAATCCTTCCTTTTACTCTCTCTTTTGAATGAGTCGTGGTGCGCTCATCAAGAAGGGGAAAGATGGATGGGAAATGCTTGTCAAGCTCGGTTCTTTAAAGAATAGCATACTCGTCTTCCTAGTGAAAAGCGCATTGGGATTCTCTAGTTGTGGTGGTATAGTGCTGCTTTTAGTGATTTGGAGGGTGCCTCCCGTGGGCATGCCTGCTACGCTGATTAAGCGGGTAGGCAGATGGATTGAGCTACTCGTTCAACTTGTTTGTGTTGGTGAGTTGTTCTATTATTGATTGGTCGAGCCCAGGATCATAAGAGAGCCGCGGGTGCTTGACAGGACGGCTTGGCAAGCAAGCTACCCCTGTTGTGTGGGCGCCAACTCCCGGTTCGCGATCTCTTCTTTCCTTTCCCAACCTAACAAATATAAAATTAAAAAATGAAAAAAAACGACGAATTCTAAACCAGAAGATCTTCTTCTGTTGGATATCCGAAATAAAATGGGTGATCTTTCGGGAGGGAGTGCGAGTAGCACCAGTTCATCGTCTTATTTGTCTTGCAATTCTAGTCTACACTCTCATAGTCCTTCTTCAGAAGAAGGATTAATTTCTTTTGGGACTCCCTCGTCCTCTTCCTCTGTCAATCAACCTTCGCCGGTAGAATCCTTTTCTGTGAACCAGCCATCCCCTTCTTCCGTGAAAGGAGTATTCTTAATGGACAGTGGTACTCCCTCTTCCTCTTCGTCCGTAAATCGGCCATCCCCATTGACAGAGGAGATCTCAGGCGATGGAGGTTCCGAGTCCATCAGTTCTCTTTTCCATTTTCTGCAATTGGGGGACAACCCAGCAAATCCATTCTTAATGAGAGAAGCTATCGACAAAAAAATATACCAATTAATTAGAAGCACTCAGCGAGATATTGATATTAGAGCGGCAACCGAGCGTATATATGGAGAAAAAAGTGATGATATGCAATTTATGAAATTCCTGTACGAGGATTTAGTAGAAAATGGCGCAGAAAGTAAAGCTTTCAAGTATGGAGTAGGCGACCCAGCAAATTTCGCTGCGGAGAGCCAGAGCCCCTTGGATCCATTTTGCATTCACCCTCTCGCTCTCGCTCTCGGTCTCGGTTTGGTCATACTTATTTCTTTTTTTTTCCTTCGGAAAGTATGGAAAAACAGGTAAGAGCTAATCCTAAATGAGAGGAAGACAAGGCAAGGAGTCTAATCTCGAAAACCTTAAAAGGCTCGAAATGGATTTTCGCAACCCGGATTGGTGCGAGTCCATTTTTGAACCATTTATGAAATGGCTGGGGAAAATAAGTAGGAGGTATTAAGTAAATGCTTTGTTTGAGTAGGTATCAGTAGGATTTCTTCACGGCTTTTGTAGGTATCAGCGGATACCGAGGCCCAGACTTACCTCTCGGGTAGGTAGGGGGAAAGAAGAGTGGGTATGAGGGCTTCTTTCACAGTGCGTACATTTAGTGGTGCACACCTTCAACACAGGGTTAGCATTCTATACTATCTATTTCTTCTTCTTCTCAGGCTTTTTTTTATCCGCTTTCTTCTTCTTCGTCTCATGAGTCGAAGCATGCCGGAACCTTCTTTAGTAGTGAGCCGTACCGACTAGCAAGGGCTTCAAGATCACAGTAATGCCTGCCAAAACTTTCCTTGGGTACGAATGTCATGTTCAAAGCTGGTTTCTCTAGACACCTTGGAAAAGATCACTGACGAGCTCAATCTCAAAGTGTGAATGAAATTATCAGTTTCATCCTCTTTATGAGCCTGAGATCATATGGGTCAACAATTCTCATTTCTTAGTTATAGAAAGCCCTTCTCAAGGAAGTGAGCCACTCAATCTGAGCCAGCAGATTCTCATTCAGCTGTGCCGGTGCGCAAAGCAAGCACGCTATGTCCAATCTTTGGTATGCACATTAAGGGCTGACTCCGCTAGGCAAGAGGACTACTACTGAGATTATTCTTTTACTAATTGATGACCTGGGGGGAACAAGCAAGAACAGTGAAGTCAATATCTTGTCTGACGGAAAACCAAAGACACTCAAGACTTTCACTCCGTTCGGCATAACTCTAAGCCGCGCCTTGGAAAAGAAGCTTAAGAAGCATGGTGTACTGACGCCTTTTCCCCCATCTCCGCCACCAGATCCTCTTCCTCTCATGTTTACGGTAGGGGATAATAGTCTTTGTTTGTGAGGTGGGTCTTATGATATGAACTTTTTCTTCCTAGATGCGTGGAGGAGAGAGAAATGCACTTAGCAGTACCACTATTGTCTGAATCTGGTACGTAAAATAGATTTGAGTAGTTTTTACTTCTGTTGCATATAGGCCCTAGCTAAGCCCAATTGCATGAGCTCGACATTGAGAACTTAATTATTTCACATACCCACCTCTACTGTCCATCTGTATCACTAACCTCAAAATCCACGTTGACGCAATCTCTCCACTTTTTGACCAGCAGAGGAAAGGCACACAGAGGGTGCAATTACATCAAGAACGAGGTGGAAGGAGTACGTATTTGCATAAGCTCTTGTAATAAGTCCGGTTTTTTGGCATCATCTATCTATGGGGCCGTACACGTTAGATAGCGGGAAGGTATAACATCCGCCGGTAGGAAGCCCATCTGGAGCGGTTTGGTTTACTAGCATTTCAGGCATTATTGAATATAGTTGCAAGTTTTGTTTGGCTGTAGGCAGAAGTCTTTGGTTCCGCTTTGTTAACAAACGTGCCTCTCTTTGCTTTCTCACTTTCCCAGAACTGCTACTTTCCTGCTTTTAGTACATAGCTTTTCGTATCATCTATGATAATTTTCGTTTCAGAAACTCCTCAATATAGTCGTTATGGCAATTCTAACCATGTAGATTTTATTACCAAATTGTAGTTTTTTCTTTGTCTACTGTCCAAGACTGTGCAAGATACCTCAAGTACTGTCCAACTAATACTTTCCAATTCTGCCTTTCATTGCGAAAAAAAGCTGTCCAAGTATAAGTATCTGTCTTTGCTGCAGCACCTTTCCTCCTTCCATGGATCTCTTCTTCGGGTATCTATGTCTTTCTTTGAGTCAGGCGACAAAGGAAGGTACAACTAAACTGTAGTGGTAGGAATAGACCTTGAATCTGCGATCAGAACAGATCCTCGTTTTCTACTTGCTAAAGGGAAGAGAAGACTAATGCTTGCTGAACGTATAAAGAATAATGTGAATGGTACCACTAGATAAAACCAATGGAAGGAAAGTGGTAGAATAAGAAGGATAGGGTTTTCTGTATCTATACCGAAAGTGGAATGTGGCTAGTGTGCTTGGATAGGCCTTTGAAGCTTCCATGTTCTCATATATCTGGCCGGGTATTCAGTGTCTGATCCAACAGAAGGGAAAGGAAAGCCTACCTCATATAGTATTGCCTTGTAGCTTGCATCTTCGCAGCCTGCTCTTGTCGAGTACTAACTCCATCCCTATTCAGCTTACCTAGAGCCTGCCTGTTGGAGTTGCGTTCTCTACTCGGTTCATTTTTTATTTTGAGACACCTTCTCTCCAGCTATATACAGCCTGGATTCATCTACTACAGAATCCAAATCAGGTTCGTTGCTATTGCTTATAGCGATTTGCATCCAATATTGGGGTTGGGGAAGAATCAATATACTGATAATGTCGAATCAGGATCAACTAAGAAAGAAATCAAGTTAAGTATTGGGTGGAACTCTTACAAAGCTTTTCAAATATTGGTGAAGTGGGCGGTAGAACACCATCTGAACTAATTGGCATACAGGTTCGGTACTACTTGGCTACTACTTGAACAGATGGGTTTAGTCCCTTCCATCGCTAGCCCTTATACGCTAGGGATATTCGTACGAAACATATATGACTACGAATTGATAGTTGCAGACGGCTGTAGATAAGGTTGTTGCTTCGGCTCCTCGGCTAAGAAAAATAATAGTTGTATTGGCAAGGCATGAAAGGGATTTTATAATGCTATCCGAAGACGAATCGGAATACGGAACCGGAAGCCGTAGCCCAGAACCTTAAGCTTGAGCGGAAGGGGAGGAAACAGGCTATTCGAACTGGCGGGTGGGTGGATACCCTAGTTCTTATTGCTTTGTCGGAGCAGGGGCGGAGAGGGATTCATTAGTTTGACAACACAAGGGTGTCATGTGGAGAAAGAGAATTGAACTATTCTCCGGGTACTGGTACCGCTTAAGCCCAAGCAAGTGAAGAAATCCTGTAAGATGGACTTGATTTACTTTCCTTTCCAAGACCTATACCATATGGTTTGGGTATACCACTATCACCTATCGAAATGAAACACTAACCTGCCCACGACCCCCTATACCGGATACCTTTGCTTTGAAACCAATGACTAGTAGAGGATTTCGAGGAACTACAGCAAAGGGAAGTAGGGATGGGCTTTCCTCGGATTAGTATTCGGATTTTGCTGATCTTGCCAATGGTTGTTATTCAAAAGAAGGGTTCGCACCGGCAAAGAAGAATATATTTTCTAGTTGTAGCTTTCGAGGAGAAGAAGGATTGAATCAAAGGGACGAGCAAAGGCAATTCAATGGCTTTAAAGGATAATCGGTATACTTAGTGCGCTGGCAGGCCCAACGGTATCCAATCAATGTAGTCGGCAGAACAAAGGAAACAGGAATGAGAGATTAGATAAAAATCTAAGTACCGAGAGGAAAATAGAGCTCGAATCCATAGCATTCTCCACGCACCCACCATTCATTAGCAGCGACCTTACCACACATCATTACCACCAACCATTTCACTCGAATCTGTAGCTTTGCTACCTTCGCAACTAGGGGCAATGAAGATTGTATTCCTTTATTTATTTATCTTTCTTAGCATCAATAACAAAAAGAACCATAGGTGCACCGCACCAACCAAGGCAGAGATTGGAGATACTACGATTGGAGTGCAGTGACCGTACCCGAGATAGATCTGAACCGACGGTTGCGGAGAATAGGTACTACGGTAAATCTTGGGAAGAATACCGCTCTATTTTTATATTTGGCATACACGACATACAGCATAGTAGGAAAGGCAGAAACCACTGTCATGAAAGGAGATAAAAACTATCCACCATCAAGAATGGAGCAACAAAGGAAAGATGATTATCTTATAGGAAGACTTCTTTCAATGAATACTCCAAAGCAAAGCATATTCTCTTGATTTCTTCACTGGCACCCTTATCCAACCTGCTGTTTTGCCCCCTGTTACTACGAACTTGTTTTCTCAGATGGCAGATAAGCTTTTGAGAAGAGACCACTTTGATAACGAGCTTTCGGGTTGCCGTATTGATACCGCCCTTCGGGGGAACAGGAGAATAGCATGCACGGGAGAAGGATTTAGGGAAAGGTACCCACCTTTTAACGGGAGAAAGGCCAGGTCATCAGAGCAAGCATAGTTTACTGGGCAAAGCAATCATCTCGTTTTCCCCTCCCTTTTTGGGAAGCACCTCTCTACGCGAATGTTGATGGCGGCTTTCACCACAGGATTGTGTCCCTTATAGATCTGATAACAAGTTTCTAGCTGACAATACGAATAAAGGATAAGCTCGACTGTCACAATCCCTTTTGGATCAACATTTTAAGATTTCTACGGAATCACATTTTCAATTACCAGGGAAAATTGCCATTCAATCCATTACGAATCATTTGTATTTGAAAAACCCTGGGGGCATTAGCACCCAGATGGGTATCTATCAGGACCTAACAGACCTAGGTGAGAAAAGTATCTACTTCCGACAAGCACTGGAATTTTGTTCAGGGATTTTTGGTTGTGGGTGAAAATGCACCTAGTACTCCTTGAGCTAATCTCTCATTGTTTTCGTGCATTATGCTATTGCATTGTTTGCCCCAATGATGGCCTTTCTGATCTCATTCGTTTTCCGATCGCATAAAATCGAGTGTAGGTAGGTCTCAGCTGATACCGAGGCCCACCAACCTACTACTTGATGGTTTGTTTGGTGGGGAAGGAAGGGTGGGTCAGAGGGCTTCTTTCACTGTTTCCCTAAGTTCAAAAGTGAATGTGGAAACGCTGTCTATGGTCTGGTTATAGCATCTCCTTTCTCAATTCCTTTCTGGTCAATAAGGATGGTTATAGCCAGCTTAGAAGGGAATTCTAAATGGATGTAAGAAGTTGCTGGATGGTTTGCTCCAATGAAGAGGTACACCTAGGTAGGAGGGAGGGAGCTTTCCCACTTTGCAGCCGAGTAGTTCTGCCGCTCCGCGTTGGATAGGAAAGGGGTGGAGAAGGTTCATTTATCAGGAATCTACTTGTTGCATAATGCACATGCCACAAACGATAAAGTGGAAGCACACTCAGATGAAGAGGATGGTGAATTGATCAATAATCCCATGTCTTTTTTTGCTGAGAAATCTTGGATCAAGACATACAAGGCAGCATTGGTCAAACATAGGACTACCTAGGCTAGGTCATTCATTGCTTGGTCCGCTATATTCGTTTTGTCTTCTAGTTCTCCACAGGGACTTCCTACTACTCCGCCGAATCTCTCATCTGAGAAAGTAGGTCACCTGGGTCGGGTAAAGCAGCGTAGATAAGGCTGGAGTTTATGAACAAGTTGATGTCTACTAGGGCATTGACCGTACAAGCAGGTAAGTATAGGGCTCGGCTAGGAATTCGTTTATGCTTATATTTATAAGCTTTCTTCTCACTAGGTAGGGCGGGCAGTTGGTCTTATTGCCCTGCATCATATGAGAAGGAGTTCTTCCACGAAATAGAGGTCGTCTATGGTCTTTGTGGCATTGATGGATAGTACTGGTCTGTTGTCAACAAATAGACTGGCTAGGTCACAGTCTGCTAAGTCTACTAGTGGGATATGAATATGCATTAGTAGTAGTTATTGCTGCCGGATTGGTATTAACAGTTGGTCAAGTCTAACGTAACGTTTTTCAAGTAGAAGGATAGGGCATTAATTACCTGGGGTCGATAGGTACACCTTTCTAATCAATTATTAGCACAAAGCTCTCATCTCACTTTACACTACTGTATGGTATAAGTTTATCCCATTCGAAATGGAAGTTCCGCCTGAAGCATTTCTTTATATTTCGCCTGAATACTTTCTCAATGACGGTGCAAGTGTACCGGGATATACTAAAATAACTCTTCAGGAGACAAAAGATATATAAGACATTGTGATGTCAGTCCGTGAGGATACCCCCTTTCAATTTATTGATAATACAGGTGTTGATAATCCAACAATTGTGAGGCCACAGCAGGATCCTGAAATACCTATTGATAATATCAATAGATAATGGCGTGTTGCTGTTAGTTTAGGTGTGGTAATAACATTCTTTTTAGCTATAGGTGTATATCCTACATAACAACCTTAATACAGCACGCCTGTAAGCTTACTTTTGACTCAACATCTCATTCCTAAAGTAAAGCACACTCTATCCATCTCACGACTAGAGTCATAAGGTTATTTAAGGTAGGAACCTTCTCATCCTAAATATATTGCGCTGTAGCAAGTTTCGTTGCATCACCTCTTCCTTGTACTCAAGGATTGTTGATCAACAACTGTTATAGAACTTAATAGCAATTAAGCATTGTGATTTGGCATATAGTTATAAGTGAATTGGCATATAGTTCTAATATGAACTTACGAGTTAAGTTATGAGCTAGTATATATAGGTGTTCATCTCCTATCGATGAATGGGCTCGTCATCACCCTGTTGTAAATCTTGTTAGATATTGGTGATACGGTCTTCACCATTAATTTAATAATTGGATTGTACTGTATTGTAACCCTATCCCTGTGTTTATTAAAAAATAGAAAACTCTTTTGTAGTTTTTTAATTTATATTAAACTTAAAGTAGGATATTATTAGGTAAGCACTAGAGTAGTGGTTGGATCCATAGAAAGCGGTAAGATATAATATGGATAAGGATTTCCATTTCCACATCATAAACTATGTAACATAATGTGTGAAATAAACAGGAATGTGCACCTCTAGGAGGCTTTATTTGCTCTTCCCATTGCGGGCTATCAAACACATAACCATTAACTCTTTCAAGGACATCATGAGTTCTAACTGATGCATCAACCCTGGTAGTGAGGCTTCATCCGTGTTTTTGAAGGAATGATCATGGAAACCCACCCGCTGCTTGATCAACAAGCAAACCTATGTAATCCCTGATACTGTATTAGCCTTTGATCAGCAAGGTCCATGAATGGACATGATAAGGGAAAGCAGTAGGATGATTCGATCTTTCCTATGCACCGTGATTTAGCTCTCCTACAGGTCACGATTCCTTCTATCTTACGTGGCACACGATTCTCCATCCAACCATACACTAGTAAAAATCCTTCTACGTGTAGGGATACCTAAATATCCATCCTGAGCGATTAGCGAATCTTACTACTTTGAAATATTACACCTTATACTATCAATAAGCACGCATGCCCTACTAAACTAAATATGAGAACTGGCTGTAAGCACGCGTTCCCCACCTATCTATGAAAGAGAACGGGAATTGCCCACACCAACATATCTAGCGTAGGAAATAAGTCCTTACAATCTACGAAAAGAGGGCACAACAAATGGTATTTACTCTATCCTTCACTAAATAGCGAGTGAGTAACAAGCACTATATCGACCATACACTCATGTCCTTACATGCCTGCCATTATGCACTACATACTATTGCTGTCAACTCACTATTTGCACTCCATGCATTCCTTTATATTGCATGACTTTACTAGGTATCACCTTCTTTCCTTTATTCTTTTAACTTAACTTTGTAACCTCATCAATTCACTATTTAATGAAGATGATAAGCTCGAACAACCCACTCCAGAATATTAGAGTAGGGAGTACCGAACAGCCTCTAGTACTGCTATCTACGAGACGAGAAAAGGAAACGATCAATCACACAACACCTACCCATTAGTTTAGTTAACTAATCAGGTTCTAATCTTGAATCCAACAGAACAGAGATTATCAATCCTCGGAGCACCTAGCATGAAGCTAGTCGGCTTCGACTGCAATTAATGCTATACAGCTTTGTAAATTCTTTCCCTAGCTTTGGGATTAGCTTACAGCTTGCATTTAAAGTACTTAATTTAGAGAATAACGTGTGGGTTACTCTTGCTAGGGAACTCTAGTTTAACATATTGAGGGACATCCCTGATATTCCGCGACACCCGGCTAAGATGTGTTCATTCCACTCAAATACCTTTGAATAGGGTTGGAGATATCAAAGCTAAAAATGGAAAGAATAGAGTGAGGAATGATGAGTTATTAAGCAAGAATGAAGAGCAATTAGGCTATCCATACCTATATAAATAGTCTCACCTTCAAAATTTCTTACATAGAAAGAAGGAAAGGGAGAGAGGCTATCTTTTCAGAGGCACATAACTCGAAGTACTCAATCCACCCTGGATGTACCAAGATGTATTGTGACCTTAGAAGCAGATTCAGGTGGAAGTCTATGAAGGCTGACATAGCTTCATATGTGGCACATTGTGATATCTGCCAAAGAGTGAAAGCTGAACATCAGAGACCCGCTGGATTACTCCAACCCTTGGATATTCCGGTATGGAAGTGGGATGATATCAGTATGGACTTCGTAGTCGGGCTTCCCCGCACTCAGAAGGGACATGACTCGATTTGGGTAATTGTAGATCGTTTGACCAAAGTGGCAGATTCTTTATAGAGAGACTGACAATAAGAGTAGATTAGATTAGATCGTGTGCTTCTTTATAGACGGTGCGCCGACTACTTCACTGTTACCTACCTATCATTCACTAGACCGAGTATGAGTACGGACTGACATTCACTAGACCAAGTCAGAGTAGGGGGTTCCATTCTTCACTACACCCAATCTGTACCGACTCCCATTAATTACACCTTTTCTAGGTTACGAGTGTGGAAAGGAAAGACTTCTTACTTTATTCCATTCACTACTGGTTAAGTAAGCATGAACGTAGATAAGAGAGGAGTCAATGGAACTCTTGGCTTGTGAACAAGTGACTTCTTTCTTTTCATAGACTACACTACAGACTATCAAGCACTAGAAAACAACAGGCCCAGTTACGTACGAGTCAGGCAATTGTCTACCCTCACGAAGCAATGAGAAAAGGTAGGTGCTGATGTGCTAGTATAGAACATAAGTAAGAAAGCATCTATTTCCCTATAATCACCGACGTTGGTATTTGCCTACACCCCATTCTATGAAAAACTCCTACACTCCAAATATTCCATATAATAGGAAGGAAGGCCATTCACTTTAAGAGGAAATGGAGCTAGAACAACAGTAGGTTTAAATCAGTAACCTTGTCTTGCCGGAATCATGCAAGGCTGCAGCGCTGCAGGCTGCGCGTCTGGCTGCTGCAGAGACCAGAAGAGGGCAGTTGCTCCGTTCAGAAGGCCAAAAACTTTCACGCAAATGGAACCGGCAGAAAAAAAACACAAAAGGGAAAAAAGAAACACAACATTCTCTAACCGCGGTAAGCAGATTCCAATTAGCAAAAACATCAATCAATAGCAAGCAAGAAACGGCTCTGATCAGAGTTCTACTACCACAGCGCACAGCACAAGTGAGGTTAATTATATTGACAACAATTGACAACCGTAATCGAGCAGAAACAAGTGGATGCAACTCGCCACATCTAAATCTGCAGTGCGATAAGAACAAATTACCAATAAAGAGCATGTCAAGTGCATGCAGTATGTATAAGAGAAGCGTAGAAACTCTCTGGCCCAAAAGCACGGCTGCCAAAAAAAAACGCAGGGAAAGTTCCAGACTCCACAGCAGAAAACATGCATGATCCGAACTTGCATCCTAATTGGAATTCCTCCCAAGGTCGGAAACTAGAATCTATTTATGAGGGACAATGGTGTGGCTTATATAGCGGGTGGAGAGAAGCAAGTTGGAGAATAATTCTTGGGAATTGAGGGGGATGGCATGGAGGTGTTGATAGTAGGAGACATGACAGGTTTCATAGGAGCCACAACAAGAAAGATAGAGGTTATTACTTTGGACTGTATGAATTCTAGGGAGGAATCAGAATCATCTCAGGGCTGCTGGGGGAGGGTTTTTAAAACACCTTGCATCTCTTTTTGTCTCCCTATCTTCCTAGACACCATTTGGTTCTTCTCCTCATTGGCAGGGCTCAATCTGGCTACTAAGATGTTTCAGTTCGCCAGGTTGTCTCTTGCCTGCTCATGGATTCAGCAGGCAGTTCAAAAGGTTGACCGGAATCTCCGAATCTATGCTTATTTTCAACTCCCCGAAGCATTTCGTCGCTTGCTACGCCCTTCCTCGTCTCTGGGTGCCTAGGTATCCACCGCAAGCCTTTCCTCTTTTGAACCTCGCCATTAACGTTAAGGCTATGCCATCCTAAGGTGCTACTAAATGGAAGGATCTTATCAACGTCCATGAATGCAAAATCATAGATCGAACTGCCGAATTGGCAAAATTCGGTGCTATCATAGTATCCGCTAAGTTCACGGGCTGGAGATAAGCGGACTCGAACCGCTGACATCCGCCACAGGGTAAACCACCGCCTCTCAGGCCTCCCCGACGGGTTCTACCATAGAGGCCAACGATAGGCAATAACTCCCCCCCGAACACAGCTTACAACTTTCATCGTACTGTGCTCTCCAAAGAGCAACTCTTCTCAAAATCTCAAAACAAAAGGTGCTGAGTTGGAATCCCATTATAAGGATTCTTGTGGTTCCGGGGCGATCCAGTCACCCGGAGAAGATTTCTTTTCTTTGCTGATTCCTCTCAATGAAATTTGCCATGTTGCACTAAGTTACTTACGGATGTATGCATGCAGTCCGGGAACACTTTGGGGTGAACACCCATCCGAACAAGTAGGGTCAATAGTTCAGCATTTAGGCCATAACATTTAGAAAAAAACAAATCTTAAACCCAACAAGTGCTCTCCGAACCAAGCTAGATAGTCTCCTATCACTAGGCTCACCAACCAACCTGGACTTTGATTCTTTCTTATTATTCTAACCGGATATCAAAACCATAAGGATTGTTTCCAGCCAAGAGTTCCCATATGACATAAGCGCTCTTGGGTGGGGTGGGCCATTCCATCTTTGAGAAGGGAAGGGGCCCAATCTCGTATTTGATGGTCGGCGTGGCAATATGCTTAGCTTCGTAGACAGGTTTCCCAGCCGTTGCGAAGACTTTGCGAGAATGGTCAGGGGCGCGATTCGCCAAGCTAGGGCAAACAAAGCCGTCCGGCCCTACCAGATTAAGAATGCGAAGGCCTTTCCTTCGAAAGGAGAAAAAAAAAGAGCTATGCTATTGACCGACCCTTTCGTACTTCCTTCGAATCAATAGGCCTATCATTTTTCATGAGGCGGGCCAAATAGAGAATGAAATGAAAAAATAGGGGAAGGGGGGATGGTCGCGCCTTTGATTTTGTTTAAGGGCTGCTCGCCTTACTAAAGTACCAAAGGCTTTCACGGCTGACACCCCTACCTTAGAATCTAAGCCCTTTGAAGCGCCAGTAGTTGTAGCAGTGGGTAAGGCTTTCGTTCAACTCGCTCCGGGTTCCGATCTATATGACCTCCAGACAGTACAAAGTACACCCCCTCCGTAGAGGCAAGCAGGTAGTAACCTAACTTTTTAGAGTCGGGGGAGCCGAGCCCTTAACTCTATCAATAGATAAATCTTCGTGCGTGGCGTGAGTTGGAATCCTAGAAAAGATCGATTGAGACTCCCTCCCCGGTTCCACGAAGATCTCTACGTACTTGTCTAGTCCAGGACAACTGAGATCTTCCGGTCTGCGTGCGTGGGAGCAGCTGAAACAAAGAAGAGTCTGGTCCGCTCTTCATTCAGGCCCCCCCGCCTTACAAATGGGCCGTCCCCCTTAATGAATCGAATGGTCCTTCGACCCTCGTTTGATTCCGACGGCCGGCATAGATGAAATCTCATGAGACCCGCCCACTATTACTACAAAAAAGCCCTGCCCTGGCACCTTCGCTAGACGGAGAGTAAGCGACTTCTATTAGCACCGGACCGTCGAGTCGAATTGATCGTGTCATGTGCAACGTCCATCAATGGTGGTTCATTAATGTCCATAGATTTAGACTCCTTCCCCCTTCCCTTATACGCAAAAGATCGAGAGGGGCCCGAACCAAACCGAGAACGTAAACAGAATTCGACTCACTCTCGTATGGCTCGCCCTCGAGCCCTGGGCGAGTCGGCCGGGTCTTTCCCTTTTGCCAGATCTATAGAGATATTACGAGTCCTCCGTCCCAGATTCCCTCGCCGCGGCCATCTGGTTCACCGGTACTACCAAAAAGTCTCATGCTTACGTTACTGTGACTGATATATAAGTATGATCTCGGACTACGAAGACCCAGTCGTGCTTCTGGTTTCCATTCTCATCATCATATTGAAGGAAACTCCTCGTGCTCTGCCATAAGAACTTGGAGTCCGTATCATGGTGAAGGTAAGGTAACGCTGTGATTCTTGCTCAAAAAACTGACCGAACACGTTCGAGTTATTGGCTCGTCCGACCCGGCAGCATTCATGAGTCGCTCGTTCAACTGTCCCTCGGAGACACGGTCGAGAAGTGCCATGCATGGTCGCCCCCCCGTCCTTTCTTTCTCTCGGTCCCACCAGGGCGGGCCCCTCCGGGGTAATAAAGAAATGGATAAAAAAAGGAGACTTCTGCTACGGGCTATGCCACCCATTACTTATGAGGGAAGTCGCATCCGTCCCATCGCAAGCACCTACAATGTTATGATCACATTGGTTTACCTACCCTTTTTTGGTAGTTCAACGGACGGTCGCCCCTCCAACAAGAAAAGGTAGAAATATGGAAACTTCTCTGCCATTTAGATCGGAGAATTTATAGAGGAAATCGGGTTTTAAATTTCCAGAAACCACACGATTATATAGCCAAAGGGAATACGCCGCACCTAAAATCATCCCAAGCGCAGCTAATGTGGCTACTAAGCTATTTCTTTGGAAAGCTCCTACTAAGATTAGAAATTCCCCGATAAAGCTGCTAGTGCCGGGTAAACTCATATTGGCTAAAGTGAAAAAGAAGAAAATGGTAGAGAAATTCGGCATGGTGCTCACTAAACCTCCATAATATCTAACAAGTCGAGTCTTATGTCGGTCATATAGAACACCAACACATAGAAAAAGGGCTGAAGAAACCAGTCCATGACTTAACATAAGTAAAATGCTACCTCCAATTCCCTGTATGTTCGATAGAGCCTAATATTCCCCCGAAGTACGCCGCTTACCCCCCGAACCGTACAAGATAGTTACCACCTATCACACGGCTTTCTAACTCCACTTCTTTTTCTGGTTGTTCCGCTCTGTCGGATCGATGGTAGTCTCAGAGATCTGGTAACCTCCGATATTTTTGACAACACGCTTCCTGCTTCCGTTTTGAGTTGCGCATCTTTCTCCCCGGGGCGGGGCATACTATAGTATCACATCGTGGACCCCCACCCCAACTCTATCTTCCTTATCAGTGAACCGGAACATAGTGCATAGGTACTCTTCGATGCTGCGAGGACGAGACGAGGTGACATACTACGATCACGCACTGAAGTTCTGCCCTTCGGCTCGGCATATGGAACCCCTCAACTGCTCCCTCGGGATAGGTAGGCCCATCCCCCACCCCCCTTTCCCGAGAGGCGGCCGGGCTGTGTTTCCCCTGCGGCCACCCAGTGGTGGCAGAAAACGAAAAAGGGTGGGCTCCACGCAGTTCGCGTTTTATTGTAAAGAGAGAGCTTTTCATTCTCTTATAGAAGAGAAGCCCGCGTCCACGCGGGTAAAGCCCAGCGAAGCTGCAGGGAGCACTGAGCAATGAGGGGAGAGGGCGACTCCGCCCACGGGTTGGACCACACCACAGGCAAAAGTCCTTCCACGGCAAGAGAAGGGTGACCGGAACAAGAAAAGGGAGCTAGTCGTTGGAGGGAAGACAAGGCTCGTTCCGTGCGACTCCACAGAAGAGTACGCGCGCTAGAAAAGGCAGCCAGCTTAAAAACGCTAGCTAGCTACTTTTGTAGCCTTATTTAGTTTGGTTGCCTACGCTTGCTCTCCGGGGCGCGCCACGGCAACACCCCCTGCTTGCTTCTTTCTGTTCGACGCGGAGCTCGCAGCCTCCCCACCCTTGCTTAGCGTTCCACTTGTGATCCTGGAGGATTTGGAGAAATGCGCCCGACCATGAAGAATGGATTTTTTTCTTTCATGTGAACGGCCCTATCTTGTAAAGAATGGTTTTTCGTGCTATAGACCACGTTGAGAAAGACCAACCAACAGCAAAAAAAAGACCGTTCCATTTGGGTCCCTCGAAAGGGAGGTGCTCTTTATGATGCTACGGACGGCTGTCCGAAGTGCATGCAATGACGGGCTCAGATAGGATAGGATTGTGCGCGCCGGGCCCTTCGGGTGTCCATATTTTGGCCGACCTTAGCGTAGGCCCCTATGTTATGCGGCCATAATATTTTTATACCTTCTACCGCTGTTACGCCAGAAATCCAAGGTTCCACACGAGCTCCTGTTCTGCGGCGTGGTGGCAGGACCGCTAGGGGATTGGCTCCGGGTGTAGGTAGGGTCAAATCCGCAGGGGTCATGCAAATACATAGGCCCCTTCCCTTCTGCCGAGTTGTTTAGAAGGCGCTTTCCGTTCTACGGTCCCTCGGAGCAAAGGGTTAGGCAGGTAGTACGGGCCCTCTGACTTCCAGCTATGTGCTGTGTGCGACTCCCGCGAAGCGAATGAAGGGAAGCTCTTCGAGCTTTCTCCGCCAGCGGCTTATGTAGTGGTCGGCATTCCTACGTGCTCCGACTGATCCCCACTGGAGATTATATGAGGGGTATTGGAAACTGTCGTGACGCTTTGGTGACGAAGGTCACCGGGGTGACTATGGAAGGAT